>OZ022578.1:6885386-7285386 GCA_963669155.1 Arbacia lixula
GGTCAGGCTGGGTAGAGGGCAGCTTGGCCAGCTCAGCCAGAGCTGCGTTGGTCAGCACCGAGTCCTCGTTCAGCAGGCCCAGAGCACACAGGCACACCAGGCCCTGGCGGCATGGCATTAACAGCTGCGAACTGATGCACACACAAATATATTTTGTAAACGGTGTAATTTCTTCACAAATACCCTCAGCTCTCTTTTTTAACTCTGCCACCATGTCAGTTTATGTTTGTCTATTTGTTTATATTTTGTATCTCTTTTATGGGTGGAAATCATAAATTCGCTTCATCTTGATCTGTTGTGGAATATATGGAGATCAGCTTTTGCCAGAGTACAATTTGGATAAAGCATTATTACTTTGTTAATTTGGGAATTGTTTCCAGCATTCATGACCTAGTCCTCTCAGAGCATTGACTTTAAATACCCTCAGTCTTTCTCCATGATTTGATCACTTTTAGCACCATATTTGGTCAAAATTATGTAATCACATAATTATGTAATTGTTGCGTGAGCTCACTTTTAAGCAATATTTGGCCATTCTGTGGCAATGCTCATTAATCACACCTTGCCATTTGCTCTCTTCAGAATATGACCTCACATATTGTCAGTCTTTCTCCATGTAATGCTCAATCTGTGCACCATCTTTGCATGAAATTGTAACATAAAATTTGTATTTATCGGAGAAGAGAACATTTTGTGACCATGTTTGGCAAATTTTGACATTGACTCTTTATTGACTCTTTTACCCACATTCTCATCAGTCTACCCCCACGTAGTGATCCATCTTTGGAACATGTTTGGTTGAAACAGTAATTTCTACTCATTGATAAAGAGGCCCATTTTTGGCAAAGTTCATTGACCTTTGGCCTTTTGACTTGTAGAGGGATGGAGATGCAGGTACCCAGTCTGAAGGAGATATGTTAGATAGCTCTCAAGATATTGTGTTAATGGTCCTGGGGTGTTTCACCAAGATGTGCGTAAGTTACACATGACTTTACACACGACTGGTGACCTATTCTTGACGGCCAAATCAGATTCTTAATGGTTTTGATTCCCATCAGCTAAAATTAAAAAATCTGATCTTTGCAGATTAAACTTCTTGTTTATGATTTGTCAAATTTGATTAGGATTGTACGAAATGCACTCCCACTATGTTAAAACAGGATCAAATTGGAGTTTCTCATTTAGCAAAAGAACTGGGGAGTGTTTCACAAAGCTGTTCTTAAGCTAAGAACGACTTTATGGATGACTGGTGACCCTTTCTTGTGCTAAATCAGATTCTCATTGACTTTGATTCCCATCAGCTAAAGTTCAAACATGATGAATATAAATCAAAATTCTTGTTGTTTACAATTGTCTGGATACAAAATTCATGATTGTCAAATTTGATTAGGACTGTTGGAAATTCTTCCACTATGTTAAAAGAGGAACAAGTGTGGGATCTCAATCAGCACAAGAAAGGGTCATCAGTCGTCCGTAAAGTCGTTCTTAGCTTAAGAACAGCTTGGTGAAACAACCCCCTGGAATGAGAGGACAAACAGAAAGCTCCCATTGTGGCAGAGGCATACCCAATAAAGGAACTCCAAATTCATGACTAAGGTAAGAATGAGGAAGAATCTTGGTCTCACCTCTGGAAGAGATAGGTCTTGGCGTTATTGAGATCACCTGACTGATAGCATGCCATAGCCATGGCCGTCAGGATCTCAGACCGTTTGGTGTCAGATCTAGCCAGCTGTAGGGCCTGCTCATAGGCTGTAGGGAGAGGACACAAGAGGGCAGCAGTGTCTCAACCGAGTGTCAAATGAGGGGTGCAATGCACTCATCAAATGTTAAGTTTTTTTAACATTTTTTTTTTTCAAATTGATTTATTAAGGTTATATTTTGATAAGGGTATCCCTTTCAGCTAAACAACTGATCTACCAAGGGGCCCTGTATGCAATGATAAAAAAAAGTACAATGCACATTTTTTTCAACACAATGGCACGATGAAATAAATACAAACAAAAATGAATGAATACATGAGCTAGTTCATAAATCAATGTCAGAGATATCTATCAACTACTTTCTTGAAAAATAAATAAATTCAAATAACATAAAAAAAAAACATTGGTCTCAGCTGACACCAAGATACATTCAGTCTTAGAGATGACATCTAGAGTGTTTCAACTGAGTGTCAAATGTGGTGTGAGACTTCTGAACATTGGTTTCAACTGACATCGGGGCATGTTTATAGTCACAAAGAGGACATAGATGAAAGCAGCATCAAAGAAGGTCACATGTAGTGAGTGCATTCACAAAGATCGGCCACCTGAAGATTGTGCTACTAGTTATGACCATTATTTGTATAAATATCTTTCAGATCAAATATATCTACCAAAAATCTACTCCAATCAATAAAAAAAATCCAAAATAGGGGAATATTTACGAACTTTGCAAAACAAAGAATGGCACAATAAATGGTTACAAAAAATAATCACCTAAGTATGCCTCTGGCCACTGTTTGTTACGGTAGAAAGCGAGCGCTAATGATAGGATGTCCTGAAAGTCAGCCAGAGGTCGCATGGATTGAAGAGTGTCTCTCGCTTCTTCCGCTTTACCCGCTGAGCTGAAAGGAGACAACAGAAATAAACAAAATTTTATTTCTATGCATCCACAACATAAGCAGATTTATTTTATTTTCAGGAAAAAATGAAAAAGGTCAATTTGGGGCAATTTTTCACAAATTTCATTGACCTTTGACCTCAATCAGATTTGACCCCAATTTTACACATTTCATTGGTTTTATGCAACACACACATGTACCAAGTTTGAAGCAAATCTGGTTCACGTTTCTCAAGATATTGCCTGAACAGATTCGGGATGGACGGACGGACGGACAGACAATCCGAAAACATAATGCCTCCGGCCACTTCGTGGCGGAGGCATAATTAACAATCAACCAGGGATGCCAAACTTTTCCTTAAAACAAAATTCTACTCTAAATACTACAATATGTGAAAACTGTACTTTGTGAAAAATCCCAAGCACAAGAAAAACATATGCTTATCTCAAGAATTTTAAAACATACCGCTACATTAAAAAAAAATATTGAAAAAGAATCATGAATTACAATCTTGTGTGTTGTGATGAACAGAGAAAAATCGATTCACCTGAGAGCTCTTCCATGGTTTGACAGAGCAATGTTGGTTCGAGCCTGATCCCCCTGATCCTTCACTACGTTCAGGGCCCTGGCAGAGAAAGTATAATAAAGATAATTGTTATAATTACTTTTAACAATTTTTATTCAATGATAATGGTAATGAAAATAATAAACAAATTACTATGACAAAAATAATATTATAAACAACAAAGACAAATTTTACACATTTCATTGGTTTTATGCAACACACACATGTACCAAGTTTGAAGCAAATCTGGTTCACGTTTCTCAAGATATTGCCTGAACAGATTCGGGATGGACGGACGGACGGACAGACAATCCGAAAACATAATGCCTCCGGCCACTTCGTGGCGGAGGCATAATTAACAATCAACCAGGGATGCCAAACTTTTCCTTAAAACAAAATTCTACTCTAAATACTACAATATGTGAAAACTGTACTTTGTGAAAAATCCCAAGCACAAGAAAAACATATGCTTATCTCAAGAATTTTAAAACATACCGCTACATTAAAAAAAAATATTGAAAAAGAATCATGAATTACAATCTTGTGTGTTGTGATGAACAGAGAAAAATCGATTCACCTGAGAGCTCTTCCATGGTTTGACAGAGCAATGTTGGTTCGAGCCTGATCCCCCTGATCCTTCACTACGTTCAGGGCCCTGGCAGAGAAAGTATAATAAAGATAATTGTTATAATTACTTTTAACAATTTTTATTCAATGATAATGGTAATGAAAATAATAAACAAATTACTATGACAAAAATAATATTATAAACAACAATGACAAAAATAGTAATTGAATAATCAATAATATTTGAATAAAAATGATAAACTACTAACCATAGTAATGAGAACGGCAAAATAACAATAAATTAAATGCTAACTTTAATATTGTTCTTATTCTATAGCCATTATCTTGCTTGTGTCTTTTCATTCTTTCATTACTCCATCCACAATCAATGTTGAGGTAGGCAAAAACATCGTCGTGAGTGATTGGTGGTATATTAGGTAACAACCCTTCCATTTTAATATTACGAGGTTTACGAGGGTCGAAATGACAGATTCTGTGCATTATTGTGTGAATTGAATACGTACCAAACTCTAACCGGAAGTATACGTCCCAGGAGCAATCGATCAGATATTGGTATCGCGAGGTGATATCACTTGATATCGGCTATATGCGAATTCCATGAAGGGTGAAATGAAGCCACACCTCTTTGGTTACTGCAGTTCCGTGGCAAATGTTGATATCCTAACTGGACTAGGGGTTCACAAAGCCTAAACATCTAACCATGAGCAACGGGTTAAGCAGATGGAGAGACTCACTGTTTGTATGCCTCCACTGCAGCTCGGTGAAGACCCTGTCTCTCCAGCAGGATGCCATGAAGGGTGTGGGCTTCAGCGCTGGTTTGCACTTGGGCTGGAGAAAGGAGAAGGGCAGAAGTGAGAAGATGAGAGTAAAAGTAAGAGTAAAACAGGGTCCACAGAGGAGAAAGAGGCTGGAAAGACAGATGGAGGGACAGAGGGAGGGGGAAAGAGAAAGGGAGGGAGGGAGAGAGGGAGGGAGGGAGGGAGGGAGGGAGGGAGGGAGGGAGGGAGGGAGAGAGGGAGGGAGGGAGGGAGAGAGGGATGCAGGGATGGAGGGACAGAGGAAGGGACAGAGGGAGGGACAGACTGAGGGGGAAAGAGAGAGGGATGGAGGGAGGGAGAGAGGGAGGGAGAGAGGGATTGAGGGAGAGAGGGAGGGAGAGAGGGAGGGAGAGAGGGAGGGAGGGAGAGAGGGAGGGAGGAGGGAGGGACAGACGGAGGGACAGATGGAGGGGGAAAGAGAGAGGGATGGAGGGAGAGGGAGTGGGAGGGAGAGAGGGATTGAGAGGAGGGAGGGAGAGAGGGAGTGATGGAGGGAGAGGGAGAGGGAGAGGGAGAAGGAAGGAATGAGGGGGAGAGAGGGAGGAGAGGGAGACTAGAGGAATTGATAGAAAAGCTGAGAATGAGGGGTAGATGTGAAGAGGGAGGAGGAGGAGGGAGAGAAAGGATGGCTTGATCTGATCTCTTCATACCTGCCACTTTGCCGATGGCAGCCTCAGCAGTAGGCACAGCCCCCATCTTAGTGATGTTATAGCGATACAGCTCAGAATCTTTTTTGAGGTTTGGATCCAGCAGAGCGTCACACACCATGTCAGCATAGCCTAATCCTCCTTCCACCTGTAACAGCAATCACATTTGGTACACACATGAGATGCCAACCTTTCCCATTGTGTTTGCCATCGGTGCAAGGAACCCCTCTTCTAGTCAAGAAAGTTCCACAACAGTCAACGTCTGAAACATCTCATATGAACTCTCCATCTTACAGTGCAGTAGCAAATATAAGACAAATTTCCATGGGAAGGTGGATTATCTGGAAAGTGTCGATGGTGATGCGATCATTTACCCTCACGTACTAATATAACCGGAAGTACCCAGGTCACCACTTCACAAGCCCCAATTCCGAAAAGTGTTAGAGTGCCACGCACAGTGATATTTCATAGTTATTTGGGACATGAGGAATTGTTGAACGATTGTAAAGCAGCATTTCTTGAGCTAGTTAGTCAAATATCTTACATGTGTAGCCACCCCGGTGGTGTGTCTATACAGGTCAATGGCCTCTTCAAATCCTGCTGTCTCCGCAATCAGACTCTGTACACACAACAAAAATAGCGAAAACAAGAAGAAACCTTCATCAAATCTGTGATTATGCCATGTCCATCCCTACATGTATTTCAACTAATTGTATTATATTGATGGCACAGGACAAATCCTTGATTTCAATGAAAGTAAATAAAAGAAGACACATTCACAAAATTGTGAGTAAGCCATGTCCATACCTTAATGTCTTACAACTAAATCCACTTGATGCATTAAGATTGTCAACAAGGCCACGAACAAAGCATTATTATCAACATATAATGCCACATCGCTGATGGTGTGCAATGCATTACTGCATGCAATACACACAAGTTGAATGCCAGTACTAGTAACTCTGGAATCCCTGACAGACCTGTGCATCTAGCCTGCTAAAGATAGCAGGGGGTGTTTAACCAAGCCGTTCGTAAGTTACGAACGACTTTACGAATGACTGGTGATCCCTTCTTGTGCTAAATGTTCATTTGTTCATTGAGAATCTGATTTAGCACAAGAAGGGATCACCAGTCGTTCGTAAAGTCGTTCGTAACTTACGAACAGCTTGGTGAAACACCCCACAGGATGGATTTAAATTCATGCTTGCTCTGTGCTGCGAGAAAAAACACAAATTACTGGCTTTAAACTAAAGTATTGCTTTCAATATCATCTGCACCATCCTACATTAACAGGGTTGCATTTGATATAATATGAATAATCCAGGATCCATTGTCATCACGCGCCCAGCTCAAAGGACACACACAACACAACATAAAACAATCACAAAATGTCAGGAAAAGAACCAGAATGACTGCGGAAAGAGATGGAGGAGAGGTAAGAAGGGAGGTACTCTACCTGACCAATCCAGCACTGGACATAGCTTGGTTCCAGGGACTGAGCCACTGAGAAGGCCTTGTTGGCTAGCTGTAGGTTCCCCTGCGAGAAGTACAGCGTCCCTAGGTTTGTCCAGGCCACCACGTTCTGAGGACGAGGAACAAGCAAAAAATACATGCAGTGCTTGGCCACTTTCTCACAGGAGCAGTTTGGCCACCTGCAGTTGCATCCAATAGATTTCTTCCAGTACAGTCAAAAACAGTGCTGAGTATCAAGTAAAGAATAATTTAATATATAACACAGATAACAGAACCAGTCTCTACATGTAATGTGCTTTTGTTAGAAGTAACAGCAAAAGATGTAGCTAAGGCAAAAGGGAAAGAGGGAAATAGGAAATAAGAGAGAGACAATAGAGGCACTATTAAAAAAGCATGTTGAAACAGCAACACAATCCACGCAAATGAGATGAAACTACCACTGACTTATTCACAGTTTGAGCAAGCGAGTTTCTAACTCTGACTTAGAATAGTCAAGTGTTTAACATCATTATAGATACCTCGGGAAGCTATTGCAAAGTTCAAGTATAGCATATCAGTTCTTGACATAATGAAGGATTATTACATTATCATACTAATGTCTATGTACAGTTCTGTCAATGTCACAGAGACAGAAGGTCAGCATAGAGCAAAAGAGAGAAACAGACACACATAGAAAGATGAATGATGAATTGTAAGAACATACCTTAGCTTCCAACTGGATGGACTTGATGAAGGCATGCTGAGCGAGGCCTGGATCAGCTATAGCTGTAGAAAATAGAAACAAAATCATTCATGTACAGTGAGTGATCTGCAGTCCTTGCGTATTTCTGCTCAATGCGCATTAGCGAAGGATGGATGCGCGATGTGTGTTGTGTATTTATGCATCAGTATAAACAACAGCAATTTTTTTTCAGAAGAAAACTTGGCAAAAATTGGACATATTTGATAATTTATTGTCATTCAAAATATCCCTGTTTTGCAACTTGGGTTCATACTTCCATGATTTTCCTGTCGATCGCAGAAAAGGAGGAACTTGCAGGGTAAGGAGAGTACACGTATAAGCTGAGTTACATGGTACACTATGTACAGTACAGACGAAATAATACTCGGTGCTTGGATCTATAATTTCTCATCCATTTCTCATGTTGTTTGCTGAGCAACTCTTTTCAGAGAGAATTCAAGAACATTCTTGTGTCTTGATCCTGAGAATCTGCCTGTCATTCATGTAATATTGTGTTATCTATATTTTATTGTAAACATGTGCAATTGGCTACTGAGTATGAGGCTTTTGGGGCTGTAGTTAAATTGAATTAAATACAATTTATCTGACACAGAATGAATGATTGTGTAGATAGTTTGTAGAAGAGCAGTGAAAAAGTTCACATGGGCATAGGACAATTTATCCCTAATGCAAAAAATGACCACCCGCAGACAACTTATTAGTGCTTATGAAAAAAAAAAAATGATGGTTTAATGCACGTGATATAAGGCTAAAAAAAGAGAAGCCCCTACAATCGTTTTTCCCTGGGAGAGAGTCAGGGTTGAAGGCGAGTTTATTCCATCATACCTGGTGAAGCAGCTACCACACCCAGGGCTGTCCAATGCACATGATTCATCTTGTCTAGGGCGATAGCCTTCTTCAGGAACTAGAATTCAAATGACAGGTAATCATAAAGAACACTTTGTGAACTAGACTTTTACAAAAGGACCATTTTGATACTAAAATGTCTTCTAATCACTTAAGTTTTACAAGAATTATAAACACAATTGTGTGCTTGAGTATGAAAACAATTTCTCATTCTTCCATCCATTCAATGTTGTTCAAAGGTGCGCAGAGAGGAACTATGAGAGTTATTTTAAATTTCCTATCATACAAATTGATATTGCACAGGCAAATTAATATAACTCGTGCAAATGAAGTGGCAAAAGGAGGAAACACTAGATTCCCTAACCTTCTCTGAGAAGTTATTTTCTTCTCCCTTGACACCACACCCCACCTCCCCGCCCCCCCCCCCACACACACACACACACACTCCTATTTCTTTTTCTTTCTGTCACTATAGGTTAGCAAGTCCCTCCTTTGGTCCATCTGTCTCTCTGGATCTGTTTTTGTATGTTCATCTCTCTCTGCCTATCTCTCAATCTCTGTCTTATGCTCATTGCTTTACAAACAATTCTCCCTATCGCATATACTCTCCGAATCTGAACGCGTGTGGCGCTCTGATCTTTTTACCTTTAATACTTGGGAGATGAACGTTCGGTTCACGAATATTCTATAGCCATCGTCTTGCTTGTGTCTTTTCATTCTTTCATTAGTCCATCCACAATTAATGGTGAGGTAGGCAAAAACATCGCCGTGAGTGATTGGTGGTATTTTTTTCAAGTCCTTCGTCCATGTAACAACCATTCCATTTTAATATTAAGAGGTTTACGAGGGTCGAAATTACAGATTCTCTGCGTTATTGCGTGAACAAAATGTGAACAAATTTGGTTGAAAAGCTGATAGTGCCGCTATAATACTGCCCTACTCTGACAAAAGGAAGCAACTAACAAATGAGACTTTTCTTGTAAATCAGCAAAATGTGTCTGTCACTTGCATTGGTAGCAGTGCAACACCACACCATATTACATTGAATATCTCGCAGCGAGATGAATATTTCTTGTCCAGATTTTGCCTGTATGTAGGGAATGCTGGGTACAATCTAAGAGTACCAATAACCCAGATTTGAGTGATTTGTCACTTGATTCCTTTTGTCAGAGTAGGGCAGAATAGTGCCGTACTGCTATATTTTATAGTGATTTGCGATGTCAGGAATTCACAAGACAATGCACCCACCTGCAGGGCCTTCGCTGCAGTCTTGCCATCTTGGCTCCATTGGTACTGGCGGTAGTAGTTGATACCAAGATCATGCCACAGGGAGGAACAGTCCTTCCGTCTCTGAACGGCCCTGCTGTAACATCTGTTCACAGATAATATGATCAGTTTTCAAAAGAAACCCTATTCTAGACCATTCCGAATCATCTCTTTTGTGACCATTCAGTAGCTTGCATGAGCATCGTTGTAGAACATCCCAACTATAACATCTCTTCAAATAAACCATGATAAGAGTTTTTGAAAGACCACTCTTTTAAGACCATTCTGTATCTTGGACTTTTAGCATTGGTGTAGAACACCCATGCTATAACTTCTCTTCACATCAAACACGATTAAAGTTTTCAAGAGACCACTCTTTTAAGACTATTCAGTAGCTTGGGTGATCACCATCGTAGAACAGATACACATCCAAACATTTTCAGCACAGACCAAATGAAACAACTCCCTAAAATGTTATATGAAGAAAACTCTAAAGAACTCTACAGTGTATATTTCTATGAGAAGCTATCACCTCACATTTTCATTGGTAAAGTTTTTACTTAATAGATGAACATAACTGCATCTTTTTGTGATTACTTTAATCATTGTCAAATATATTTTTCTCCCAAATACATGGATATTTTAAATGGTATGATTTGTACATTTGGTGACTTGTGCACCACCTCCCCTCCAATTGTTTGTCGTGGCAAAAAAAAAAATAATTATAGTAATAATGTGTTTTTTAAGTTCTTTCCTAGTAAGAAGCACCAGTACTAAAGTATGAAGTACTACCCAAAGCGCTTGATTATTACGCTGGCTTTTATAGCTAAGCAGCCAAGTATAAAGCGCTTGAAGCTAGTTGATCTAATTAGATCAGGAATACTATATTCCTGCCAGGTACCCATTTACTACACCTGGATTGAGAGGGACAAACATGAGTAAAACACCTTGTCAAAGGGTGTATGCACCAGGATGGGCTCGAACCCAGGATCTCCATGCAAGAGTCAAGAGCTCTCACCACTACACCACAGTGCCCTCACACAATCTCCCCCAGCCTTCTTACCTGCCTCCAAGCGTCAAGAGTTCACCCTTTCCGAGGGTCTGCTGCGAGTCCTTGTCACCAGACAGCAGAGCTCCTGCCACTGAGATCCTGGGAGTGGAACATGGGTGACCAGAATATCAATGGGTGAGCGGAATATCCCAACCCATCAAAAAACAAACACAAGGTCACCATAACAATGCCAACAATTTGACTGCTTGAGCGTACCCTCAATATCTTACTCCGCCTCGTTTGCTGACTTTCATGTGGAATGTATATGTTTGTGCCTGTGTGTGTGCATGTATGCGTATGTGTGTGTGCATGTGTGTGTGCGCCTGCTTGTGTGTGAGTGTGTGTGTGTGTGTGTGTGTGTGTGTGTGTGTGTGTGTGTGTGTGTGTGTGTGTGTGTGTGTGTGTGCATGTGTGTGAGTGCATGTGTGTGTGTGTGTGTGCACCTGTGTGTATGCACCTTTGATGTGAATGGGGCTCTTCCAAAAGAAGGAACCATAAAGGTTTGGTTCCCCTCGTGCCACCGTGCGCTTGGAGAAGGGTGCATGCATCCCTAACAGCTTACAGACACACACACAGACATAAACAGACATACAGACATACACACAGACAGACACACACAGACACACACAGACAGACACAGACGCACAGCTCACCTGATGATGTCATCATGAGGGGCCAGTAGAGTGCAGGCATCCCCGAGCAACTTCTAGACACACACACACACACACACACACACACACACACACACATACACACAGACAGACACAGACGCACAACTCACCCGATGATGTCATCATAGAAGGGCCAGTAGGGTGCAGGCATTACCTAGCAGCTTCTAGACACACACACACACACACACAGACATACACAAATACACTCAGACATACACACATACACTCAGACAGACGCATAGCTCACCTGATGATGTCATCATGGAGAGGGGCCAGTAGGGTGCAGGCATCCCCTAGCAGCTTCTAGACACACACACACACACACACACACACACACACACAGACATACACACATACACTCAGACAGACACAGACGCACAGCTCACCTGATGATGTCATCGTGGAGAGGGGCCAGTAGGGTGCAGGCATCCCCAAGCAGCTTCCACACACCACACAGGTCAGGCCGCAAGATGGCCGCCCTGAAACATGAATAGGCACATGAAATCAAACGATGTGTGCAAGTGAGAGGATGAACAGTGAACAATAATAGTGAGCACAATGACCAGCATCTTTAATGCTCCATCTAATGTTGTGGGACATTTCAGTACAGATAGTGAAGTGTTCTTTTCCAATTCCTCGTTTACCCTTAAATAAATAGAGAACAAGAAAACAGGTACATATACAAATGGAAAGAGGGACTAATGAAGACATTGAGAGATGAATGAAGAGGATAAAAAGAAAATGTGAATATTCTACTTTTAAAGATTGTATTACAAATACATGTAAGAGACCAGAATCTGCAATGACCAGAATAGTACATCACACCGGTTACTGGTTTCACTGCGTTTTGTACTAAAAAGCGCTTGGGGGGAGGGGGTGGTGTCACAAAGATGAGCATAAGTTACGCACGACTTTACGCATGACTGGTGACCTGTTCATGTGCTAAATGAGATACCCCCATTTGTATTATTAAGGGAGTGACTTTCCTACCATCCTTACCAAATTTGACACATTATAATCTTTGTACTGAGACGCTTCTTAAAGACAAGAATTTCAATCTACAAAGATCAGATTTCAATTTAAGCTGATGGGAATCAAACTGAATGAGAGTCTGATTTGGCACACAAAAACAGGTCACCAGTCGTGCATAAAGTCCTGCTTAACTTATGCACATCTTAGGCGTGTTTATCAACTCTTTTTTGGGTAGAATTAAGGTTTCCAACGTGTTTAAATTTTTTCAAACGCGTTTAAACGAGTTGATAAACGCAAAGGTGTTTTGATTAGGGGGTTTAAAAAGCTGTTTTGAAACATGCAAATTTGTACGATCCTAAACGCGTTTAAAAAAGCGAGATAAACGCAAAGCTGTTTTGAAACACTTTTAAACCATGTGTTTTCGGTGACAAGGCCGGTTTTTTGTCTTGGGCGATCGAGTTGATAAACGCACCGTTTTTTAAACGCGTTCGTAAAGGCCTTTGGAGTTGATAAACGCACCATTTTTTTAAACGCGTTTGGAAACGTGTGAGGAAACGCGTTCGTGAAGGCCTTTGGAAACGCGTGTAAATTTCTGAAAAGTTGATAAACACGGCCTATGACTTGTGGCAGAACTACTGCGTCCACACACCTGGCAAGGACTGTGATAACAAGCTGGATGTAGGAGACAGCTCTGGCTTGGTAGAACTCGTGCAAGGCTGCTTTGGCCATCAAGATGTAGGTCTCTCCTTGGCCTGGGCATACAGATAGCAAAGCGATATGACACCTCATGTATCAAGTCAAGGGCCCTGTTTCATAAATCTTACCATTAATGCTAACTACCATGGTAACATCGCTTGACAGCCAATAAAATTCAAAGTTTCCATAGAAATTGCCATTGTTAGCAAAGTTACCATCACTGGTAAGTTTAATGCAACAACAGGCCAAGACGAACATTTGTGGAATGAATGAACTTCCATTAGGGTAGTCTTTGTCTCTCTCTCTCTCTCTCTCTATCTCTCTATCTCTCTATCCATCTCTCTCTCTCTCTCTCTCTCTCTCTCTCTCTCTCTCTCTCTTTCTCTGAGACCAATGAAAAATAAGGAAAGTAAATGATCAATAAATTAAATAAACACATAGATATGAATGTTACATTTTCAATACATATGAATATGCATGGGACTATCTATCCCCCTCTTCGTTCGAAGTGGTAATTATCTCCTTCTATTTCATCTTCTCTGGCTCTTTCCCTGTGTTTCTCTCTCTTCTTCTTTTTTTCTTTTTCTTCTTCTTTCCCTTTTCTATCTTCTTTCCTTCTCCACATAAGCCTTTGCTTCTTCTCTATTACTTTCTTCTTTTCTCATTATTTTCTTTCTCTATATTCTTCTTTTTCATTTCTTCTTCTTCTCCCTTCTTCTACTAGTAGGTGTGCACTCACCAGTCAAAGCTGGAACATAGTTTGGTGACCTGCTCAGGATGTCTTGGTAGATAGCCACAGCTTCAGGGTATAACCCAAGGGTCTGTTTGATGTAACCAATCCTGCATCAAGACAAATTACATCAGTAAAGTAGGTGTCAAAGAAAACTCTTGACACTTTTGAAAAAATGATTGAAAATAAGCTTCAACTCAAATGGAGCTGACATTGACAAATCAGTAAGTCAAGGGTGATCAATTTTTTGACAATCAAGTTTCGTGACATTTCATCCATGATTATTATTGTAATAATCGTCAGAATATTAAATGAGATATCCATTTTTTGACAAATTTGGACCTCAAAATTTGTGTATGAACATTCTGTGATGCTTTCTCCAGTGGCAGCCAATATATATATATATATATATATATATAATATTTCAAGGATATATATATATATATAATATATCAGTCAAGTTATGTATAGAAGCACACGCCTGCAGCTCTTGTCTCACACAATCAAAAGCAACAACTGACTGAGTGGAAAGTACATGAAAGAGATGGGATCAAGTGAATATGGCTGGCTTACTTGAAAAGAGAGTATGTCGCATTTGGATCCATCTATGATGACGAGTACATGGAGACAGAGACAAAGAAAGAACGAGAGCATTAACTGCATCTATCCTTCAGACAATACATTCACCTCAATGGACTACTAATATATACAAATAAAATAAATCATATTCCCGCAAAAATCATCCATTTGACCAACAGTTATCTCTCATTCTCTTAACAATTCTCAATCTGTGCTTCATTGGTTGCTAATCACATTTTCCCTAGACTTTCAAATGGTGAACAAATCAGAAAATCTTTGGATTACATCTATTTTACTGTAACAAGTCATAAAAGTGACCAGGTCATAAATGAAATACTCCGATAGATTAATGTATATTGTTGGATCAATGCTGTAAAGGTAGCAATTTGCAATAACATTCAAAGCATATCTTTCACGAATGTCACCACAAAGTCACAGAACAAATTGTATAGATACAAATGAAACTGTTATAAATAAGGATTTCCTTCACCACTATCCTACATTGATTAATGTTTCTTGTTAGTAACAATACATATATGATTTGAAGATTTAAGGGAAAGTCCACCCTGAAGTCACGTTGGTTTTAATACAAATCTAAAACATGTAAAAAACAGATTAGTGAAAGTTTGATGATTTTTATCTCTCCTTTTTTCTCCATAAATTCTGTTTTTTAATGAAGGAATAAATCTTTTTTCACAGAGGTACAGTATGTGTGTAAAACCATGTGTCTAATGATAAATGCATAGGTCAAATGGTTTATAACCTTTTGAGAAAATTTAAATGTTAAAAAAATTGTACATAACATATGAAAGAGCGTTTGACAAAAATCAAAACTTTGAAAACTTATTACTTTCTTATCCATTGAGGGATATTCATCAAAATCTTCACTCATGCATTTCTTTCATGTTTCTGCTTTTATCAAAATCAACTGCATTTCAGGGTGGACTTTCCCTGCAATTACTATAAAGATCAATTTATGATGTTTCTCACCTCAATGACCCGACTGAACGCTCTCAGGGCAGCGTTATAGCTCCCTCTGCTCAAGTAAGCCTCGGCTAAACACTCCTGGCAATGCCTACACAGGGACAAGATGGATTAATCTCCAGCTAAACACTCCTGGCAATGCCTACACATGGACAAGATGGATTAATCTCCAGCTAAACACTCCTGGCAATGCCTACACAGGGACAAGATGGATTAATCTCAGCTAAACACTCCTGGCAATGCCTACACAGGGACAAGATAGATTAATCTCAGCTAAACACTCCTGGCAATGCCTACACAGGTGCAAGATGGATTAATCTCCAGCTAAACACTCCTGGCAATGCCTACACATGGACAAGATGGATTAATCTACAGCTAAACACTCCTGGCAATGCCTACACAGGGACAAGATGGATTAATCTACAGCTAAACACTCCTTGCAATGCCTACACAGGGACAAGATGAATTAATCTACAGCTAAACACTCCTGGCAATGCCTACACAGGGACAAGATGGATTAATCTACAGCTAAACACTCCTTGCAATGCCTACACAGGTACAAGATGCATTAATCTACAGCTAAACACTCCTGGCAATGCCTACACAGGGACAAGATGGATTAATCTACAGCTAAACACTCCTTGCAATGCCTACACAGGGACAAGATGAATTAATCTACAGCTAAACACTCCTGGCAATGCCTACACAGGGACAAGATGAATTAATCTACAGCTAAACACTCCTGGCAATGCCTACACAGGTACAAGATGCATTAATCTACAGCTAAACACTCCTGGCAATGCCTACACAGGGACAAGATGGATTAATCTACAGCTTAACACTCCTTGCAATGCCTACACAGGGACAAGATGTATTAATCTACAGCTAAACACTCCTGGCAATGCCTACACAGGGACAAGATGGATTAATCTACAGCTAAACACTCCTGGCAATGCATACACAGGGACAAGATGAATTAATCTACAGCTAAACACTCCTGGCAATGCCTACACAGGGACAAGATGTATTAATCTACAGCTAAACACTCCTGGCAATGCCTACACAGGGACAAGATGTATTAATCTACAGCTAAACACTCCTGGCAATGCCTACACATGGACAAGATGGATTAATCTACATCTAAACACTCCTGGCAATGCCTACACAGGGACAAGATGGATTAATCTACAGCTAAACACTCCTGGCAATGCATACACAGGGACAAGATGAATTAATCTACAGCTAAACACTCCTGGCAATGCCTACACAGGGACAAGATGAATTAATCTACAGCTAAACACTCCTGGCAATGCCTACACAGGGACAAGATGCATTAATCTCAGCTAAACACTCCTGGCAATGCCTACACAGGGACAAGATGGATTAATCTACAGCTAAACACTCCTGGCAATGCCTACACAGGTACAAGATGAATTAATCTACAGCTAAACACTCCTGGCAATGCCTACACAGGGACAAGATGGATTAATCTACAGCTAAACACTCCTGGCAATGCCTACACAGGTACAAGATGGATTAATCTAGAGCTAAACACTCCTGGCAGTGCCTACACAGGGACAAGATGGATTAATCTACAGCTAAACACTCCTGGCAATGCCTACACAGGGACAAGATGGATTAATCTACAGCTAAACACTCCTGGCAATGCATACACAGGGACAAGATGAATTAATCTACAGCTAAACACTCCTGGCAATGCCTACACAGGGACAAGATGAATTAATCTACAGCTAAACACTCCTGGCAATGCCTACACAGGGACAAGATAGATTAATCTACAGCTAAACACTCCTGGCAATGCCTACACAGGGACAAGATAGATTAATCTACAGCTAAACACTCCTGGCAATGCCTACACAGGGACAAGATGTATTAATCTACAGCTAAACACTCCTGGCAATGCCTACACATGGACAAGATGTATTAATCTACAGCTAAACACTCCTCGCAATGCCTACACAGGGACAAGATGGATTAATCTACAGCTAAACACTCCTGGCAATGCCTACACAGGTACAAGATGAATTAATCTACAGCTAAACACTCCTGGCAATGCCTACACAGGGACAAGATGGATTAATCTCCAGCTAAACACTCCTGGCAATGCCTACACAGGGACAAGATAGATTAATCTACAGCTAAACACTCCTGGCAATGCATACACAGGGACAAGATGGATTAATCTACAGCTAAACACTCCTGGCAATGCCTACACAGGGACAAGATAGATTAATCTACAGCTAAACACTCCTGGCAGTGCCTACACAGGTACAAGATGCATTAATCTCAGCTAAACACTCCTGGCAATGCCTACACAGGGACAAGATGGATTAATCTACAGCTAAACACTCCTGGCAATGCCTACACAGGTACAAGATGAATTAATCTACAGCTAAACACTCCTGGCAATGCCTACACAGGTACAAGATGAATTAATCTACAGCTAAACACTCCTGGCAGTGCCTACACAGGTACAAGATGCATTAATCTACAGCTAAACACTCCTGGCAATGCCTACACAGGTACAAGATGAATTAATCTACAGCTAAACACTCCTGGCAGTGCCTACACAGGTACAAGATGCATTAATCTACAGCTAAACACTCCTGGCAATGCCTACACAGGTACAAGATGAATTAATCTACAGCTAAACACTCCTGGCAATGCCTACACAGGAACAAGATGGATTAATCTACAGCTAAACACTCCTGGCAATGCCTACACAGGTACAAGATGAATTAATCTACAGCTAAACACTCCTGGCAATGCCTACACAGGGACAAGATGAATTAATCTACAGCTAAACACTCCTGGCAATGCCTACACAGGTACAGGATGGATTAATCTACAGCTAAACACTCCTGGCAATGCCTACACAGGGACAAGATAGATTAATCTACAGCTAAACACTCCTGACAATGCCTACACAGGTACAAGATAGATTAATCTACAGCTAAACACTCCTGGCAATGCCTACACAGGGACAAGATGAATTAATCTACAGCTAAACACTCCTGGCAATGCCTACACAGGGACAAGATAGATTAATCTACAGCTAAACACTCCTGGCAATGCCTACACAGGTACAGGATGGATTAATCTACAGCTAAACACTCCTGGCAATGCCTACACAGGGACAAGATAGATTAATCTACAGCTAAACACTCCTGACAATGCCTACACAGGTACAAGATAGATTAATCTACAGCTAAACACTCCTGGCAATGCCTACACATGGACAAGATGAATTAATCTACAGCTAAACACTCCTGACAATGCCTACACAGGGACAAGATGGATTAATCTACAGCTAAACACTCCTGGCAATGCCTACACAGGGACAAGATGAATTAATCCTTTGAGCCTCAGACCAACAGCTGCTCTACAGGACTTGTGTGTATCAACCCATTTACTACGGAAAATGGGTAGTCCCAGTTCCCAAGTTTCCTACTCAGAAACGGGAACCAGGTATACGCCATTTCCAGAAACGTACCAGCCTCAGCTTGTTTAAACTCTGCTTTAAGTACTTTTTGATTATATTTGAAAGTTGTTGATATGTGCAATCAGTAGTTCATATAGTTAAACAGTTCAATATTATATTTGTGGAACTTCTTTGGAGAAAAGCTGTTCAACAGGGATTTTACTAAACAATGTACATCTATCTGTAAAGGAAGTTTTTGTACCACAGTACCTGTCGCATGCACTAGCAGCATGCTTTTAGCAACGTTGCAAAACATCTATTGGACACAGTTGCAGTGCTCGCAAGCAAACAGTTACAATCAATATTCACCCTTTATTCTTCAATAGTGTGCACACACACACACACACGGTTAACAGGTACATTGGCTGGGTAGTCCAAATAATTTGTTTCCGGCTGTGAGCACTTGTTTCAAATTTTGTAATATATGGGTCAATTGTGCAAAATTGCATCAATGGCACTTAGAACAGGTAGCACATATATAATGTATCAAAATATTAAGATAGAAACATGAAAGTAACAAGGTTTCATGCTTCAATTTTCATGACAGATGGGGTTTTTTTTAATGACTTTGAACTGTTTCAGGTGGATAATAATCAAGATTCTCCAACCCTCCAAACAAAGGCAATAGAGCTTGGTTTCACTTTCTGTCATGAGTTTGACTTCATTTTTTACAGATGATGAAAGAGTAGACAGTAATTGCACTCTAAACAGAAAAGATGTCACAATGAGGAAAGCACATGCATGTACCAGTCCAAGAACATGGCACCAGCAACTTGCGATTTTATATCATATTGATACGATATTCTCCAATGCCTCTCTCACATATTGGAGCTTGTGGATGAATCAGATTATCAGTGGTGGCTCATTGCTACCATAAAGCCCTGTTGCATAAAACATAAACCATTAATGGTGACTCTGTCATTGATGGTAACTACCATGGTTATACTGCTTCACCGCCAATCAAATTCAAGGTTTCCATATTCAGGGTTGCATAGAAGTTACCTAACTATGTCATCTATGGTGACTATGGCTCAACAGCCACTCAAATTAAGGTTTCCATAGAAGTTACCATTAATGGTAAGTTTTATGCAATGGGGCCCAGAACAGAAATTCTAATCACTTACTTGTCATCAGGATCCGCCCTGAGCACTGCTTGAAAGCTGGCAGAAAAAAAAATTAATATTGATATCATATACATTATATTCCACATACTAAGAATGTTGCTATATGATTGGTCAAGAGTTGATCACGTGATGAAGCATATTTTTCCCCATCTGATCACCTGAGAAGAAAAGTTTGTTACACTCTAGGTTATAGTACTTTTTGGTTCCGCTGATCTCTCTACTCCTAACACGCATGATCAATATTTTGAGTATGTGCGAAATAAAAGTGTGTTACACTCGGACTATCAAATGTAGCTTGGCGCACACAAATTAATTACAAATTTGTGGTTATAGCGCGCTGCGCGGGGTGTGGGTACGTATGTACACGTACATACACATACATACATACATGTACACATAGCCTATATACAGTTCGTGTTTACCCACAGTCGCGTTTCAATCAAAATGTCCCATTAATCACCACAACAGCAACATGATTCAGGTAAGTGAACTTCATCCTGTATTATACTGTAATTCGTAGCCCTTCCCCCCTCCGATAACCAGAACATGGTCTAACGTTAGATTTGGGTTAGATTCTCAGTAGCCACACTGACCAGATCATGTAATTTCCTGCGGCTTGGGCAAATCAACAGAAATTCAAGTTGCACCTCGGCCGCAACACCGTGAAAGTTCCCGTAGGGCGCTCAAACTCAAAAACGCAGCTGGAAAGAAATGTATCGCGTATTGCAACAAATTTCGTCACCAGGTAGAGAGCATGCACAGTAGTGCCAAGGAAGAAACCAAAAAGTAATATCATGTAGCCACACCGACATGCTTCTGTACATTAAATTGTCGTTTTTTTGTATAGACAGTTGGTTTCAGATGTGGAATATCATTAACTACCCATTAACTACACCTTGGGTGAGCGGGACAAACATGAGCAAAACCCCTTATCAAAGGGTGTACGTACTGGGCTGGGCTTGAACTTGGGATCTCTTTCACTGTCATTAACATCATCATCATGCCCACAGCCGCCACCATCACCACTATCACTATCACAATCCTCCCCCCAACCCCCAGCCCTCCCTGTAACCTCCCCACTCTATTACCTCTCCACTGCCTCTGTTGCCTTCCCCACCCCCAGCCCTCCCTGTAACCTCCCCACTCTATTACCTCTCCACTGCCTCTGTTGCCTTCCCCACCCCCAGCCCTCCCTGTAACCTCCCCACTCTATTACCTCTCCACTGCCTCTGTTGCCTTCCCCACCCCCAGCCCTCCTTGTAACCTCCCCACTCTATTACCTCTCTACTGCCTCTGTTGCATTCCCCACCCCCAGCCCTCCCAGTAACCTCCCCACTCTATTACCTCTCCACTGCCTCTGTTGCCTTCCCCACCCCCAGCCCTCCCTGTAACCTCCCCACTCTATTACCACTCAATGCCTCTGTTGCCTTCCCCACCCCCAGCCCTCCTTGTAACCTCCCCACTCTATTACCTCTCTACTGCCTCTGTTGCCTTCCCCACCCCCAGCCCTCCCTGTAACCTCCCCACTCTATTACCTCTCTACTGCCTCTGTTGCCTTCCCCACCCCCAGCCCTCCCTGTAACCTCCCCACTCTATTACCTCTCCACTGCCTCTGTTGCCTTCCCCACCCCCAGCCCTCCCAGTAACCTCCCCACTCTATTACCTCTTCACTGCCTCTGTTGCCTTCCCCACCCCCAGCCCTCCCTGTAACCTCCCCACTCTATTACCTCTCCACTGCCTCTGTTGCCTTCCCCGCCCCCAGCCTTCCCTGTAACCTCCCCACTCGATTACCTCTCCACTGCCTCTGTTGCATTCCCGACCCTCAGCTGGACCAGCCCCAGTCTAAGCCACGCCCACTTGGCCCCGCCCGCTGCCGCCTGAGTGGTCACAGCCATGTACACTGAGATGGCTTCCTCCTGCAGGTTTAGATTATGTTGAGTGAGAAAAGGCTTAAGGTTCTTTCAAATAACATTTCCTTGGATAGTTTTAATGATGAAAATACACCCACACAGAGTGATGGTCTTCATTTGTCCTAAAAATATCCTTTTTCAGGACAAGAATTTATTAAGGTACATCTTAATGATCGTTATCAAACTACTCAAATTGGCAACATAGCTACATGCATTTATTTCAGACTGCAAAATAAAATCTAGTCTCTATCTTCATATTCCAATTAAATTTTTCTGGTATGTTGGCACCCAAAGCTGATACTATTGGTAGTTTAAAAGCTATTTCAAATCATTTCAAACTTGATGTATTCATGAAGTGCCTTTATAGAATACAGTGTAAATAAATCATTAAAACATATCCATATGTACGAATATAAATAAGCATACATTGCGCTGCTTGAACACAGAAGTACAAAGCAGCCATCTTAAAGCTTGCAATATAGTTAAAAGAAGTCAACTTTTGCTCCCTAAAACATATCAGAGTAAGAAATCATAATTCAGAAGCAAACATTTTTAAAATAAAAGAAGAAGAAAGTTGATAATTGCTCTTATCTTTATTTCAAATCATACTCAATACGACAACATGAGCACTGGTGGCTGCTCTTTGAATATATTTGAGTATATTTCATGTCCAGATATTTTCGCTAATTGAGACATCCCCGATCATTTCACAAGCACTTCATTCTGCGCTCCAGATCCAACATACAGGCATACAATATTATACCATACAAATATACATATATATATATATGAATTAAGGTATCTAGCTAGAAATTATTGCAGTGGTTAAAAGTTACTGCACATATAAGCCACCCGTTTGTAGCACATTGTTGCTCACAAAGAGGGAGTGTATGCAGGAAGGAACAACCAATAAACAATCTGCAAAGCTTTCCTGTCTTTTAATTCTCACAGCGTGAGAATCACACAATTTAAATCAATCAAAGCACTGCAAAATATACCACATTTACAGTCGTAATTAGTGACTGACATCAAGTAGAGCAGAATGAACAGACAGATTAGAATATCTTGCTCTACAGTATTCTACCTTCTCATCCAGCAGGTCGCAGGCATCGCCCAGCGCTAGTGCAGCGCCCTCACTGGTAGGATTCAGGTCGTACGCCTTCCTGTAACACCGCTTTGCTTTACTGGACAAGAGGTAAAGATAGAGATGGATAATGACAGCATCTCTGAAGGTTTTACACACTTCCAACTGTTCAAGGCTATTTTAGGAAAATATTGCAGTGCATGTGAAAATTGTTCTTAAAAAACAAGAGTTGATTGATAACAATTACAAAAAAACATGCTTTACATCTGTGTGTTTAATATCCATGACTCAGGGTGGTATGTTGCCTTTTTCTTCTTCTTCTCTTCAATAACTAAGGAAATACAACAACAGACAATGAGTTTGATTAGATTTACATTTTAGTCATTCCTATAATAACATACCCAGTAAACAGACATGCAAGGAGGAAAGAAGGGATATGCAATATAAATTGTGAAGTAGTCCCATCGAAGGGGGCTTTAAAATGTGTAAATGGAGCCATTTTTAGGGGAAAATTTTTAAAAAAAGAGAAAAGTCAGAAGAGATCAAATAGCAAAGAAGGGAATATGCAATACCTGGTTTTTCAATTATAGTAACTTACCAACCATCAATGGTAAGTACCATGGCAACAGCCAATGAGCTCTCATCATTGCACCTGTTGCTATGGTAATTACCATTGATGGTAAGTTACAATAATTGAAAACCTATATGCAATGTGGCCCAGTAGTTTTGAAGTCTAAGAGAGGGAGGCTAGAAGTGGGAAATAGACAAATTCTTTGAGAAAACAGAATGGTCAGAAGAGGTCAAAGAGCAAAGAGAGGATATGTGATTCTAGTAACGAAACACAACTCTGATACTCACACTGTGTCTTTGCCCACTTGCATGTAATGGTGACCAAGATACAGAAACGTCTCAGAGTAATTTTGATCTAGCTTGGCCGACTAGAAATATGTAAAGAGACATAAATGTAACAATCAATGATGCTCCGTCTTCAGAAAGGCAGGTTTCATTTTATTCTTTTAAGCGTAACAGCAGAGGGCTCTTTCTTAATAAAATGGTAAAAAAAACCTACTTATTTTCTTTACTCTAAATAGCATATTCTAATATAAACAAGTATCACATTAAAAAATTCAGACTGCGCACAATGTGGTTGAAGGTAAAAGTAATATTTGACTTCTTCTGCATCGGCCAAACAAAACACTGCTCCATGACATTATTTTTACCTTGTATTCGTCATCCTTCTTGCTTGGATACTGTAAATGTCTTTCCCTTTTTAATCTTCTTCCCTCTGTTTATCTCTGTTGAAGTAAACCTTGTATTTATCTTTCAATGTTAATTTGATGCCAGTCTTATTTATATATGCCTCAATGCACCGTCACTTTTTATATTGTAGAATGGTTTGTAATTTAGCTTTAGAGCCGCAATGACTGTTTCAATAAAGACACCATTATTAGATATATATCACTGGTTCAAACATGGCATTTAATAAAGAGGTACGTTTGAGATTCTACCTTGAGGAAGGAAGACAGGCATTTTGCTTTATCCTTTACAGCCTGGCCCCCCATGGCCCAGAAGACTCTGCCCAGCCAGTAGTGATAGAGGGCAGCCTCCTCCATGGCAAGAGCTGCTTGTAATCTACAGGATTCAAACAACATTATTTATATTCCAGTAAACCCCACAAAAAAAACTCAGGTGTGAGTGGTCATGTACCTTTAATTGCTTCACTATGGTACATAAATGTGTGATCTTTATAATGATGTATCGTTTGTAATGCTTACGCAATCTTGAAATGCACAGACATTCAAAAACGAAATGTTGCAAAATCATGTGTTATCCATTTGTTTTGCACATGAAATGAGTGTGAATGATATTGATGCGGCACTGTGTGAATATTTATTGTTACGTTGACACTATTCAAAACACATTTCATCTTCATAAAAAATGGAACCTTCATTGCTATAACCAATGCACTTTGCAACATTTCATTTGTGACTTTGCCCCATATTTGTGAATACAGCACAGTCCATGATTGTATAATCGTAACGAATGGCACACCTATGTAAAGAGAAATAATCAAGCTTTCTAAGGATACCATAGTGACGAATGATGATAAAGCAAGATATATTACCCCTCAACTTGAGTTGCAGAACATTTTTTATGAGTTTATTTATTCATAATGTTTTACCCAAGATGCCCATTCAAAAAGAATCCGTCTCCCATGAGCCCCTTGGAATAAATCTTCAAACAGAAATTTATAATATCATTCAAAATAACAAAAATGTCACAACATCAGAAACACTACAGCAAAGCTTCAGGCTTGATACATACAAGACTTAAATGTGTGTTCAAATGAGAAGGTAATTTCACACTTGGTTACTAATACATTATATCCAAAGTGTTACACACTGTGTCGAGTACTGCATGACACAAGAACTGTTGGTAATATGCAAAAAATACACATACAAACAATAAAATAAGACAAAAAGTCTAAAAAGTCTAAAAAGTCTAAAAACCTTGATTAATAAGAGCTTATAATGTCTGCCTTACTTCTCCTGTGCTTCTGTTAGCTTGCCCTGGTGGAACATCAGCCAACCAGCTAGTGCTGTCATCTGGCTCGACTCCCTGCATTCGGCGGGAATCTCCTCAAAACTCTGATAATCAAAGTTAGAAAAAGCTATTTTTAATCACAATAAATGAAAAAGGGCAATTTTGGGCAACTTTTCACAAAGTTCACTGACCTTTAACCTCAATCAGACTTGCCCCCTATTTTACACACTTCATTGGTTTCATGCAATACACACATGTGCCAAGTTTTAAGCAAATCTGTTTAACGGCTCTGAAGATATTGCCTAAACAGATTCGGGACTGACAGATGGACTTACGGTGTACGGATGGACGGACAACACAAAAACATAATGCCTCCGGCCACTTCGTGGAGATTCATTTAAAATGCAAACAAAAGGCATTTCTGGACATTTCTTTATGTTTTTCTGTATGTCTGTATGTTTTTCTTCAATGTCACAAAGTCTCAGACAGGTTATCTGTAGTATACAGGGTTCAGGTAATCTCGAGCCTCCAAGAATCAAGTTCGGAACAAAAAAGATCAGGTACTTCCAAAATACATACAAGGCATTATTAACACAAACTGCTTTTAAGTTGGTTGACATGCTGCAATCATTAAAAATCTTTCTCCATCAGATCAAAAAATAAATCTATGCCGTTTCATAACTGCATGTATGTTTAAGATGGCAATCAATAAATCTCATTGTTCTGTCATCTTCCTTAGTTCATTAATTTTACTACTGAAAACTTTTGTTCCGAGGGGAAAAAACGTGATACTAAGGCGTCCTCTTTTGTTTGACTACAAACCTGTTGGGCACTGGAGATGTCGCCTGCTAATAGATGCGCCCTAGTAAGCAGCTCACACATCACAGGCCGGTCAGTTGTATCCAGGAGCAGCTGATAAAGAGAAAAGTGAAACCTGCTTTAGCAATCACCTGTACAGAAAGACCGCATTTTGTGTTTCATATAAAAACTAATTCTGATTGAAACTTGGTGTCAAGTTACACACTCACTCACTCACTAACTTGATCAGCACTTGCCGATCAATCACTATTCTTCGCCACACCTCCCGATCTGTCATCAGGGTCGCAAGCTCCTGAGTGTTGGTAGCACCGGTGCCTGTATGTAAAGACCACCTTCTGATATAGACCACAACTCTTGTCTTCCTTAAAGATAGCCCATCCCTTTTACAAGCTTCTGCAAACTTCATGAAAGTTTGCACAGATTTAGCACATATCTTTGGGATACCAACTGTGAAATTTTAAGGTCAGAGGTACTATAACTCCCATAGAATAAATGAAAATCTAACTATTTTTCACTGAGATTTGACTATTTTCGTGGTACAAAAAAAGAAAGCAAGATCAATTATCTAGATTATTATCTAGGGAAAGATTATATAGCCACTCTCTCTCAAATGATGACAAAGTCAGGGAACTTTCAGAATTAGCTCTGCAAAAGGGACGGGTTACCTTTAGTATTTACGGGGCGTTTAAATACACAGTGTAGGTTTCACTGTAGCTGGATAAGAGGACCTGATTGTACACCAACACATATCTTTGACTTTGTGGTCTTGAGTAGGTTTCTACATTGCCACCTTCCATAAGCATTCAAACGATGTAGAAATAGTTATGTACACAATATGTGCAGCATCTCCACTCACTGGGTATGCTGAAATTCATATCCTGAAAGCTGTTATGTTCACAAGGGTTTTATTTTCGTGAATTTTTGGAGTCGCTGGAAGGTCGTGAGTGTAACAACACACAGAAATATCGCCACTTAATCTTTAATCTTGTACATGGAAAACATGCATGGAGAAGAGTTACTGTTGTGCATATCAAGTTTATGCAGCAATTACCGTATCAGCTGTGACTCACGAAAACAACAACACGTGCGAACATCTGTGACTGTGCCATTCGCAAAAATATCTGTACACAAAAAAAATTGGCTTATACGGTACACGTTTGACAAGTATTTATGTTGACTTTACTCCGTGGGTAGTATAGTATCCCTGCGCCCGTGCCCAATTCCTGTGTTGGGATCAAGCTCACCTGCTGGAAAAGTTCCACAGCTCTGAGCCCATACTCCATGAGGCCAGACTCCAGCCAAGCCCTGCCTTGCAGGCTAAGGAAGGCTTCTCTCAGCTTCATGTCTGCCTGCAGGGCCGGGTGGCTGTAAGTCTTCAGAAGACTCAGGCCTGCAGACAGGAAGAAATAATCAACAGTAAGAATAATTATAATATAACGTATAGAAGTATAATGATATTAACAATTACAATAATGATAATAATTATAATGATAATAACAATCATAATAATAATACAAGTTACAATGTTAATGACAAATATAATTTTAACAAATATTATAATAACAACAATAATAATACAATTCATAATTATGATAACAAACATAATAACAATGATAATAACAACAACATTGATAATAATAATGATAATAGAAAAGCCATCAGGGGAAGCTTTAAATGAACTATAAAGGATTGATAGCAAATAATATGGCATAGCTCAAATGCTGACAATTTGCTGTTTTCATAATAATTTCACTTGTTGTAGAGTTACAGCAGAGGCAAAGATTTGCAAAATCCAACATGTTTCTAGTTAAGGACCTGGGGCCATATTCATGAAACTTTACTAGGCCTAGTTAGTTACTTAAGTGCATTCATCTACATGCATTTTAGTAACTAACGAGGCTAGTAAGGTTTCATGAATATGGCCCCTGGGGCCGTATTCCATAAACATCTAAGAATTTTTGCTCAAGTCTAAGCAATTTGTCTTAGCCTTTTTCTTGTCTAAGAAATTCGTCCTAACGGTATTCCATAAACTTAAGCAATATTTCTTAGGTCAGACGATTTGGCTAAGCCAAAATCTTAAAATTCTTTGACGTCATGAGAAAATTGGTGACATCACGCAACTTTCATCATACTTGTACTCCCACGAACAGCTCCCCGCGGTGAAAAGTCAATGCATTTTACGTGTTAAAGCAAAAATCGCACCAGCATTGAGTGTACCGTTAAAGCAATGCGTACCTTGTCTGTGGGCTCAATAGGATAGTTCCGATTTGCCATGGGGCAATGTCATCATAGATGAGATCAGTGATGTTAAACATACCGTGCCGACATTTCACCAGTACGAACGCCAGTTGCGAAACAGAGAAATTTGGGACAAAATTTTGCAATTGTCAAATATGTGTATGATGGGTGGGCCATTCTCGCCGCACTAACGATTTGAGACGAAAACGAATACGTATTTCGATATACTCTTTCACTAAATCACACATACTTTCATGCTTTATATTTTCAAAATCATATTACAGAGACATTTTGAGTAAACACTTACGAATAATTGTATTTTCAGTGCAAAACTGTGAGCCTGTCAATATTTGTCGACGATAAAGTTGTGGCCCTTAAACGCCGCACCGTTTACGTGCATTGTCAATGGGCTTTTCTTGATCGATTATGTGTTCGATTTCATGGTGACTTGGTGATTTGAATAAAAAAGAAAAAAAAAAGAAATTTGTAGTTTGCTTGCTCATGTGATTTACGTATGAAGTAGACTATTGATAGAAGAATTCTATTTTCTTTAAGGCTACCCTAGATGTTAAATGGAACGAGGTCCGAAAAAAAGAGACTGCAATAATACGAGAGTCTTCATTTCGATCGCATTTTCTCGGAACGCGCATGATGTAGTGCCAAAGGCATGCGCATCACGATCAAACTGACTTCTCCGCTCGGCTACCGAAGCGATCGCGGTGCGGGTGCGCGGCAGGAATTTCGGAGAAAACGGATTTTCTGGTCGGCAAATAATTTTGACATTTACCGAATAATGTGATTTTTTGTAGCTTAAAATTTCAAAAGACGATAATTTGATGAAACCTGCATTTTTTGACTCGTAATTGCGTAGCTTGACAGAAACTGTTGTGCCGACGGAGATTCTATAGTCTCACGCGTGATACGCTTACCATTTCGTTCTAATACGCATTTTTGCTAGTGCGTCGATTAAGGGCCCCGCGGTGAGAATGGGCCACTAGCCAGACACATTTTGCCTAATGCTCTGTTGACACTTTCACGATTTTTGGTCCCGCACTGCCCCGCATTGAATGCGTGCCAGTGCGTGAAGAGCGAAAAAAATTTTTCAACATGTTGAAAAAATTTTTTCGCTCTTCACGCACTGGCACGCATTCAATGCGGGGCAGTGCGGGACCAAAAATCGTGAAAGTGTCAACAGAGCATAAGTTTTCTTCCGTTAATCTTGCATCTTGTTTACTAATGGCTATGCGTAAAATAAATCGCGCATCCAACCTTTGACAATAAAATTAACGCGCAATAAGCAGAAATACGCGGTCATGCTGGTGATGGTGCAAGCGCGCGGTGGATGAAGCTGCCATAATGCGCGCAGCCACGCTGCCAATCCAAATTTAAGACAACCCACAGCTGTCTTAAAGTTAGGGCAAAATTCTTAGCCATTTGTAGTTTATAGAATACTAAGTGCACAATTTTAAGAAAAGTTACTTAGCCATACATCCTAAATCTGTCTAAGCTAAGCAAAAAATCTTAGCCGAATTCTAAGACAAAACTCTTAGCCAAACTTTTATGGAATACGCGATTTGGCTAAGAATTTTGTCTTAGACAGAAGATAAGACAAATTGCTTAGATTTTTTGACTTAAGCATTCTTATCTTGTTTATGGAATACGGCCCCTGGTCTTGTATTTCAATAACATTGATAAATGCAATTATCCTGCATAACATCTACGTATTAAAAACCTAGTCACATGGTTTAGTAAAAGAAGATAAGTGAATGTTGGGTTCCAGTGGCCTTAAAAAATATGAATAACCAGAATGTCTTTGTAGTAATACAAAGACAAGACAAAACAAGAGACAAAGAAATGTTTTCTCCATATCTACCTTGCTTTGTTGATTGCTCTACTGCTTTATTATCATGAAGATACAGTTGGCACCGAGCCAAGACGAGCCAACAGATTGGAAGAAAGTTGAGTTTCTTGGAGGCTACAAGGGAGAAAGGGAGGAAAGTCAAACAGTACAGCTCTGAGGTAACATACTTCCATTTTGTCTGTGCCAGTAAAATTTAGAGCACCAGCATTCTACCCATCATTCTGTACAGAAGGAGAAGGGTACATTCAGTGAACATGACTGATGGTCGTTTCTTATAAATCCCCACTTGATGATCACTACAACAAACATAAATTTGATGGCATATGTTCCATTCAGTTTTATTTTCACCGTATATTTTGAAATAAGAAGAAATAACAAGAACATGTATTGGAGAAATTGTGTCTACATTCCATCAGAAGATTTGAGGCATATTCTCCAAGAAGCAGTTAAGAGGATTGTGAGAGTGACAATCTAATTATCATTTCAAATGGCTGGGTATGTAGTATGATAACTACGTACGTAGGATCGTTGAGGCGTGAGGGCACAGGGACATGTATGTTTACATGAGGGGAAGGGTGGAGGAGAGCGGGCGAGGAGACTTTCCCGACAGCACTCACTGTTATCATAATCAAGTAACACCATGGCCCTGTTGCATACAACTTACCATTGATGGTAACTTTGCTTCCAATGTCAACTTCTATGGAAACCTTCAGATTGGCTGTTGTGCGATGTTCCCATGGTAATTACCATTGATGACAGAGTTAACATTAATGGTAAGTTACATGCAACTGGGCCCATATCACATAGATGTATGAGAGATATATCCATGGTGTATGTAAATATACCAATTGTGAAACGCCACTGCTCCAGAGTCTGACGGAATGAATCAAACATAAGCTAATCTGCTCACAGCTCTATGCACAAGATATTATATCACATTGATGGTTTTCAACATGCAGGGATACTGCATACAGCATGAAGAGAGGAATCTGTTCCATAGTAAGTACATTTACCATTCAGTGCATCCTCCTTGGCAGCCTTGATGTCGCAATTGGCCAGTTTGATTTGGGCCTGACCAATCAGAGCCCATCCATTCTCAGGGTCTAACTCAGACAGGTCATCGTAGACTGACCAGGTGGTAGACTCTGGTGATGCTGTGAATGAACACAAACAGTCATCAATCTCTGTCACTCTTATCCTCTCAATGTCACATTGAGGCACATTTGAAATACACCCAAACCATAGAGATAGGCATTCTGGTAAGTATGCAAGCAATCAAAGCTAATGAATAGAAGTAGTAGATATTACATGACTACAAGATTACAAGATTACAAGACACAGCAATGTCATGATCTAGTATAATTTCAGTAAATTTGTCGTTTTCATGTGTGATCCCGCAATCAAAGAAAATGGAACCCATTATCACAGCAGAACGTTTTTGCAGTGATTATTATTCCTGTACCGTAATCTCCTTCACTACAACACATTATCTTTACATTTTATTCAAGATTTGCCCCACATTCTACACATTTACATGTAGTTTAACCATTTTTAAATTGCCATGGAAACAGCCACTGGTGCCTCTCTTGGACTAGAGCTCATGATTTGCACATATTCAGATTCTCTAATTTATTTGTCAGATTTTTATTGAAACATCATCAATCTGCTCATTTGATGATATTAAAATGAAATTTTTATTAGGGAATTGTCTTGTTTTGACAGTATTTCCAGGTACCTATCAAAAAGAGGTGCATCACCCTGTTCCAAAAGAGCAAAGTGACAAGGATGTATTGAAAGAAAACATCATTTGTAATAAGCCTGAGTCATATCGATTTTTTCAGAAACCGGTGTTCGATGGCTTTGCGCCGATCGAACATCGATGCATCGACGGCACATTAACAAATTGTGTACAACGGATAGCGGAGTGCGAACGCCAGCGGTCGTGTACATTTTGCGTATTACATGACGTCATTCAGCCACTGCCAAGAGCCAATTTATGAATGAAAATATAGTAAGCATGCGCAGTGCAATCCTTCCATTTCCCCACACAGTATTCCACCAAAATAAGTGTGCAATTCTCTATCACCTCGTATCAAAATCGACCTAGAATTTCACTTTCCTTTATTTTATATGAGTTATGAAAGGTATTTTCGGAGAATCTATTTTCTCACCGATATCGCACATGTAAGCGAATTTCAATAACTTCTTGCTTTTCCGTCAAAATCTTAAGAATTAGCGTCAATATGGCATCGTGTAAGTTGTAACGTGTAACGTGCACAAAGTCAATTGGCTTCCGGGTTTCGGACAACGTGACCAGATATCGTTATCGCTATCGATTAGCGACCACGTGGTCATGACATGATCTACGCGATGCACCAATCAGCGGTCTCCGAATCGCTGTACGAAGACGCTCTACCAGTCTGTTGGCAGCGTGTATGCAAATGAGCCTTAATGAGCGAACTTACGCACAATCGCCACTGTGCTGTTTCCGGGTTTTCACAACACACGATGCTATCCGTTGTACACAGTCTACAGACAAGTGTTCGTTGTGGCATTGCGCGGTATATAGTAGTGAACGAAAAGAAGCCAAGTATGTAGTAGCTGCTTGATCATCGAGCGACCAGTTCGTTCTCTTGATGTGCTACCTTCAAAACTCACAAAAGAGAGTAGGAACCAAGTAAGCAAATTAAACTAATTAAAAAATATTAAGATAAATTGTGTATAACAGGACTATCAAACAAAAGATTTTGTGCTTTCTAGTCAATTTGGTAATTTCGTCGATGCATCGAATTCATCAAAACGAAATCGGAGTTCGACTTCTTCGATCGAACACCGGCTTAATAATCGATTCGACTCAGGCCTAATTTGTAATATCTATATTCAACTCACCATATGTCTCATTCAAAGCAATCTCAGCTAGCTTTTCCAAAGGGTAAATGTTTGAGGGAAACTTTTGGTGCATCTTGGAAGCACACTCCTTCACCTCAGCGATGTCAACACTCTTGGCCTGCCATGAAGGAAGGAGAGAATACATGTGTCAACCACATTTATGGGCAAGGTTGTGGGAGAACTTCTAAATTTGTCAACTTTCAATTGTGTTATCTAGTCCATACTGAACAACATTTTCCATCAAGACACAAGACACAATTATTAGCCAAAAAAATGAAAAAGTCCATTACGGTACCTGATTGATAAACGTACATACAAAATCAGAATAAAACGAACATGAAATTTTTATTGAAGCAAGAACATCAAGCCTGTTTAAAAGTAATATTTCAATTTTGCGCAAGTTACCTTGAGTAAGTGGTCGATATAACCCACAAAGAGCTGCTCCTTCTCTTCCACTTCCTCTTGAGAAAGTTCTAGAAGGGCAATGTAAGCTGTTGTTTTCTGGAGAATAATAAACACAAACATGGGATGGGAACAATTCATTAGGTATTAGGTTGATAGGTTTGCTTGTCGTTATTATATTTTCAAGTCACAAGAGCTCCAAATCTGTATTTGCATACTTACAGACCATACATCTTTCCACACATCATAAATAACTGAACGCAATCGATGATTGCCCAGAAGTGATGACGGTAATGATGGTGATGACGATAATGGCAATGATGGTGATTATGGTGGAAATGACAGTGGTTAATGACGATGGTCATGATGGTCATAATGATGATCATGATGATGGTGATAATGGTGATAATGGTGATGATGGTGATTATGATGATCGTGATAATGGTGATAATGGTGATAATGGCAATGATGGTGATTATGGTGGAAATGACAGTGGTTAATGACGATGGTCATGATGGTCATAATGATGATCATGATGGTGATAATGGTGATAATGGTGATGATGGTGATAATGGTGATGATGGTGATTAGGATGATCGTGATGATGATGATGGTGATGGCAACGATGGTGATCATGATGATGATGATGATGATGGTGGTGATGGCAATGATGGTGATCATGATGATGATGATGATGACGTGATCTTAATGTTCATCAATTAACAAAGGCCGCCAGGCTAGGCAGTACAAGCACCAGATATGCAAGATTCTTACCAGAGCTGTGCTTTGCTCATCTAGATCCCGATGCTGTGATAGAAGTTTTATGATGGTCAACCATCTCTCAACGTTGCTTCCATCATCACAAGGTGACTGGATCAGCGAGTGGAGAAGGGTGGATGCCTACGGGCAGGGTTTAGAAAAAAGGAGACATAGATCTGCATTTCGACAAATAACAAAACTGGAAGTCCCGTACATAAAGTGATTAAACAAGGTGGTTCGCAAACCACGAGTCTCACCTGATTTCGCAATCGATAAACAGTGCTAAGTTTTTTTTTCAAATATTTAAAATGGTGCCGAGATGACCTTTGACCTCATCATCCTCATCAACACACGTGGTATTACCCAAGGAACATTTGTACCAAGTGTGATCACAATTGATGCAGAAATAAAGAAATGAGAGCAAGTCAAACAAAAACTTTGAGAAAAATTGTGCACACGGCCTCATATCATTTGACCTTTTGACCTCTAGATGACCTTTGACCCCATCATCCTCATGACGGCACATGACCATTTGTACCAAGTTTGATCACAATTGATGCAGAGATAAAGAAATGAGAGCAAAAACTTTAACATTTTTGTAACAGACCAACAGACTAACAGGAAAAGTGATTACTAGGTCTCTGCCGAACTTTGTTCAGGCGAGACAAAAAACAAGCTATTGAATCATTTGACATAAGTAAGGCAATTATGATGGGTTTGGGGACTTCTTTAGGATTTCATGTTTGCCTGAATAAGGAACAGTATCAACAATGCAATGTGCTTCAATTACCTTTCCTTACAGCTGCTTGTTTCTTCAAGTCACTTTGTGCCTCAATCTTGTAGCATATTTTTGGTTACATATTTTTCAACGCACCATTATGTTTTTGCATGAACTTCTCATTCCTGATTTTGAGTCTCAATTGTGGATTGTGATATTAAACTTAATACTACAATTATTACTACTACCAACAGGTGTTTCACCAAGCTATGCATAAGCTTTGAGATATTTTATGCACGACTGGTGACCTGCTTTTGTGCTTAGTGAGATTTGTACCTGTTTTACATGGTGGGAGTTCATTTCCAACAATCTTCACCAAATTTGGCAAATCATAAACTTTGTAGTCAGATGCTCGTTAATAGCAAGAATTTAATTTACAAAGATCTGATTTCACCTTTAGCTGATTTGAGAATCTGATTTAGCACAAGAACAGGTCACCGGTCATGCATTTGTATCTTACGAACATCTTGGTGAAACACCTCTCGGTACCATTCGGCACACTCCGTACCTCCACAGGTCTGTCCAGTTTCTGATACAAGCCTGCAAGCTTCTCTTTGATCTGTCTCTCTTTAGTCTCATCTCCGAGAAGTTTGATGAGCTGATGATAGACGTCGACTAAGCGCTCCCTGTCTGCTGGGGTGTCATACTTCTCATGCAGGGCACAGGAACCCTGCCGAAGGTTGGACGAAAGAAACCTTTTTCATAACATATTTAAATTCATGGATGGTATAATAAACCATGTATGCCAGATTTTTCAGACAGATAATTGTTTTCAATGCAGGCTTCATGATGTCATGGTTTGTGGGCAGGGAATTTCCCAAACCATGAGACTTAAGTCACATGGCGTACAATGTGTTATTTTTCAGTTTGAGGATGCATTTGTAAACTACACAATGTTCAGAGTGTGTCGAGCAAACTATCAAGGAACACAACGTTACATTCACCTGTCTTCAGTGAATGCACTTTTACATCTTCTATGTTGTGTGGAAAAGCTTTGTACTTACCATGAGCAACACATTTCTTTGAATTTGCATATATTGAAAACAGTCAATTGCAAAAAGAGAAGTTCAGGTAAAACACTTTTGAGGAATGATCGCATGGAAGCATCTTTACCTGCTTTTATAGCAAATTCAATTGTCTAAATTCTGTACATTGTATAGACATAAATATCGTTTGCACTTGCTGGCAATGGGTAAGAATCATACACATGAAACACTAAAATACAAAAAGCACTGGAAACAGGCATGACATTGTGGTATTTCTCTCCATACCCATTCTGTCTTCTTGAGATGTGCATACAATGTGCATTACAACATTGCCCCTTCCTATTTAGCTAATTTAGTTTCCTCATATCGACTTTCTAGAACTCTTTGATCAAGCCCAAAAGCATTATTTACTGTTCCTCTAATCTTAACCAAATTATACAGTGAGTGTCTCTTTACACTTCCCTCAGCAGCTTTATGGAATGCAATTCCTGATTCAGTGAAACACCAAAATGATTAAGATAAATTTAGATTTTCTCTTAAAGGGTATTTATTCAGTAACTAGTATATCCATATATACTTATAAACTCAGTGACCAACACCCTATGCACAACCTCGCTTTTAAGTTACTTCATTCTTACTATAATTTTCTAACTCCATCTGAGCAGATAGGAATATGCTTTCTAGCCATGTGTTATGCGCTATAAGAGAAACAAGCATTTCTATTGTATTATTTTGTGAAGAGACTGACCTGCCACGCTAGGAGTTGTGTTGGGTCGACCTGAATGGCTTGCCGGTACGCCTGGTCTGCCTGCTCTCTCAGCCCAGGCAGCTCCGTGGCACACTTTCCAACATACACTAGGGCATGATAATGGTCTGGATCGAGGTCCAGTACAGCCTGGTATCGCGTTCCCACACAGAAAAAGAGCAATCAGATTACCCCCATAACAGAGAAAAAATACACAGGGGTTCTGGGCAATTTTGCCCCCGAAATGCTTAAAAGAGCCCCCGAAATTCCCACGGACACAATGTTAAATTGAAGCCAAATGGTCAATGGGTTAGAAAAGGAGCCCCCGAAAATTTTGAATTATTTTTTTCCCTGCCCCACAACAGGATTCTTAATGTGAGCTAGATTTGACAACTTTCAATTGTGTTATAAATATTGAAACATTTGATGAAATTATTTCATTTGATGAGATTTCTTTCATTGGGTCAATTACCATACTTAAATGAAGGCCGTTAACCTACAAATTGATGGGGGGTTTTTTAATCCAAAGGAGGGCACAGAGATGGCAGTGAGGGCGGGAGGAATGCTGGCAGACACCCCCACCACGAATCTAAACTTTTTTTACACGTTCCATACCTTGGAGAAGTCTAGGGCTTGCTGGAAATCCTTTCCTCTGATGGCCTCTTTGGCTTTCTTGAAGACAGCCTTCAGCTCTTTGCTTCCACTCTGACCCGCTGCCATGGTAACGTCACTGTGTTGTACTTCATCCACATCTTGAAAAGAGAACAGATCATGCTATTGCTGAGGAATAGCTTTATACAATGTGTGCGATACAAAATGTCTGTTTATCTGACTTTTTATTTTGTTTTTTTCAGATGGTTGATACAGATGTACACTACAGCTCAAAGGAATTGGCAAAGGGAAAGGGAAAGGGAAGAAAGGGAAGGAGCCGCAGTTTTAAACCGCGGTATATTTTCTCCAGTTCAGCATGAAACACGATTCTTTAGCCTAAAAACCATCATGTTTCATGCTGAATAAGACAAAATTTAGTGCGGTTTAAAACTGCGGCTCCTTCCCTTTCCCTTTCCCTATGCCAATTACTTTGAGCTGCAGTGTATCTTAGTTGTGACAGAAGGAGCTAGCTGTTTTAAACTTTGTACATGTTCAAATTTGGTGGTTCTCATATGTCACTCTGTTTTTGCTCTTATCATCCTTCTTCGGGCAGAATCTTACCAGTTTCTAGAAATATATGGCGGTTGGGCAGGCAAACACCTCCATCCTGCCACGGAATGCAGCATGTTCTATGGAGTGCAAACTGAATACATATTTCAGACATTTTTCTGCCATTTTGTTTGTTAATATGAAAACGCTAATGCTAATGCATATATGAATACCGGTAAGTAATTTCACGCATGCGCACATTTTTTTTCCCGCTCGTTTGCCGTGTGCTATTTTTTTTTTCCTCGAACCGATTGACAATTTAAATATTCACAGCCAACAACCCGTCGAACAATCTGATTGGTCAAATTTATGTCAGACTCTAGTAAATTAAGAATGTCTGCGATAAACGTGTGATCGGTGGAAAGTACCGGTAAGCCTTTTCACCTTTTGATTTTTTCGGGGGTTATTTTAGTCCTAGAATTTCTTAATTTATAATATAGATCTAATTTTCATTGAATTTGAAGTAGATTTGTTGCATCATAGCTTGAAAGATGTTAAAATTTTACTTTTTTAGACGAAGTAGCTATGATATTTATCTCAAAATCCGTTTTCCCATAGACTTTGCACTAATCGGGTAACTTTCTACCTATGCGTGGGAACCTTGTATTTGCTTGTACGTTGTAAAAAACCTGCCATTATGCGTTCGGTGTGGATGTACCGTCTCTACTCGGGGGTATGTCCAAAAATGTCATTTTGATTTAAGAATGCCCCGAATGAGACGATTATCCTGTCTATAACCGTGCTTCCTCATACTCATAGCTAAAAATAAAGTTATGTTGTGTGATGGTGAATGTACCAAAACAACATCATTCATGGACACACGTACACACGCACCACAAAGTCACAAACTAATGATTCTACATTCTACACATGTTTGTACGAAGCCCCAAACCGGACATTTTTGACAACGAAAAAAAAAAAAAAATACTATGTACGTACGTAGTATTATTACGTACGTACGTAGTAATATTTCGTACGTACGTAGTATTATCACGTACGTTCGTAGTATTATCACGTGCGTACGTAGTATTTATTACGTACGTACGTAGTATTTATTACGTACGTACGTAGTATTTATTACGTACGTACGTAGTATTATTACGTACGTACGTAGTATTACCAGGTACCGCGCGCCGCGGCCATGCCGAGTGGATGTCGATCCTCTTCGAATGGGCGACAATGTCTTTAAAACCGATCTTATAACCATTTTTTATAAACATCTTAATAGGAACTAACTTTTAGGGGATTAAACACGCCCAAGAAGCCTTCATGTAAATCGTTTGAACAGCACCGCGGCGTAATATAGTGAGGATTCTGACATTTGCAACTCCGCATTCATTCATTCATTCATTATCTTAAATTGTCCTCAACGGAAATTCACTTTGTTGGCATGAACTACATATTATATATATATACATGTATATATATATATAGGTGAAGACAAACAAATTAAATGAAACGCCGGAGAAGAAAAATTATTCGAATTTTCGGTCATAGACCTTCATCAAGAATGAATGACTGAACAATTTACACAAAAACATGATTGCGTACAACGAGCGTATTTTAAACTGAAACTAGGGGCGCTTATTACAATTTGTTACGTAGTACAAGATAGGCGTAAAACTAGGTAAACCAAATTATAGAGTAAAATCCACATATCGACATGATGTAAAGTTCCTGCACAAAAAAAAAAAAGTGAAAATAAATCAAAATTAGGCGGTAGACTCATTAGGGATCCTGCAAAAAACAATCACAAGTAGTTACGTAAAGTTGCATATACTACATTACAGTAAACAAAATCCACTGGCCGACATTAGGTAAAATTCCTAGAGAAAATTCAAAATCAATAATAAGACAAAGAGTCAAAAGAGAGAGAAGAATATATCAGATATAAAAACGTTCACAATTCAGAGTCGGAGAATGAAAAGAAGAAGAAAGAGAAGAAGATGAAAGAAAGGGAAAAGAAACGTGAGAAAGGGATAAACAAAAAAGAGAAAAAAAAGAAGAAGAGAAAAAAAGAACCACTGTGGAGGAGCGCAGAGAGAAGAAGGAGAGAGAGAGAGAGAGAGAGAGAGAGAGAGAGAGAGACGGAAACAAATACATGTATATCAGTGAGGAATAGATACAGGAAAGCTCCTGAATGAGACGTTCATTCCAATCGGTTGAAGGGTCCCCATCTGAAAGATCAGTCGTTCTTCCAGTATCTTCCGCTGCCCTTCACTAGTACATGCTGCCATTACTTGCACCTTCAGGTCATCAGTTGAATGGACACCCTGGTTGAAATGGGTAGCAACAGGCAGTCCGGGAGTCCGCAGCTTGATAGAACGCAGATGCTCAGTTATCCTATCGGCCAGTCTGCGCTTTGTCTCCCCGATGTAAAGATGGTCGCATCTGTCGCAGCGGATGACGTAGATGACGTGCGTGGTGGTACAAGTGTAATTACCACGAACTCTCCAACTGCCCTTAGGTCCCTGGATCTGAGTAGAAGACGAGATGTGAGCACAGGTCTTGCAACGGGGCCTCCTGCAAGGTGATGTACCGGGATGTGTAGGATTCGAAGTAGCAAGGGACGAGCGCACTAAAGTATCACGGAGGTTCTTGTCCCTCCGGAATGCCGGCATGATGGGGTTGGTGCCAAACACGCGGCGTGTAGTCTCGTCAGCTTGAATGATGTGGTTGTTCTCCTTGACGATATTGGCGATGCGGCGTGAAGTCTGGTTGTACGTCAGAACCAGAGGGATGCCAGGATTAGATGACTTTTCCCGGGGTTGAAGAGCCTGGGAACGGCTGGTCTTGGCAGCTTTCTCGAGAGCATTATTTGTCACGTGAGAAGGGTATCCTCTGATGGAAAAAAAGTTTTCCATCTGTGTGGCTCTCCGAGTGAAGGTGGGCGTGTCACTGCAAATCCGGCGGAGCCTCAGGAACTGTGAGTACGGGATAGCTTTCTTGCAAGAGGGAGGATGTGAGGACTTAAAATTCAGATATGAATGAGAGTCTGTGGGCTTGTAGAAAACGTCGGTGCTGATACCAACAGGAGTGATGTTGACTGTGATATCCAAGAAGTTAACGCTATGATCAGAGACACTGTGTGTGTACTTCAAGGACGGGTGAAAGTTATTGGCGTAACTGAAGAAAGTCTCGAGTTGCTCAGTGGAGCACGTGCAAGCGCCGATGAAATCATCGATGTACCGCTTCATGAGGACAGGCTTAGGTCCAGGGAACTTGCTGATCATTTGCTCTTCGATGAAACCCGCCGGATTTGCAGTGACACGCCGACCTTCACTCGGAGAGCCACACAGATGGAAAACTTTTTTTCCATCAGAGGATACCCTTCTCACGTGACAAATAATGCTCTCGAGAAAGCTGCCAAGACCAGCCGTTCCCAGGCTCTTCAACCCCGGGAAAAGTCATCTAATCCTGGCATCCCTCTGGTTCTGACGTACAACCAGACTTCACGCCGCATCGCCAATATCGTCAAGGAGAACAACCACATCATTCAAGCTGACGAGACTACACGCCGCGTGTTTGGCACCAACCCCATCATGCCGGCATTCCGGAGGGACAAGAACCTCCGTGATACTTTAGTGCGCTCGTCCCTTGCTACTTCGAATCCTACACATCCCGGTACATCACCTTGCAGGAGGCCCCGTTGCAAGACCTGTGCTCACATCTCGTCTTCTACTCAGATCCAGGGACCTAAGGGCAGTTGGAGAGTTCGTGGTAATTACACTTGTACCACCACGCACGTCATCTACGTCATCCGCTGCGACAGATGCGACCATCTTTACATCGGGGAGACAAAGCGCAGACTGGCCGATAGGATAACTGAGCATCTGCGTTCTATCAAGCTGCGGACTCCCGGACTGCCTGTTGCTACCCATTTCAACCAGGGTGTCCATTCAACTGATGACCTGAAGGTGCAAGTAATGGCAGCATGTACTAGTGAAGGGCAGCGGAAGATACTGGAAGAACGACTGATCTTTCAGATGGGGACCCTTCAACCGATTGGAATGAACGTCTCATTCAGGAGCTTTCCTGTATCTATTCCTCACTGATATACATGTATTTGTTTCCGTCTCTCTCTCTCTCTCTCTCTCTCTCTCTCTCTCTCTCCTTCTTCTCTCTGCGCTCCTCCACAGTGGTTCTTTTTTTCTCTTCTTCTTTTTTTTCTCTTTTTTGTTTATCCCTTTCTCACGTTTCTTTTCCCTTTCTTTCATCTTCTTCTCTTTCTTCTTCTTTTCATTCTCCGACTCTGAATTGTGAACGTTTTTATATCTGATATATTCTTCTCTCTCTTTTGACTCTTTGTCTTATTATTGATTTTGAATTTTCTCTAGGAATTTTACCTAATGTCGGCCAGTGGATTTTGTTTACTGTAATGTAGTATATGCAACTTTACGTAACTACTTGTGATTGTTTTTTGCAGGATCCCTAATGAGTCTACCGCCTAATTTTGATTTATTTTCACTTTTTTTTTTTTGTGCAGGAACTTTACATCATGTCGATATGTGGATTTTACTCTATAATTTGGTTTACCTAGTTTTACGCCTATCTTGTACTACGTAACAATTTGTAATAAGCGCCCCTAGTTTCAGTTTAAAATACGCTCGTTGTACGCAATCATGTTTTTGTGTAAATTGTTCAGTCATTCATTCTTGATGAAGGTCTATGACCGAAAATTCGAATAATTTTTCTTCTCCGGCGTTTCATTTAATTTGTTTGTCTTCACCTAGTAATCAGCGCCATCGCATCCTCTATTCTTCTTATATATATATATATATATATACCAGAACAGCACGGAGCTGTCGAAATTCATCTGGGACCTGAAACGACACGACACGCCCTATTGCATCAAGTGGTCCATTGCAAGCCATGCTCATGCTTACTCAAACCTTACAAAGAGATGCGACCTAGCTGTGCCTAACGGAAAAGCTGCTGATTATGAACAGTAATAAGGAAACACTGCTGAACAAGCGGCCAGAACTCATTTCAAAATGCCGCCATCAAATTAAGTTTAAGTTGTATAATCTTAAAGATGCTCTGTAAACACACAGTGACACTTTATCTTAATTTCATCATAATTTTCAATTCTGTGGAATTTTCGAATAATCGAAAAACCATTACGGAGTATCGATTATTATCTATTATTTGAAAAGAAACACTTAGCGTAAACTGTTTATGGTATCCTGCGCCCACTTTGTGCCTGACATAGTAACTTATGCCAGTCCCTCCGAAGATGGATAATTTCCAATATACTTGAACAAGTTATGAAGACGCGATTTGCATCTTATTTGTATAGATTAGATGGAATTTTACGAGTATTATTTGTGCAAAAAAAAATGCACAAGCGCCGCATGAAGAGTGGTATTGTCATAGGTCTATATATAGTGATAAAAAATCAATTTAGCATAAACTTATGACCGCAAGGGGACTAATGCGATGAAAGATGAAAGGGGGTAAACAACCTCGTAATCCTATTCATTAATGGCTGCGTTCGTCTTGTGATTACTTTTTTTTTTCCAGAAGCACGTAGAATCAAACAAAGTTGTATGGCTTTAGCATACGTACGGAGGCTTACATTTCCCCCATTCTTTACACATCAATCAAAATGATTGTGAACGTCACGTTTGCTTCGTGACTTGTCCCACGCGCCCGTCTTATTAAAAGCTGCGGTTGATTTAAATCCATCGGAATTCCAATGCCATATCTCTAATGGACAGATTTATTACGATCTTTACTTATGTATAACTTGAATACAACCGAGAGATCCAACTTCGGCGCGATTGACTTAGATGGCGCCCTTCACAATTCATGCTACAGACATACTACAGTTAACGAACTGAAGACTATACATTACTATGCAAAAATTACAAGTTGAGCAAGTCTGCGTGAAGTTGGGGCCGCCGCGAGGGGGTTGAGGTTGCTTGCGTGTGACGAAATCGCATTGCTCATTCCCCCAAAACACACACACCAACAACAACATCAACAACAAAACAAGAAAAAAAAACAAGAAAGAAAGACAAAAGAAAGAAAAAAGCTAGAAGAAGAAGAAGAAGAAGAAGAAGAAGAAGAAGAAGAAGAAGAAGAAGACAAAGAAGACGAAGAAGAAGAAGAATGATGGCGAGACTAATCTTTTCAGTCTAAAGGTGGAGTTGTGATTGTGTTGTTTTGCAATATAAGGCTAAAGAAGGACTATTATAAATCAACATCTATCTTGATGACTTTCTTTCTTGAACATCCTGTACATGATGTTAGGCCTAATCATGATTTCGAGAAGAAAAACAAATCTCCACTCTATACACCATGCTGTTTACATGAAGTCTTCTCTGGCGTGTTTAATCCCCTTAAAATTTAGTTCCTTAAAATGTATCTTTAAAAAATGGTTATAATATCGATTTTGAAGACAGGGTAGCCTATTCAAAGAAGTCATGAAACTCGATCGGCATGGATCAAAAGTATATATACCTTAACCATAATATCACCGTCGTATAGCTTCATGAACCATTATTGAAAAGTGAAAAACTCTCCATGTTTTTTTAAACGCCCCGACCATAGTAGACAAACTCTACATTATCTTAGTCCTTCTTATCTTTAGTCCTTCTCATAGCTGACTTTCGACTAGGGATAGTCTGAATAACATTTACTGTAATTTAGGATGACGTAGGTATAGGTCCATTTTCTGTGAAATCATCATGCATCCAAGAAACTGACCTTCTGTATGAATTTCACTATAATTATTTACTTCAAAGTTGAGACAGAAGGAGTATTTAGAGAGCTCATCAGAGAGTTCGATGCAGTACGTTATTTCAGGAGTTATTTTCCGGGTTATTTCAGGATCGAGATTCATTCATCCGGGAGTCATCAGAGTTGTTCGAGTATTATACTACAACGTACATACCTCGAGTCCACGAGTCCTATAGCTCCTTCAAGTTCAACTCAGAATCAAGCAATCTATAGAATTTATTATGTAGTCGATCCCACACACAACAACCCAACAATTGACAATCGTATGGTCCCTGCATGGACAATTTTGGACGACCCGTCGAGCAAAATTAACCCCTAGCTCGAAATCTAACGATCACTATAAGTTTTTTTACTGGTGAAAAATCAGAGAAAGAGAACAGACGAACAGAGAGAGAGAGAGAGAGAGAGGGGGGGGGAAGAGAGAGAGAGAGAGAGAGAGGGGGGGGGGAAGAGAGAGAGAGAGAGAGAGAGAGAGAGAGAGAGAGAGAGAGAAAGAGCTGGAGAGGGATGGAGAGGCCGGGGGGGGGGGGGGGGGGGGGCTTGTCTTAATACATGTATACTACGTACGTACGTGATAATACTAGTTACTACGTACGTACGTGATAATACTACGTACGTACGTGATAATACTAGTTACTACGTACGTACGTGATAATACCACGTACGTACGTGATAATACCACGTACGTACGTGATAATACCACGTACGTACATGATAATACTACGTACGTACGTAATTTTTTTTTTTTTTTTCGTTGTCGAAAATGTCCGGTTTGGGGCTTCGTATGTTTGCACAAGTAACACACACAAATCCCATTAACGGGATAAAGCAGCAGTTCATCTGCATGGTCACTCACTGTACGATGTACCAAGTGTTAGGATTGCAAGGAGATTTGCACTACTGTAGCCTTCTTACATTGTTATGAGCATCCGTGTGGCAGACTATGCTCATTTTGTCAAGCCGGCGATGAATTTAACATGGCATAAATAAAAGTTAAAGCTACAACTTAGTCTTTAATAGGCGCAGTTACGTTAGGTAACTTAGTCACTCCGCTACGCCTATTATTTGAGGGGGTCGCGCTGTGAGTGCGACCGGCCAGCTACGGCGCACACGCTGTCTGTCATCCTGTACCCCCCATATCTTGTCGCCCCAACCTTTTCATTCACTCATTCTGAATATTGCGGCTTCGAAGGTAGAACTGATGTTCAATTTAAATTATCCCACAGCAAAACAGCAAGAGAAGCTTAATAAAAGTTACATCTTACCGAGAAAAACACGATGAAATGACGTGACACTGCGTGAACGTGGACGTGGTTGGCAGCAAACTAGGCCGGGGAGCGGGAACGGAGTATACTATGTACTAGGCTGTACTGTGACTGTGAAGTTCATGGACACGTACAACCCAGTCTGTTAACAACTATGTCTGGTAACACAGACTATGCACCAATCCCAGCCTTGGAAAGGGAAGGGGAGGGTGGGATAAGGGCGTAGTCTGTTTACCAGACTTAGACTAGTTGTCATTATGTATCAAATGCACAGGTTAAGGACTCATATCTTTTCGAGAAAATACACATTTAAAAACAAATTGTACAAATATGGGAGAGCACCTAGCTCACACGTGACGTTATAAAATCAAAACTTTAAAAGATCATTACTTTCTCTATATCCGTTCCCAAGCAGGTCGAAATTCCCATAGAAACCAGTAGAGAGCGTCTACTGCATTCCACTGTTATTTTGTTTATATATAAACCAGTAGTCTACTGGTCTGATGAGGAACTGCAAAATCAAACCAGTAGAAGTGTCTAGGTATTGGACACCAGCAGAAACCAGTAGAAACCATAAGAGACCAATGAATTCAACTGGTATTGGAGACCAGTAGAATGAATAGAAACCAATGAGACCTATAATGGTTTGAAAAGGAGTGTGAAAAATACAAAGTCAAACCAGTAGAAACCATTAGAGACCAGTGAATTCTACTGGTATTGGAGACCTGTAGAAACCAATAGAAACCAGTGAGACCTTCGTGAATATTCATGAGCATTCACGTGTCACAATTTCAAGTTTTAAACATAAAATAGTGAATGTCACCTACTTAAGTGAAGAAAATAATGATCACAGCAACGAAAAATGATCTTCTTATGTAAGTTGAACTAACCAATATCTTATGAACCTTACCAATAACCGTACCAATGTATGAAAGTGTGTGAAGGTAAGAGTCGGAAGTATGATGGGTATAGGATAGGGTAGGAATAAGTAAAGGGTAGAATAGGATTAAGACCATTTAGGAATATGCCATGATTTGGATTGTCCTAAGATATAAGTAGATCAATGTTAGATCAATATTTTTAACGTTGGTTTAACATTTTGATTCCTACTGGTCTCCTAATGGTTCCAGTAGGTATTCTACTGGTATTATACTTGTGTTCTACTGGTCTTCTATCGGATCCAGTAGAGATTCCTACATGGTTTGTACTGGTATTCTATATGGTATTTGTCTAATGGTTTCTACTGGAAATCATTTCACTTTCCATATTCAAACCAGTAGAAAATGTCCAGTAGAAACCAGTAGGAATCTCTACTGGACCCAGTAAAGATTCTTACTGCAGGTTTCTACTGGTATTCTACTGGTCATCTATTGGTCTTCTATTGGATCCAGTAGAGATTCTAACTGGTTTCTACTGGTATTCTACTGGTATTCTACTGGTATTCTACTGGTACTTTTCTAATGGTTTCTACTGGAAATCATTTAACTTTCCATATTCACACCAGTAGAAAATATCCAGTAGAAACCAGTAGGAATCTCTACTGGACCCAGTAAAGATTCTTTCTGGTTTCTACTGGTATTCTACTGGTCATCTATTGGTCTTCTATTGGATCCAGTAGAGATTCTTACTGGTTTCTACTGGTATTCTACCGGTATTCTACTGGTATAATATTTTTCTAATGGTTTCTACTGGAAATCATTTCACTTTCCATATTCAAACCAGTAGAAAATGTCCAGTAGAAACCAGTAGAAATTCTAATGGTTTTTCTCTACTGTTTTCTACTGGTTTTTCATCCTGGGTTGATGAATGTCCTTCAAACCTTCACTAATATAGTTTTTCATGGGTCTCCTTTCATTGAAACCAACATGATGTCAGGGTGATCCATTTATTAACCCTTTTTTATCGGACTGTTTTAATTTTCAACCGTAAACTGCATAGGCCGACATCTATAAAGTATTGTTACGGGTGCTACTTTTGTACATAGTGCAGGTTTCTCTATTTGAAGACGTATAGACATGCATATTACACGATGTCGACAGGAGTTGTAGTTTCAGACGTTTATTTCGGTAGTCATTTCGATGGTCATTTCGATACTCATTTTGATGGCGTAACATAGTGTAACAACATGGCTTACAGTTGAACTCAAACTCTCAAAGCCAGACTGGCTTGTCTCCTTCTCTCCTACTCTGTTCTGTTCCTACTCTATTCTGTCTTATCCAAAGCTAGACTGCCTCTACTTATACATGCTGGTGTACCTTATCAACTATATATTTCTAAGTACAAAGTAATGCAGTTTTGTAGTGGAATCATAGTTTACGCAGAAAAGAGTTAATTGTATTGAAGTCAGTCTTCTCCTTGAAGTCTTAACTTTCTCTTGATTGAACTTCAAACAAGAACCTTACCAAAAGCATCTCGTTTCCAAAGAAACGAGAATTACATCTCTGGAAGAAGTCCTTGGTCTTTCCCCCATAACAAATCGTAGATGTCAATCCCAATAGTGTTGAGCGGTCAGGAGAATGTTGGAAGAAGAGAGAAAATGGTTTATTGCTGGGTCATAAAATGTACTCCGCTCCCATGGACAAGCTTTAGCTGTTACGTAGAAGAGGTCATACTCAGTTTCATGCCTTTCCGAATAGAGAGTAGGGACTTATGCAGAAAGTATAGGTCAATGATGACGTCACCATTAAATGTCCAAGAACTTTGTCAATGTAAATGTTGAGTTGAGCTCGAGGTTATCTAAGAAAGAGGGGGTGTTTGGGAGAATTTGGGCTTACTATAAACATGGGAATAAAGGGAACTCGGGGACCGTAACAATATGCTTCTATGTGATGATTGTGTAAATGGTGGCATCCAAGGCTGTTGTTTTCTCGCAAATTGCTATTTATTTAATGGAATTTAACGCACATACATGTATATGAATACCCCACACTACCCCCTCCCCCACTGCAATAAAAAAAAAGGGGGGTGGCGGGCAGACCCGTGCCGTAAAGAAACAAAAGAAGCACATAAGGGAGTTCACCAGGTACCCAACTACTCACACCCAGCTTTAGGCCATGGCCTGAGAGTGAAGTAACCAGTAATTTACTTTCGCACAATGTTCACAGTGCACAATCTCTATAAATAGCTTGTCATCATTATTATACAAAATGATCATAGTTACCGATTGACAGGATAGATTACACTTTAATCATATTATTTGGTTCAATAGTATGGCTAGGAAGTGGGACATCCGTTTTATTTCCTAGTATTGTGTTTGTGATAACATTCTAAATTTGATTTAACCCATGTTTGCGAGAAAAAAAAACGCGAATTGAAGCATGATCGAAATGATGACATGAAAAATACATTATGAATATTCATAGCCATGCACGTGTATCTATTGGTGAAGTACATTCATGTTCAATGTTCGCAATAACTCGGTACTAAATATCGATAGTACCCGATTAACGACAATATTATGTGCCGCCCTCTTTTGCCAGCTACATGCAAGCTGCTGACTTTACCAATATGAGGATCACACCAAATCTGCACTTTATTTAACACGAGCTGTAGTTATTATTTTATTACTGTTCTATCATAATATCATTAGAGTAGTTAAATTAGAACTGGTATGACTGGTATGTGTATACTCATAAAAGCAAGAACGAGAGGCAAAGTGAGATTTTGCAAATTTCAAAAATTCACTTTTCTTTTTGCCTGATTTGAATCAAACTTGGGTAATTACGTTTGTTTATTTATTTGCTTTATATGACAATTTGTTCGGAGAAGAGCGAACACGAAAGTCAATCTCCTTTAAAAGCAAATGTTTCCTCACCTCTTACTTTCACAAAGAAAAGTCGTGCGAATCTTTGAGGTCAGACGCACTCCCACATGCTGCTATAGGAGTGACCCGATTCCGCTCAGGACATCGACATTGCCATCAACGGAAACATCGACGAGACATACCATTGCTACGACGCAAATGAACGTTTGGGACGAGCGTTGTGTTGTAGAATCGGCTGCGAAAGAACTTCCCGAAGTTGCTCGAACAGAGCCGAAATCTAACGAACGAGACCGGTGCGACTGAGTTTCAAAATGAAAAAAAAAGTGAGTTCGTTCTTTTAAGAATCACTCCCCTTCCCTCCCTCCCTCCCTCCCTCCCTCCCTCCCTCCTCTCTCTTTCTCTCTCTCTCTCTCTCTTACCACCTCTTTCTTTCACTCTCTTCCATTCTACCAGTGTTTCTTCCACTGTCTGTCATTTAAATAACAAAAACATTGCATAGAATAGAATGTAGCAAATGTAGCACAGTCTAGGGCAGTGTCTTGCCTAGCACATCAAATTACCTTTCTAGAGTATAGTGTTGGTTAGCACAGAGGGAGTTAACTCTTTGTATGCCAAACTCATAGTTGTACACAAAGTCTATAGGGCGGTGTCTCGCCTATAGCGCAGAAGGAGTTACGTCCAGGAGCGCGCAGCCTCCACCATGTTGGATAATTTGTTTCGAAGAAGGTCCCTCGGGAGGAAGCCAAAACCGCAATCGGGTGCGACCACGAGACAATTAGGGGATGAGAGGCGTGCTCGAGCACGGCCTGGAGTCGAGATCGGATCTCGTCCAGGGTCTCGACACGGCTTTGGGAGACCATGACGGAGCCGAGGACGGAGGAGGTGTTCTTGTAGCGATCGAAAAGAGCGACGTCGTTGTGACGATGTGCATCGTCAAGCGAGACTATGGAGAGAAAAAGACAAATAAAAGCCAGATGTTCATGTGGATAGTGAGCTAGCTAGTTAGATAATTTAGGTAGGTAGACAGAAGGATAGTCAAACAAACATACACGTATGGCTGCAATTATATAGACATGCAGACAGTATATAATCATGTAGTTTTCCCTAAATGTGTACTTAACATGCTTCATATGAGGTTGCTATGGTAACCTGGGTCGAATCCTGCCTGTGCCAAAATGCATATAGGTTTTCAAATATTGTAACTTACCATCAGTGGCAACTATCATGGCAACGGGTGCAATAATGAGAGCCCATTGGCTGGTAGCTGTACAATAATTGAAATCCTACATCACCTATACATGCAACATGGCCCTGGTCTACTTCATCGGCCACCATGAAGTAAGCGTTCTTGACGGCTATCCGATCCTGGATAGAAACAACATGTTTTATTCACTACTTTGTTTTCATGTTGTGTTTTACATAACACCCACACCCACACACACACTCACACACACACCGTACCGTTTCGCGTATTGCGATCGGAGCTTTAACAAAAGATGAAGTATTAAAATCACCCACAACAATATGGTATTGCAAATAAAAGTGGTCAGTAATGAGGTCATTCCATTTCAAAAGGAAACACCCACTTATTTCCCTGAGGTTTTTAGCGCTGATTGTCGTTATCCATCGAAGCGACAAGGGTAAAATGAGATTACGTGTGTTACTAAAAATACGAGGGTGAATTATCATGGCTAGTGATTGAGGAAGTATCGTAGAAATGAGGGAAAGTATCAAATTATCAACAAAACGACTACAAACCTCTCTTAATTCCTTTCTTGAGGTATTACCTTGAGGCATTCAGTCCCAGTTCGCAACCTCTACACCACGACACCTCCACATCCCGTATACCATTTTGCGTATTGCGATCGGAGCTTTAACGAAATATGAAGTATTGAAACCACCAACAAAAATATGGTATTGTAAACACAAGTAGTCAATAATGAGGACGACAACAATGATTCCATTTCAAGGGGAAACTCCCAGTTATTTCCCTGAGGTTTTTTTAGCGCTGATTGTCGTTGTTCATCGGAGCGACAAGGGTAAACTGAGATAACGTGTGCTACTAAAAATACGAGCGTGTGATATCTTGGCCAGTGATTGAGGAATAATCGTAGAAATGAGGGGAAAGTATCAAATTATCAACAAAACGACTACAAACCTCGCTTAATTCCTTTCTTCGTTAATAACAAGAAGGTTATTAGTGCTACGGTGATCAGAAAATGGCGAGCCGACAATGTACGGGAGTGTTATTTTTGTTCGCATTAGCATGGACTACTGTGAGTACATTCTTACTGGATATTGTGTTTGTGTAACGTAGGACGGGAGGTACGAGGGAGTATTCAAGCTATAAAAGAATGAAATGTTGTAAAATTCACGTGCTGCGTATGCTGGGAGCCGTGATTTCTCACGACCGTGAATATAATAATCGTTTCAGACGCCATGGCCCTGTTGTGTTGCATATTACCTATCTATTTTTGGTAGCTTTGGTACCAATGGAAATTTCTACGGAAACCTCGAGTTTTATCGGATGACCAACGATTTTACCATGGTAATTACCATTGGTGGCAGAGTTACCATTAATGGTAAGTTGTATGCAACGGGACCCTGGAATACTGTTGTATAGTTGTATAGACTTTATAATATGCAGGTAGATACAATCATCATATAGACTTTTATGTAGGCCTGTACAGGTAGATACATAGTGGTTGTGTATATAATGTAGGCCTATGTATGTATGTGTGCGTGTTTGTGTGTGTTTGTGTGTGTATGTGTGTGTGTGTATGTGTGTGTGTGTGTGTGTATGTGTGTGTGTGTGTGTTTGTGTGTGTGTGCATGTGTGTGTGTGTGCGTGTGTGTGTGCGTGTGTGTGCGTGTGTGTGTGTGACGTAGGATTATGAATATCGATGCTGTTTCAAAATTGTATTATTTGCCATTAAATCCAACATATTCATTTAACCTTTCACGTAACCTTTCATACATAAGACGAAGCAATACGAAGATGTGGTTTATCTTTATATTCTTAGTGTTAACTAATCATTTTGCTTTCAGCAGGTACCCAATAATCGTGTACCTAAAATGGACACGACACTAATCGTAATATATCATGCACGTCCAGTTGCTCACCGCCGAATGTTGATTATTAACATGGGGCACTGTTACAACAAAGAGAGAGGGTGTATATGGTATGATCAATTTGAAGTAAACAGAAAGTGTTTGTGCCAAAGTGTACAGCTTTCAGTAGCACATAATATTTCTATGCAATTTTGCATGTGTTGAGTTGGAACCGCATAGTGATTCCAGTTTGGCAGAGTTGTTCCACTTTGAAGCAGTAGTGCCAACGATATTTTGTGGCAAGCTGAGGGTTTTTTGTTTGTTTGTTCTCTAATGAACCCACCATAAAAACGATAAGGGCGTGATATATGCTCTAGGATATTCTTCTTTTTAGATTTATCTGGAAAGGGGCGGAAAGTTAGGGGCTTTAGTATAAGAGCCTGTGGGGAAATAAATCAGTTCCTTTATTCCTTCAGTATCATGGGATGTTCAATCAATCGTCAACATATTTCAGAACGGACAAACTCTACCTGATGACGTAACAATCAACAACGTATTGGTGACGGGTGTCACCTCACATAGCATCGATATATCCTGGGTCGTGTCGTCTCCAGGGGCCGAGAACGTCAGTGCATCGGTCTTCCAGCAAACGGGGCAACTTGCAGCGGGTTATCCGATCAGCATTTTCGAGGATCGCTCCACTGCGACGCTGGGCAACCTGTTTCCTAATTCATCCTATGAGATCGTTGTGGCTGCATGGTACGCAGATGTGCAGATCTCGTCGAGCTCGATTCTGGGGCAGACGGCAGGTTTGTGTTGGGCGGGAGGGTATAGTAGTGGAGTAAGTTGGGGAAGTGGATACTCTGCGCGTGTTTGTGAGTGTGTGAATGTGTATGCGTGTGAGCAGGTGTATGTGTGTATGTATGTGTGTGTGTGTGTGTGTGTGTGCGTGTCTGTGTGTGTGTGTGTGCGTGTCTGTGTCTGTGTCTGTGTCTGTATCTGTGTATGTGTATGTGTCTGTGTTTGAGGGAAGATATGTTAAGACAGGAATAAAAGGCCCCGACAGATAAGGCCTAGAAGCGCTCAGAATAGCACTTGATGATAGTAATAAAACTTGACATTTGGCACTTTTATAGATTAAGTCATAGAAGTCATGCCACGCAGTACTGGATATTACTTTTAGGAAACTCTTGAGGATACTAGTCCCATTATATATATCAAACAAAGTTTCCCACCACTAACGTTTTTTCTACTGATTCTGCTCACTTGCTCTGCTCTTCGGAAATAGCCTACCAACTTTAAAGAAATTGTAAACATCTGGTACAGAAATTGAGGTGTGTGATCATTTCTTTTTAAAGAACACGGTCAGATATCTCCTTACAAAATAAACGATTTTATTCATTTCAGAATGTTTCTTTCGTTATAACCAATGCTTAGGCCTTCATTAAGCTCATTGGCATGTATACAAATATTTAATTTATTTTTGCCAAAAACATGTATTTAATAAGCACTTCTATGTGTTTTCACGTCATTATTCTACAGAATCACTGATCTCACTCACCGTTCTTAGCTCCAGTACCGTAGAGGTCCTTTATTTGGTGCCCACTGGTTACTCGTCATCAGCCCTGTACTACATTGAAGTAGGGGTACAAGGCGGGGAATCTGTCAGCGCTGTCTCGCAACCACGTGATGGGACGTCTGGGACAGCCACCCTGATGGGGTTTCATACCCTTGACCCAGGGTCTCTACTCTTTGCGGTACTCGCTCTCAACAGTATACAACACGACACCTTGAATGAAATTGTCTTTCGAATCGGTGGGTTTTGAACTTTCTTCGGCGATGACATTGAATAAATTAAGTGAATCAAGCTGTTTGTGCAACTGACCTGTGTGCCGTTTCACAATTAAGATCAGTAACGAATGTAATTTGTGGTAAATGTATAAGAATTGGAATATGAACATTTGAGTTGTTTCCAGGTACTCGACGAAAATGGAGAGACATGTGCGACTCTGCACTTTGTTATACATAAAGTGCAAAACGGCTACTCACAGCAAGCGTTATTGTTCTAGTTTTCTGAATTTATCCAGGGAAGTGTTATAGGAAGGAGTAGAAACTCGAGCATAATACATTCAAACATCTGTATGGGTTCTAAAGCGTGCTCATGAATGTCAAAAGAATTCCATAATCATGACAATGCTTTGATGTTCCATGTGCCGAGCCGACATTTAGCTGAAGTCAACTTGAAAAGAAATTTCTTTCATTTCCCGCTTGTCTGTAGACGTTTTGTTTTTGACAAATTCGTTTGCAAACTATAAGGAAGTTAACGGCAGATAATGACACATCCTAATACTCTGCTTTTGTTTCAAAAAGTACTGAGGAATCATTAAAAATCAGTCATATAAGCTATTTGTATTAATTAAAAAAATTGACTAATTTCTTCACTTTCCGACAATTTGTGCATTTGGGAGATTCAACCACCCTCAAAATGATATATTAAGCTGTGTGTTATCATTAATGGCGTTTGTGTGTGTTTTCGTGAAGCAGAGATATTTTACTTGAAAAACTTGTTTATTTGTGTTTGCTGATACCTGTTGTGCTCATGGAAGTATTAAAGTCATTAACATAACGGGACAAGCGAAATGAGACTGTACATTTCTTTTGTTCTCTCTGAGAAACCGTTGCCACACAATCATTTCCATAATTGTTCAAACACCTGAACAGCACCTGTTGAGAACACCATAACTTTTCAGCGGCTTCGCACATGGGTTCAAAGAAAGAAAGTTGCTTCCTATCCTTCCATAACACATCCCTGATTTATCATAACAGAAATTAGAGAAATGATCTGCAAATTTCTTCCCAATAATGAAGATATTTTATTACAAATTACATGTATATACCATCTAGAAAACAACCATTTATCAGTTGATATTTATTTGGTTACTTTTCGTGCCCTTTCCAGCGCCCAGCCCACCAAGAAACGTACAGATAGGACCTGGAAACTACACTGGCTCTGTTGTCATGACCTTCGATCCTCCACTTGTCGGGCAGTACGATGGCATCCAAATTGTCTACAACAACACTGTACATATCGTAGATACGGCCGCAACTTTAGCAGTTATTGATGGACTAAATGTTCTCGACGATTGGGTGAACTTCACCCTCATTAATCCATATGACTTTCAAGTGGCCTCCTTTGTAGGAATCGGTGGAACCCATTCAAAAAGTGACGATAGCAGTGTCTCATTAGTACCAGGTTTGTTTTTGCATATTTTCAATAGCCCTTTTGTCTGCATATAAACTGTATGCTTGATTAGATCATACGTATAACTCAAATGCTAGAAAATAAATAACCTCAATTTAACAGTCCTGTTATGTAATATGTTCAAATCAAAATGAAGTTTGAAAAGACTATGATACTATCCTTTCAAACACGAGGTGGCGACAGCGTGTGCGTTACAAGATTTGTTGTCCAAAGTTTAAGATGTTATCAAGAAAAGCTGAGAGATATGCTCTTCAAAATTCAAACAGGTGCGAAATATACTTGATTAAGATTCACAGCTCAATCTTTTACGGAATGGTGGGTTCCTAGTCAAATATTGTTTAAGATTGACCTGTGCCTATGGCTACATCGCTCAGAGCAGTCAATATTTGTGTACCAGTCTGGGGTACGGTTAACCCGGGATCTTTATCCATGGATTCAAGCACATTAAGTGCCTACACTGATTTTGTTGCCATAACATCAAAGCTTCAAACACAATATTGAAGAAAAAGTACGTGGCTATCGAAAAGTCGCAACAATAGGGCGAAAGGGCCTCATTATAGCAAGTTTTGGTGGAATAAATTATAGCGACGATGTTAGAACTGTAATTTATTCATGCGGCTTCAAACTGATTTCTCAGTTGAAATAGGTGCCAACCAGAAGGAAATACTAAACAGTGTATCATCAGTTGCAGTTTTGCCTTTCTGGTTTTCAGATGAAATATATTTACCTATTTCTGTTCATTGAGAATATGCAGTATGCCTATTGTTATTAATATGTAGGGAATAAACTTGGGAAAGTAAATGGAACCACCAAGCAGTGAGAAAATAAGAAGAAAATGGAAAATGTGTTATTGGTTTTATCAGATCCATGCAATACAATCTGCACACCCGTTCATACATTGCAACCCTTTGACTTTTTACACACATACAGGTTTCGTAACAGGATCAGCTAGTTGTGATTCATCACCATGTTGGCATGGGTCCTGTTTGGAGGGATTTTGGGTCACGTGGGATTGTAAGTATAGTTTGGTATTAACAACAGTGATAACAAAATACCGTTACATTCCTAACACTTTCTACTCGGCTCAACACACCAACGAAGAGAAATAGCGCAACTTTAACGAGTTACTTCATATAGTCTGAAGACTCTTTGATTATCTGAAAAAGTTAGGACATGTTTCCATGTCAACATGAACCAAGGCGAAAGACTGAAATGTGGTCGAAGAGTACAGTAAATAGAAACCAGCACCCTTCTCCTCAAACGAAACATCTTTCTTTTGGTACACTTGAATGGACCTTCATTGCTTAAACATAATGCCGTTAGACAACCCGGGCATATAACGTATTCCCTTCATTTTATTCCTCTTTCTTCTTGCATGTCTTTCAGACGACTGGACACTGGCAAATCAGGGAGAATGTCTCAACAATGGAACATGTATATATACTTCTACCCAAGCCTCTTACATCCAATGTTTCTGTGAACCAGGCTTCACAGGGGAAGCTTGCGAAATTAGTAAGTAGAAAGCAGCTCTGGTTTAACATAAAAATGATTGCATCTGAACACACTTTTCATGGCTGTCTGGGTTGTTCGGGAGCATACATTCCATTGTAATCAAAGAATAGACTTGTGATTTAGGGATTCAATGTACTTACACTATCTTTGGAAGATGATGTTGACACTAGGAGAGAATGAAAAGAAGTGTCTTGTGCTCTCTTATATTGAACATGAAATGGGAAAGAATACACCAGTAACACTTTACATAATCTAAAGAATCAGTCCACCCCGAAGTTAAGTTTGTTTTTGTTTTAACAAAAGCAGAAACAGGACAAAAACACATTAGTGCACGTTTTAAGACAGTCCGTCAAAGGATACCAAAGTTATGATCTTTTAAAATCGCAATGTTGTGACGTCACGTGCGAGATGCTCTCCCGTATGTTGAGTACTGTATGATTCCATGAAATGCTATCTGTCCAATTTTGATAAAGGAATAAAAATTGTCATAGAAGTATGAGTGTTAATGATATATCAAATGTACGGGTAAAATTATGCATAGCTTTTGAGAGAACTATTTTTTTCCAAAATAAGTAGTGCCAAACATATGGGAGAGCATCTCGCCAGTGACGTCACAAAATTAAAATTACAAACAATCGTAACATTCTTATTCTTTGACGGATTTTCATCAATCCTTCACTACCATGTTTCTGTAATGTTTCGGCTTTTATTGAAACAAACTTAATTTCAAGGTGGACTATATAGTTAGGTACAGTTACACACACACCATTTGAAGCCTCTCGGAGAAAAATATCTTGCTGTTTTTCCAAGTGCATTTGCATCCCCCTTTCCATTTCAGGCTACCTAACTTTGAGTGAAGATTTGATGTTTGAAAAACTACCAGTGATGTTGATGTCAATCATGAATCCTTGCTTCAATGGAGTGACCAGTTCTGATAGAATAGACAAGTCAAGTGTTATACATATGTTTTACTCATATTCTGTTAACTTACATTATTTATCTCCACCAGCTTATATGACTATAACTGTGTGTACCGTTTAACCATTTCTCTTGTTGTTTGAAGATTTGTCTTTTTCATAGTTTCATATTGTTGTGCTTTGCTAGGAATCAATCCCTGCAGCAGTGACTCTTGTAAGAATGGAGGCACGTGCATCGAGGAGATATCAGCCTATTCGTGCGCCTGTGCAGCTGGTTACACAGGAGATGTATGTGACATGAGCTTACAAGGTGTAAGAGATGTAAGCATTGTGAACGCCACTTCCCACAGTATGTTTATCACCTGGACTTCGACTGGCACTTGGGATTATTTCGACGTGAGCGTCAATGAGGAAGAAGGGAGCGTCGCTCCTGGATATCCAGTAAACACCAGCTCTATGTCTGTGGCTCTGGATCATCTATTTCCAAGTACGAATTATGTGGTCACCATCACACCATGGAGCTCAACGAGCACACTAAGAGGGCAATCCGGAGCCGTATCAGGTACAACTCCAGGTAATGATGATTATGTCCATAGAAGCACATCAGAGGTTACTCTGTTCAATCAAAGTCACATCATTTCCATATAGAGCACTTGCAAACATATATGCTTTTTGGTTGTATACGTAACACTGATAAAAGGCAAATATGGGAGATATACAATAATGATTAAACTGTGAAAGTGGCAAAATTGTTTACTGTATAACGTTTATTGCTATGCATGACTCAATGCTTCTAGTATTTAAAGTGTGCCCTTTTAGTGAGAGTTGACGTGACAGAAACTTCCCCCATTTACACTCATTCTACTCCACCAGATTCCTTCATAACCATCGATGTATTGGATGCAAGCATCATCCGAGTAACATTCATTTTGCCACCTGGTTTTTCGGCTGGAGAACTCTTGTTCATCACGGCAGGGCAAGAAGGGGACTTCCAGAGCTCCGTGTATCAGCTAGGCGGGTATTCGGGTGTAGAGGTATTCACTGGTATAGCACTCTGGCCTGGTGCTCTCTTGTTTGCAAGTCTGGCTCCAGACACAAACCGAAGCAAAATCATCGGTGAAGCAGTGTTTAGAATTGGTAAGTGCAAGTGGATTTCTATCTCTTTTACAATCAATGAAATGTGAAGGGGTTAAGTTAATACGACTGTGATTAAGAATCAGTCGTCTGCACGGGACCTCATTTTGTGATGAATTCTTAAAAGATGGTATATATTATGCTTGAACCATCAGTAAGTTATTGCCACGCATGTCTGACATGAGCACAGAAATCAATGTTACATCATCGATGGTGCACACTATGCTCGTTTTCACCCAGGATCAACACATATGATATGAGTTTCGTGCGAGTCCTATAACTCTAATCTAGCTTATTACTAAAAATGTAAACATCTTCCCAGTCCGTGCCTCAAACTCTTTCACACTTCTTTGATTTGTTGAATATATTCCAGCTCCCAGCCCACCAAGAAATGTACAGATAGGACCTGGAAACTACACTGGCTCTGTTGTTATGACCTTCGATCCTCCACTTGTCGGGCAGTACGATGGCATCCAAATTATCTACAACAACAGTGTACATATCGTTGATACGGCCGCAACTTCAGCAGTTATTGATGGACTAAGCGTTCTTGGTGACTTTTGGTCGCACACCACCGTCATTGATCCATATGACTTCCAAGTGGCCTCCTTTGTAGGAATCGGTGGAACCCATTCAAAAAGTGACGATAGCAGTGTCTCATTAGTACCAGGTTTGTTTGTGCATATTTTCAATAGTCCTTTTGTCTGTATATACACTGTATGCTTGATGAGATCATACGTATAACTCAATTGCTAGACAATATATAACCTCAAGTTAACAGTCCTGTGATGTGATATGTTCAGATCAAAATGAAGTTTCCAAATACTATGATACTATCCTTTTAAACACGAGGTGGCGACAGCGTGTGCTCTACAAGTTTTCTTGTCCAAAGTTTAAGATGTTATAAAGGAAGGCTGAGAGTATTATGCTCTTCAAAACTCAAACAGGTACGAAATATACTTGATAAAGATTTACAGCTCAATCATTTACGGAATGGTGGGTCCCTAGTCAAATATTGTTTAAGATTGACCTGTGCCTATGGCTACATCGCTCAGAGCAGTCAATATTTGTGTACCAGTCTGGGGAACGGTTAACTCGAGATCTTTTTCCATGGATTCATGCACATTAAGTGCCTACACTGATTTTCTTGCCATGACATCAGAGCTTCAAACATAAAATTGAAGAAAGGTACGTGGCTATCAAAAAGTCGCAACAATAGGGCGAAAGGGTCTCATTATAGCAAACTTTGGTGGAATAAATTATAGCGACGATGTTAGAACTGTAATTTATTCATGCCGAATCAAATTGATTTCTTAGTTGAAATAGGCGCCAACCAGAAAGCAATACTAAGGAGTGTATCATCAGTTGCCGTTTTGCTTTTCTGCTTCTCAGATGAAATATACTTACCTATTTCTGTTCAGTGAGAATATGCAGAATGCCTATTGTAATTAATATGTAGGGGATAAACTTGTAAAAGTAAATGGATCCACCAAGCAGTGAGAAAATAAGAAGAAAATGGAAAATGTGTTATTGGTTTTATCAGATCCATGCAATACAATCTGCACACCCGTTCATACATTGCAACCCTTTGACTTTTTACACACATACAGGTTTCGTAACAGGATCAGCTAGTTGTGATTCATCACCATGCTGGCATGGGTCCTGTTTGGAGGGATTTTGGGTCACGTGGGATTGTAAGTATAGTATGGTATTAACAACAGTGATAACAAAATACCGTTACATTCCTAACACTTTCTACTCGGCTCAACACACCTTCGTCTTTTGAATGCAACGAAGAGAAATAGCGCAACTTTAACGAGTTACTTCATATAGTCTGAAGACTCTTTGATTATCTGAAAAAGTTAGGACATGTTGCCATGTCAACATAAACCAAGGCAAAAGAATGAAATGTGGTCGGAGAGTACAGTAAATAGAAACCAACACCCTTCTCCTCAAACGAAACATCTTTCTTTTGGTACACTTCAATGGACCTTCATTGCTTAAACATAATGCCGTTAGACAACCCGGCCATATAACGTATTCCTTTCATTTTATTCCTCTTTCTTCTTGCATGTCTTTCAGACGACTGGTCACTGTCAAATCAGGGAGAATGTCTCAACAATGGAACATGTATATATACTTCAACCCAAGCCTCTACCATCCAATGTTTCTGTGAACCGGGCTTCACAGGGGAAGCTTGCGAAATTAGTAAGTAGAAAGCAGCTCTTGCATCTGAACACACTTTTCATGGCTGCCTGGGTTGTTCGGGAGCATACATTCCATTGTAAACAAATAATAGACTTGTGATTTTAGGGATTCAATCTACTTACACTATCTTTGGAAGATGATGTTGACACTAGGAGAGAATGAAAAGAAGTGTCTTGTGCTCGCTTATATTGAACATGAAATGGGAAAGAATACACCAATAACACTTTACATAATCTAAAGAACCAGTCCACCCCAAAGTTAAGTTTGTTTTTGTTTTAACAAAAGCAGAAACAGGACAAAAACACATTATTAGTGCATGTTTAACGAAAGTCCGTCAAAGGATACCAAAGTTATGATCTTTTCAAATCTAAATGTTGTGACGTCACGTGCGAGATGTTCTCCCGTATGTTGTGTGCTGTCTGATTCCATGAAATGCTATCTGTCTAATTTTGATAAAGGAATGATATTGTCATAGAAGTATCTGTGTTAAAGGTATATCAAATGTACAGGTCAAATTATGCATAGCCTTTTGAGAAAACCGGCTCTTTCCAAAATAAGTACATGTGGTACCAAACATATGGGACAGCATCTCGCCCGTGACGTCACAAAATCGTAATTACAAACAATCATAACTTTCTTATTCTTTGACAGATTTTCACCAACCCTTCACTACCATGTTCCTGTCATGTTTCGGCTTTTTTTAAAACAAACTTAATTTCAAGGTGGACTATCTATTTAGGTACAGTTGCACACACACCATTTGAAGCCTCTCGGAAAAAAACATCTTGCTGTTTTTCCTAGTGCATGTGCATTCCCCCTTTCCATTTCAGGCTACCTAACTTTGAGTGAAGATTTGATGTTTGAAAAACTATCAGTGATGTTGATGTCAATCATGAATCCTTGCTTCAATTGAGTAGCCAGTTCTGATAGAATAGAGTCAATTTCGTGAATTATTAAGTAAACAGTGGGTGCAAACGTCAAGTGTTCTACAAATGTTTTACTCATATTCTGCTAACTGACATTATTTATCTCCACCAGCTCATATGACTATAACTGTGTGTACCGTGTAACCATTTCTCTTGTTGTTTGAAGATTTGTCTTTTTCATAGTTTCATATTGTTGTGCTTTGCTAGGAATCAATCCCTGCAGCAGTGACTCTTGTAAGAATGGAGGCACGTGCATCGAGGAGATATCAGCCTATTCGTGCGCCTGTGCAGCTGGTTACACAGGAGATGTATGTGACATGAGCTTACAAGGTGTAAGAGATGTAAGCATTGTGAACGCCACTTCCCACAGTATGTTTATTACCTGGACCTCGACTGGCACTTGGGATTATTTCGACGTGAGCGTCAATGAGGAAGAAGGGAGCGTCGCTCCTGGATACCCAGTAAATACCAGCTCTATGTCTGTGGCTCTGGATCATCTATTTCCAAGTACGAATTATGTGGTCACCATCACACCATGGAGCTCAACAAGCACACTTAGAGGGCAGTCCGGATCCGTATCAGCTACAACTCCAGGTAATGATGATTATGCCCATACAAGCACATCAGAGATTACTCTTTTTAATCAAAGTCACATCATTTTCATATAAGGCACTTGCAAACATATATGCTACTTGGACTTATACGTAACACTTATAAAAGGCAAATATGGGAGATATACAATAATGATTAAACTGTGAAAGTGGCAAAATTGTTTACTGTATAACGTTTATTGCTATGCATGACTCAATGCTTCTAGTATTTAAAGTGTGCCCTTTTAGTGAGAGTTGACGTGACAGAAACTTCCCCCATTTACACTCATTCTACTCCACCAGATTCCTTCATAACCATCGATGTATTGGATGCAAGCATCATCCGAGTAACGTTCATTTTGCCACCTGGTTTTTCGGCTGGAGAACTCTTGTTCATCACGGCAGGGCAAGAAGGGGACTTCCAGAGCTCCGTGTATCAGCTAGGCGGGTATTCGGGTGTAGAGGTATTCACTGGTATAGCACTCTGGCCTGGTGCTCTCTTGTTTGCAAGTCTGGCTCCAGACACAAACCGAAGCAAAATCATCGGTGAAGCAGTGTTTAGAATTGGTAAGTGCAAGTGGATTTCTATCTCTTTTACAATCAATGAAATGTGAAGGGGTTAAGTTAATACGACTGTGATTAAGAATCAGTCGTCTGCACGGGACCTCATTTTGTGATGAATTCTTAAAAGATGGTATATATTATGCTTGAACCATCAGTAAGTTATTGCCACGCATGTCTGACATGAGCACAGAAATCAATGTTACATCATCGATGGTGCACACTATGCTCGTTTTCACCCAGGATCAACACATATGATATGAGTTTCGTGCGAGTCCTATAACTCTAATCTAGCTTATTACTAAAAATGTAAACATCTTCCCAGTCCGTGCCTCAAACTCTTTCACACTTCTTTGATTTGTTGAATATATTCCAGCTCCCAGCCCACCAAGAAATGTACAGATAGGACCTGGAAACTACACTGGCTCTGTTGTTATGACCTTCGATCCTCCACTTGTCGGGCAGTACGATGGCATCCAAATTATCTACAACAACAGTGTACATATCGTGGATACGGCCGCAACTTCAGCAGTTATTGATGGACTAAGCGTTCTTGGTGACTTTTGGTCGCACACCACCGTCATTGATCCATATGACTTCCAAGTGGCCTCCTTTGTAGGAATCGGTGGAACCCATTCAAAAAGTGACGATAGCAGTGTCTCATTAGTACCAGGTTTGTTTGTGCATATTTTCAATAGTCCTTTTGTCTGTATATACACTGTATGCTTGATGAGATCATACGTATAACTCAATTGCTAGGCAATATATAACCTCAATTTAACTGTCCTGTGATGTGATATGTTCAGATCAAAATGAAGTTTCCGAATACTATGATACTATCCTTTTAAACACGAGGTGGCGACAGCATGTGCTCTACAAGTTTTCTTGTCCAAAGTTTAAGATGTTATAAAGGAAGGCTGAGAGTATTATGCTCTTCAAAACTCAAACAGGTACGAAATATGCTTGATAAAGATTTACAGCTCAATCATTTACGGAATGGTGGGTCCCTAGTCAAATATTGTTTAAGATTGACCTGTGCCTATGGCTACATCGCTCAGAGCAGTCAATATTTGTGTACCAGTCTGGGGTACGGTTAACTCGAGATCTTTATCCATGGATTCATGCACATTAAGTGCCTACACTGATTTTCTTGCCATGACATCAAAGCTTCAAACATAAAATTGAAGAAAGGTACGTGGCTATCAAAAAGTCGCAACAATAGGGCGAAAGGGTCTCATTATAGCAAACTTTGGTGGAATAAATTATAGCGACGATGTTAGAACTGTAATTTATTCATGCCGAATCAAATTGATTTCTTAGTTGAAATAGGCGCCAACCAGAAAGCAATACTAAGGAGTGTATCATCAGTTGCAGTTTTGCTTTTTTGCTTCTCAGATGAAATATACTTACCTATTTCTGTTCAGTGAGAATATGCAGAATGCCTATTGTAATTAATATGTAGGGGATAAACTTGTAAAAGTAAATGGATCCACCAAGCAGTGAGAAAATAAGAAGAAAATGGAAAATGTGTTATTGGTTTTATCAGATCTATGCAATACAATCTGCACACCCGTTCATACATTGCAACCCTTTGACTTTTTACACACATACAGGTTTCGTAACAGGATCAGCTAGTTGTGATTCATCGCCATGCTGGCATGGGTCCTGTTTGGAGGGATTTTGGGTCACGTGGGATTGTAAGTATAGTTTGGTATTAACAACAGTGATAACAAAATACCGTTACATTCCTAACACTTTCTACTCGGCTCAACACACCTTCGTCTTTTGAATGCAACGAAGAGAAATAGCGCAACTTTAACGAGTTACTTCATATAGTCTGAAGACTCTTTGATTATCTGAAAAAGTTAGGACATGTTTCCATGTCAACATAAACCAAGGCAAAAGAATGAAATGTGGTCGGAGAGTACAGTAAATAGAAACCAACACCCTTCTCCTCAAACGAAACATCTTTCTTTTGGTACACTTCAATGGACCTTCATTGCTTAAACATAATGCCGTTAGACAACCCGGCCATATAACGTATTCCTTTCATTTTATTCCTCTTTCTTCTTGCATGTCTTTCAGACGACTGGTCACTGTCAAATCAGGGAGAATGTCTCAACAATGCAACATGTATATATACTTCAACCCAAGCCTCTACCATCCAATGTATCTGTGAACCAGGCTTCACAGGGGAAGCTTGCGAAATTAGTAAGTAGAAAGCAGCTCTTGCATCTGAACACACTTTTCATGGCTGCCTGGGTTGTTCGGGAGCATACATTCCATTGTAAACAAATAATAGACTTGTGATTTTAGGGATTCAATCTACTTACACTATCTTTGGAAGATGATGTTGACACTAGGAGAGAATGAAAAGAAGTGTCTTGTGCTCGCTTATATTGAACATGAAATGGGAAAGAATACACCAATAACACTTTACATAATCTAAAGAATCAGTCCACACCAAAGTTAAGTTTGTTTTTGTTTTAACAAAAGCAGAAACAGGACAAAAACACATTATTAGTGCATGTTTAATTAAAGTCCGTCAAAGGATACCAAAGTTATGATCTTTTCAAATCTAAATGTTGTGACGTCACGTGCGAGATGTTCTCCCGTATGTTGTGTGCTGTCTGATTCCATGAAATGCTATCTGTCTAATTTTGATAAAGGAATGATATTGTCATAGAAGTATCTGTGTTAAAGATATATCAAATGTACAGGTAAAATTATGCATAGCCTTTTGAGAAAACCGGCTCTTTCCAAAATAAGTACATGTGGTACCAAACATATGGGACAGCATCTCGCCCGTGACGTCACAAAATCGTAATTACAAACAATCATAACTTTCTTATTCTTTGACAGATTTTCACCAACCCTTCACTACCATGTTCCTGTCATGTTTCGGCTTTTTTTAAAACAAACTTAATTTCAAGGTGGACTATCTATTTAGGTACAGTTGCACACACACCATTTGAAGCCTCTCGGAAAAAAACATCTTGCTGTTTTTCCTAGTGCATGTGCATTCCCCCTTTCCATTTCAGGCTACCTAACTTTGAGTGAAGATTTGATGTTTGAAAAACTATCAGTGATGTTGATGTCAATCATGAATCCTTGCTTCAATTGAGTAGCCAGTTCTGATAGAATAGAGTCAATTTCGTGAATTATTAAGTAAACAGTGGGTGCAAACGTCAAGTGTTCTACAAATGTTTTACTCATATTCTGCTAACTGACATTATTTATCTCCACCAGCTCATATGACTATAACTGTGTGTACCGTGTAACCATTTCTCTTGTTGTTTGAAGATTTGTCTTTTTCATAGTTTCATATTGTTGTGCTTTGCTAGGAATCAATCCCTGCAGCAGTGACTCTTGTAAGAATGGAGGCACGTGCATCGAGGAGATATCAGCCTATTCGTGCGCCTGTGCAGCTGGTTACACAGGAGATGTATGTGACATGAGCTTACAAGGTGTAAGAGATGTAAGCATTGTGAACGCCACTTCCCACAGTATGTTTATCACCTGGACTTCGACTGGCACTTGGGATTATTTCGACGTGAGCGTCAATGAGGAAGAAGGGAGCGTCGCTCCTGGATACCCAGTAAATACCAGCTCTATGTCTGTGGCTCTGGATCATCTATTTCCAAGTACGAATTATGTGGTCACCATCACACCATGGAGCTCAACAAGCACACTTAGAGGGCAGTCCGGATCCGTATCAGCTACAACTCCAGGTAATGATGATTATGCCCATACAAGCACATCAGAGATTACTCTTTTTAATCAAAGTCACATCATTTTCATATAAGGCACTTGCAAACATATATGCTACTTGGACTTATACGTAACACTTATAAAAGGCAAATATGGGAGATATACAATAATGATTAAACTGTGAAAGTGGCAAAATTGTTTACTGTATAACGTTTATTGCTATGCATGACTCAATGCTTCTAGTATTTAAAGTGTGCCCTTTTAGTGAGAGTTGACGTGACAGAAACTTCCCCCATTTACACTCATTCTACTCCACCAGATTCCTTCATAACCATCGATGTATTGGATGCAAGCATCATCCGAGTAACGTTCATTTTGCCACCTGGTTTTTCGGCTGGAGAACTGTTGTTCATCACGGCAGGGCAAGAAGGGGACTTCCAGAGCTCCGTGTATCAGCTAGGCGGGTATTCGGGTGTAGAGGTATTCACTGGTATAGCACTCTGGCCTGGTGCTCTCTTGTTTGCAAGTCTGGCTCCAGACACAAACCGAAGCAAAATCATCGGTGAAGCAGTGTTTAGAATTGGTAAGTGCAAGTGGATTTCTATCTCTTTTACAATCAATGAAATGTGAAGGGGTTAAGTTAATACGACTGTGATTAAGAATCAGTCGTCTGCACGGGACCTCATTTTGTGATGAATTCTTAAAAGATGGTATATATTATGCTTGAACCATCAGTAAGTTATTGCCACGCATGTCTGACATGAGCACAGAAATCAATGTTACATCATCGATGGTGCACACTATGCTCGTTTTCACCCAGGATCAACACATATGATATGAGTTTCGTGCGAGTCCTATAACTCTAATCTAGCTTATTACTAAAAATGTAAACATCTTCCCAGTCCGTGCCTCAAACTCTTTCACACTTCTTTGATTTGTTGAATATATTCCAGCTCCCAGCCCACCAAGAAATGTACAGATAGGACCTGGAAACTACACTGGCTCTGTTGTTATGACCTTCGATCCTCCACTTGTCGGGCAGTACGATGGCATCCAAATTATCTACAACAACAGTGTACATATCGTGGATACGGCCGCAACTTCAGCAGTTATTGATGGACTAAGCGTTCTTGGTGACTTTTGGTCGCACACCACCGTCATTGATCCATATGACTTCCAAGTGGCCTCCTTTGTAGGAATCGGTGGAACCCATTCAAAAAGTGACGATAGCAGTGTCTCATTAGTACCAGGTTTGTTTGTGCATATTTTCAATAGTCCTTTTGTCTGTATATACACTGTATGCTTGATGAGATCATACGTATAACTCAATTGCTAGGCAATATATAACCTCAATTTAACTGTCCTGTGATGTGATATGTTCAGATCAAAATGAAGTTTCCGAATACTATGATACTATCCTTTTAAACACGAGGTGGCGACAGCATGTGCTCTACAAGTTTTCTTGTCCAAAGTTTAAGATGTTATAAAGGAAGGCTGAGAGTATTATGCTCTTCAAAACTCAAACAGGTACGAAATATGCTTGATAAAGATTTACAGCTCAATCATTTACGGAATGGTGGGTCCCTAGTCAAATATTGTTTAAGATTGACCTGTGCCTATGGCTACATCGCTCAGAGCAGTCAATATTTGTGTACCAGTCTGGGGTACGGTTAACTCGAGATCTTTATCCATGGATTCATGCACATTAAGTGCCTACACTGATTTTCTTGCCATGACATCAAAGCTTCAAACATAAAATTGAAGAAAGGTACGTGGCTATCAAAAAGTCGCAACAATAGGGCGAAAGGGTCTCATTATAGCAAACTTTGGTGGAATAAATTATAGCGACGATGTTAGAACTGTAATTTATTCATGCCGAATCAAATTGATTTCTTAGTTGAAATAGGCGCCAACCAGAAAGCAATACTAAGGAGTGTATCATCAGTTGCAGTTTTGCTTTTTTGCTTCTCAGATGAAATATACTTACCTATTTCTGTTCAGTGAGAATATGCAGAATGCCTATTGTAATTAATATGTAGGGGATAAACTTGTAAAAGTAAATGGATCCACCAAGCAGTGAGAAAATAAGAAGAAAATGGAAAATGTGTTATTGGTTTTATCAGATCTATGCAATACAATCTGCACACCCGTTCATACATTGCAACCCTTTGACTTTTTACACACATACAGGTTTCGTAACAGGATCAGCTAGTTGTGATTCATCGCCATGCTGGCATGGGTCCTGTTTGGAGGGATTTTGGGTCACGTGGGATTGTAAGTATAGTTTGGTATTAACAACAGTGATAACAAAATACCGTTACATTCCTAACACTTTCTACTCGGCTCAACACACCTTCGTCTTTTGAATGCAACGAAGAGAAATAGCGCAACTTTAACGAGTTACTTCATATAGTCTGAAGACTCTTTGATTATCTGAAAAAGTTAGGACATGTTTCCATGTCAACATAAACCAAGGCAAAAGAATGAAATGTGGTCGGAGAGTACAGTAAATAGAAACCAACACCCTTCTCCTCAAACGAAACATCTTTCTTTTGGTACACTTCAATGGACCTTCATTGCTTAAACATAATGCCGTTAGACAACCCGGCCATATAACGTATTCCTTTCATTTTATTCCTCTTTCTTCTTGCATGTCTTTCAGACGACTGGTCACTGTCAAATCAGGGAGAATGTCTCAACAATGCAACATGTATATATACTTCAACCCAAGCCTCTACCATCCAATGTATCTGTGAACCAGGCTTCACAGGGGAAGCTTGCGAAATTAGTAAGTAGAAAGCAGCTCTTGCATCTGAACACACTTTTCATGGCTGCCTGGGTTGTTCGGGAGCATACATTCCATTGTAAACAAATAATAGACTTGTGATTTTAGGGATTCAATCTACTTACACTATCTTTGGAAGATGATGTTGACACTAGGAGAGAATGAAAAGAAGTGTCTTGTGCTCGCTTATATTGAACATGAAATGGGAAAGAATACACCAATAACACTTTACATAATCTAAAGAATCAGTCCACACCAAAGTTAAGTTTGTTTTTGTTTTAACAAAAGCAGAAACAGGACAAAAACACATTATTAGTGCATGTTTAATTAAAGTCCGTCAAAGGATACCAAAGTTATGATCTTTTCAAATCTAAATGTTGTGACGTCACGTGCGAGATGTTCTCCCGTATGTTGTGTGCTGTCTGATTCCATGAAATGCTATCTGTCTAATTTTGATAAAGGAATGATATTGTCATAGAAGTATCTGTGTTAAAGATATATCAAATGTACAGGTAAAATTATGCATAGCCTTTTGAGAAAACCGGCTTTTTCCAAAATAAGTACATGTGGTACTAAACATATGGGACAGCATCTCGCCCGTGACGTCACAAAATCGTAATTACAAACAATCATAACTTTCTTATTCTTTGACAGATTTTCACCAACCCTTCACTACCATGTTTCTGTCATGTTTCGGCTTTTTTTAAAACAAACTTAATTTCAAGGTGGACTATCTATTTAGGTACAGTTGCACACACACCATTTGAAGCCTCTCGGAAAAAACATCTTGCTGTTTTTCCTAGTGCATGTGCATTCCCCCTTTCCATTTCAGGCTACCTAACTTTGAGTGAAGATTTGATGTTTGAAAAACTATCAGTGATGTTGATGTCAATCATGAATCCTTGCTTCAATTGAGTAGCCAGTTCTGATAGAATAGAGTCAATTTCGTGAATCATTAAGTAAACAGTGGGTGCAAAAGTCAAGTGTTCTACAAATGTTTTACTCATATTCTGCTAACTGACATTATTTATCTCCACCAGCTCATATGACTATAACTGTGTGTACCGTGTAACCATTTCTCTTGTTGTTTGAAGATTTGTCTTTTTCATAGTTTCATATTGTTGTGCTTTGTTAGGAATCAATCCCTGCAGCAGTGACTCTTGTAAGAATGGAGGCAAGTGCATCGAGGAGATATCAGCCTATTCGTGCGCCTGTGCAGCTGGTTACACAGGAGATGTATGTGACATGAGCTTACAAGGCGTAAGAGATGTAAGCATTGTCAACGCCACTTCCCACAGTATGTTTATCACCTGGACTTCGACTGGCACTTGGGATTATTTCGACGTGAGCGTCAATGAGGAAGAAGGGAGCGTCGCTCCTGGATATCCAGTAAACACCAGCTCTATGTCTGTGGCTCTGGATCATCTATTTCCAAGTACGAATTATGTGGTCACCATCACACCATGGAGCTCAACGAGCACACTAAGAGGGCAATCCGGAGCCGTATCAGCTACAACTCCAGGTAATGATGATTATGTCCATAGAAGCACATCAGAGGTTACTCTGTTCAATCAAAGTCACATCATTTCCATATAGAGCACTTGCAAACATATATGCTTTTTGGTTGTATACGTAACACTGATAAAAGGCAAATATGGGAGATATACAATAATGATTAAACTGTGAAAGTGGCAAAATTGTTTACTGTATAACGTTTATTGCTATGCATGACTCAATGCTTCTAGTATTTAAAGTGTGCCCTTTTAGTGAGAGTTGACGTGACAGAAACTTCCCCCATTTACACTCATTCTACTCCACCAGATTCCTTCATAACCATCGATGTATTGGATGCAAGCATCATCCGAGTAACGTTCATTTTGCCACCTGGTTTTTCGGCTGGAGAACTGTTGTTCATCACGGCAGGGCAAGAAGGGGACTTCCAGAGCTCCGTGTATCAGCTAGGCGGGTATTCGGGTGTAGAGGTATTCACTGGTATAGCACTCTGGCCTGGTGCACTCTTGTTTGCAAGTCTGGCTCCAGACACAAACCGAAGCAAAATCATTGGTGAAGCAGTGTTTAGAATTGGTAAGTGCGAGTGGATTTACATCTCGTTTACAACAAATGAAATGTGAAGGAGTTAAGTTAATACGACTGTGATTAAGAATCAGTCGTCTACACGGGATCTCATTTTGTGATGAATTCTTAAAAGATGGTATATATGTTTCAACCAATAGTATGTTATTGCCATGCACGTCTGACATGAGTACAGAAATCAACGTTACATCAGGATTGGTGCACGCTTTGCTCGTTTCACCCGTGATCAACACGTATCAGTTTCGTGCGCGTCCTTCAACTCTAATCTAAGGTATTACTCAAAACGTAAACATCTTCTTATTCTTGTGTCTCAAACTCTTTCACACTTCTTTGATTCGTTGAATATATTCCAGCTCCCAGCCCACCAAGAAACGTACAGATAGGACCTGGAAACTACACTGGCTCTGTTGTCATGACCTTCGATCCTCCACTTGTCGGGCAGTACGATGGCATCCAAATTATCTACAACAACACTGTACATATCGTGGATACGGCCGGAACTTCAGCAGTTATTGATGGACTAAATGTTCTCGACAATTGGGCGAACTTCACCCTCATTAATCCATATGACTTTCAAGTGGCCTCCTTTGTAGGAATCGGTGGAACCCATTCAAAAAGTGACGATAGCAGTGTCTCATTAGAACCAGGTTTGTTTTTGCATATTTTCAATAGCCCTTTTGTCTGCATATAAACTGTATGCTTGATTAGATCATACGTATAACTCAAATGCTAGAAAATAAATAACCTCAATTTAACAGTCCTGTTATGTAATATGTTCAAATCAAAATGAAGTTTGAAAAGACTATGATACTATCCTTTCAAACACGAAGAAGCGACAGCGTGTGCGTTACAAGATTTGTTGTCCAAAGTTTAAGATGTTATAAAGGAAGGCTGAGAGATATGCTCTTCAAAATTTAAACAGGTGCGAAATATACTTGATAAAGATTCACAGCTCAATCTTTTACGGAATGGTGGGTCCCTAGTTAAATATTGTTTAAGATTGACCTGTGCCTATGGCTACATCGCTCAGAGCAGTCAATATTTGCGTACCAGTCCGGGGTACGGCTAACTCGAGATCTTTATCCATGGATTCATGCACATTAAGTGCCTACACTGATTTTGTTGCCATGACATCAGAGCTTCAAACATAAAATTGACGAAAGTACGTGGCTATCAAAAAGTCGCAACAGTAGGGCGAAAGGGCCTCATTATAGCACGTTTTGGTGGAATAAATGATAGCGACGATGTTAGAACTGTAATTCATTCATGCGGCTTCAAAGTGATTTCTCAGTTGAAATAGGTGCCAACCAGAAAGCAATACTAAGCAGTGTATCATCAGTTGCAGTTTTGCCTTTTTGGTTCTCAGATGAAATATATTTACCTATTTCTGTTCAGTAAGAATATGCAGTATAGTTATTGTAATTAATATGTGGGGAATAAACTTGTAAAAGTAAATGGATCCACCAAGCAGTGAATAAAAAAAATGGAAAATGTGTTATTGGTTTTATGAGATCCATGCAATGCAATCTGCACACCCGTTCACACATTGCATCCCTTCGACTTTTTACACACATACAGGTTTCGTAACAGGATCAGCTAGTTGTGATTCATCACCATGTTGGCATGGGTCCTGTTGGGAGGAAGTTTGGTTCACGTGGTCTTGTAAGTATAGTTTTGGTATTAATAACAGTGATAACAAAATACCGATACATGCCTAACACTTTCTACTCGGGTCAATACTGATGCGACGTACCTTCATTCTTTGAATGCAACGAAGAGAAATAGCGCAACTTTAACGAGTAACTTCATATAGTCTGAAGACTGTTCGATTATCTGAAGAAGTTAGGACATGTTTCCATGTCAACATAAACCAAGACGAAAGAATGAAATGTGGTCGAAGAGTACAGTAAATAGAAACCAGCACCCTTCTCCTCAAACGAAACATCTTTCTTTTGGTACACTTCAATGGACCTTCATTGCTTTAACATAATGCCGTTAGACAACCCGGGCATAACGTATTCCCTTAATTTTATTCCTCTTCCTTCTTGCATGTCTTCCAGACGACTGGACACTGGCAAATCAGGGAGAATGTCTCAACAATGGAACATGTATATATACAACCCAAGCATCTTACATCCAATGTTTCTGTGAACCTGGCTTCACAGGGGAAGCTTGCGAAATTAGTGAGTAGAAAGCAGCTCTTGTTTGATATAACAGTTGTTGCATCTAAACACACTTTTCATGGCTGTCTGGGATGTTCGGGAGCATACATTCCATTGTAATCAAAGAATAGACGTGTGACTTAGGGATTCAATCTACTTCCACTATCTTTGGAAGATGATGTTGACACTAGGAGAGAATGAAAAGAAGTGTCTTGTGCTCTCTTATATTGAACATGAAATGAGAAAGAATACACCAGTAACACTTTATATAATCTAAAGAATCAGTCCACCCCGATGTTAAGTTTGTTTTAACAAAAGCAGAAACAGGACAAAAACACATTAGTGCACGTTTAACGGAAGTCCGCCATGGGAGAGCATCTCGCCTGTGACGTCACAAAATTAAAATTACAAACAATCGTAACTTTCTTATTCTTTGACAGATTTTCATCAACCCTTCACTACCATGTTTCTGTCATGTTTCGGCGCTTTTTTTAAACAAACTTAATTTCAAGGTGCATACACACCATTTGAAGCCTCTCGGAAAAAATATCTTGCTGTTTTTCCTAGTGCATTTGCATTCCCCCTTTCCAATTCAGGCTACCTAACTTTGAGTGAAGATTTGATGTTTGAAAAACTACCAGTGATGTTGATGTCAATCATTGATCCTTGCTTCAATGGAGGAACTAGCTCTGATATAATCGACTCACTTTTGTAAATTATTAAGTGAGCAGTGGGTGTAAAAGTCAAGTGTTCTACAAATATTTTACTCCTAATCATCTCCACCAGCTGATATGACTATTAATGTGTTTGCTGTAACCCTTTCTCTCGTTGTTTGAAGATTTATCATTTTCATGGCTTCATATTGTTATGCTTTGCTAGGAATCAATCCCTGCAGCAGTGACTCTTGTAAGAATGGAGGCACGTGCATCGAGGAGATATCAGCCTATTCGTGCGCCTGTGCAGCTGGTTACACAGGAGATGTATGTGACATGAGCTTACAAGGTGTAAGAGATGTAAGCATTGTCAACGCCACTTCCCACAGTATGTTTATCACCTGGACCTCGACTGGCACTTGGCATTATTTCGAGGTGAGCGTCATTGAGGTAGGAGGGAGCGTCGCTCCTGGATACCCAGTAAATACCAGCTCTATGTCTGTGGCTCTGGATCATCTATTTCCAAGTACGAATTATGTGGTCACCATCACACCATGGAGCTCAACAAGCACACTTAGAGGGCAGCCCGGAGCCGTATCAGCTACAACTCCAGGTAATGATAATTATGCCTATAGAAGCACATCAGATATTACTCTGTTCAATCAAAGTCACATCATTTTCAAATAGAGCACTTGCAAACATATATGCTACAGTATTTGGATGTATACGTAACACTGATAAAAGGCAAATATGGGAGATATACACTAATGATTAAACTGTGAAAGTGGCAAAATTGTTTACTGTATAACGTTTATTGCTATGCATGACTCAATGCTTCTAGTATTTAAAGTATGCCCTTTTAGTGAGAGTTGACGTGACAGAAACTTCCCCCATTTACACTCATTCTACTCCACCAGATTCCTTCATAACCATCGATGTATTGGATGCAAGCATCATCCGAGTAACGTTCATTTTGCCACCTGGTTTTTCGGCTGGAGAACTCTTGTTCATCACGGCAGGGCAAGAAGGGGACTTCCAGAGCTCCGTGTATCAGCTAGGCGGGTATTCGGGTGTAGAGGTATTCACTGGTATAGCACTCTGGCCTGGTGCACTCTTGTTTGCAAGTCTGGCTCCAGACACAAACCGAAGCAAAATCATCGGTGAAGCAGTGTTTAGAATTGGTAAGTGCAAGTGGATTTCTATCTCTTTTATAATCAATGAAATGTGGAGGGGTTAAGTTAATACGTCTGTGATTAAGAATCAGTCGTCTACACGGGACCTCATTTTGTGATGAATTCTTAAAAGATGGTATATATGTATATATATGTTTCAACCAATAGTATGTTATTGCCATGCACGTCTGACATGAGTACAGAAATCAACGTTACATCAGGATTGGCGCACGCATTGCTTGTTTCACCCGTGATCAACACGTATGAGTTTCGTGTGAGTCCTTTAACTTTAATCTAAGGTATTACTCAAAGCGTAAACATCTTCTCATTCTTGTGTCTCAAACTCTTTCACACTTCTTTGATTCGTTGAATATATTCCAGCTCCCAGCCCACCAAGAAATGTACAGATAGGACCTGGAAACTACACTGGCTCTGTCGTTATGACCTTCGATCCTCCACTTGTCGGGCAGTACGATGGCATCCAAATTGTCTACAACAACACTGTACATATCGTAGATACGGCCGCAACTTCAGCAGTTATTGATGGACTAAATGTTCTCGACGATTGGGCGAACTTCACCCTCATTAATCCATATGACTTTCAAGTGGCCTCCTTTGTAGGAATCGGTGGAACCCATTCAAAAAGTGACGATAGCAGTGTCTCATTAGTACCAGGTTTGTTTGTGCATATTTTCAATAGCCCTTTTGTCTGCATATAAACTGTATGCTTGATTAGAGCATACGTATAACTCAAATGCTAGACAATATATAACCTCAATTTAACAGTCCTGTGATGTAATATGTTCAGATCAAAATGAAGTTTGCAAATACTATGATACTATCCTTTTAAACATGAGATGGCGACAGCATGTGCGTTACAAGATTTGTTGTCCAAAGTTTAAGATGTTATAAAGGAAGGCTGAGAGATATGCTCTTCAAAACTCAAACAGGTGCGAAATATACTTGATAAAGATTCACAGCTCAATCATTTACGGAATGGTGTGTCCCTAGTCAAATATTGTTTAAGATTGACCTGTGGCTATGGCTACATCGCTCAGAGCAGTCAATATTTGTGTACCAGTCTGGGGTACGGCTAACTCGAGATCTTTATCCATGGATTCATGCACATTAAGTGCCTAAACTGATTTTGTTGCCATGACATCACAGCTTCAAACATAAAATTGAAGAAAGGTACGTGGCTATCAAAAAGTCGCAACAATAGGGCGAAAGGGTCTCATTATAGCAAGCTTTGGTGGAATAAATTATAGCGACGATGTTAGAACTGTAATTCATTCATGCCGCCTTAAATTGATTTCTTAGTTGAAATAGGTGCCAACCAGAAAGCAATACTAAGGAGTGTATCATCAGTTGCCGTTTCGCCTTTCTGGTTCTCAGATGAAATATATTTACCTATTTCTGTTCAGTGAGAATATGCAGTATGCCTATTGTTATTAATATGAAGGGAATAAACTTGGAAAAGTAAATGGAACCACCAAGCAGTGAGTAAATAAATAAAAAAAAAGATGGAAAATTTGTTATTGGTTTTATGAGATTCATGCAATACAATCTGCACACCCGTTCACACATTGCAACCCTTTGACTTTTTACACACATACAGGTTTCGTAACAGGATCAGCTAGTTGTGATTCATCACCATGTTGGCATGGGTCCTGTTTGGAGGGATTTTGGGTCACGTGGGATTGTAAGTATAGTTTGGTATTAACAACAGTGATAACAAAATACCGTTACATTCCTTACACTTTCTACTCGGCTCAACACACCTTCGTCTTTTGAATGCAACGAAGAGAAATAGTGCAACTTTAACGAGTTACTTCATATAGTCTGAAGACTCTTTGATTATCTGAAAAAGTTAGGACATGTTTCCATGTCAACATAAACCAAGGCGAAAGAATGAAATGTGGTCGAAGAGTACAGTAAATAGAAACCAGCACCCATCTCCTCAAACGAAACATCTTTCTTTTAGTACCCTTCAATGGACCTTCATTGCTTTAACATAATGCCGTTAGACAACCCGGGCATATAACGTATTCCCTTAATTTTATTCCTCTTCCTTCTTGCATGTCTTCCAGACGACTGGACACTGGCAAATCAGGGAGAATGTCTCAACAATGGAACATGTATATATACTTCCCAAGCCTCTTACATCCAATGTTTCTGTGAACCAGGCTTCACAGGGGAAGCTTGCGAAATTAGTAAGTAGAAAGCAGCTCTTGTTTAACATAACAATTATTGCATCTAAACACACTTTTCATGGCTGTCTGGATTGTTCGGGAGCATACATTCCATTGTAAACAAAGAATAGACGTGTGACTTAGGGATTCAATCTACTTCCACTATCTTTGGAAGATGATGTTGACACTAGGAGAGAATGAAAAGAAGTGTCCTGTGCTTTCTTATATTGAATATGAAATGGGAAAGAATACACCAGTAACACTTTACATAATATTAATCATTCCACCCCGAAGTTAAGTTTGTTTTAACAAAAGCAGAAACAGGACAAAAACACATTATTAGTGCATGTTTAACGAAAGTCCGTCAAAGGATACCATGATCTTTTAAAATCTCAATGTTGTGACGTCACGTGCGATATGTTCTCCCGTATGTTGTGTGCTGTATGATCCCATGAAATGCTATTTGTTCAATTTTGATAAAGGAATAAAAATGGTTATAGAGGTATGTGTGTTAATCATATATGAAATGCACAGGTAAAATTATGCATAGCCTTTTGAGAAAACCAACCTTTTTCCAAAATAATTAGAGCCAAACATATGGGTGAGCATCACAAAATCTAAACTACAAAAATCTTATCGTATTCTTATCCTTACAGATTCCAGATTTTGATCAAACCGTCACTAAATTATGTTTTCTTCAGACTACCTAACATTGAGTGAAGACTTGATGTTTGCAAAATCATTTCATGAATCCTTGCTTCAATGGAGTAACCAGTTCTGATAGAATAGACTCACTTTTGTGAATTATTAAGTGAACAGTAGGCGCAAAAGTAAAGTGTTATACTATTTTTTTACTCATATTCTATTCGCTGATATTATTTATCTCCACCAGCTCATATGAGTATAGCCTGGATGTGTTTACTGTGTAACCCTTTCTCTCATTGTTTGAAGATTTGTCATTTTCTTGGTTTCATATTGTGCTTTGTTAGGAATCAATCCCTGCAGCAGTGACTCTTGTAAGAATGGAGGCACGTGCATCGAGGAGATATCAGCCTATTCGTGCGCCTGTGCAGCTGGTTACACAGGAGATGTATGTGACATGAGCTTACAAGGTGTACGAGATGTAAGCATTGTGAACGCCACTTCCCTCAGTATGTTTATCACCTGGACCTCGACTGGCACTTGGGATTATTTCGAGGTGAGCGTCATTGATGTAGGAGGGAATGTCGCTCCTGGATACCCAATAAATACCAGCTCTATGTCTGTGGCTCTGGATCATCTGTTACCCAATAGTAGTTATGTGGTCATCATCACACCACGGGAATGGACCGGCACACTCAAAGGGCAGTCCGGAGCAGTATCTACAACACCAGGTAATGATGATTATGCCCATACAAGCACACCAGAAATTTAAATTCATCACGTCTGTCTTATCGACATTTCCTGTGTTTCTTATGGACTTTTAGGCTTTCTAAATTAACACTTTTGCATTGTGATTCCGAGTCCCTTTTGAAACTGAAGCATACATTGACATCGATGTTAAAAATGCCAGTCTGGGGTAGCACAGAACAATTCAACAGAGCCAGACGTTCTCACTAAGTCTTAGAGTCTCTCCCTCCAGCAAAGAGTGTTGCCAAAACCACGATTTAGACGCCAAATTGCGCTACTTTTGACTTCCGCGCCGAGATTTGCAAAGCCTTGCGGCTACTTCGCTACTTTTTTTTCGACTTCTGACATGCTACTTTCGCCATTGCCAATCATACATTTTAACCTAGTGTGATCATGCTCTATAGCCTTGAAATTGCGATATTTCCGTCTACTATATTTCCGCTACTTGGGCTGAGAATTTTTGGCAACACTGAGGGAGGGGGGGGGGGCGAGGGGCCGGCAATGCCATGAGATGTCATCTAATTTATATGGACTTCCAATTAATGTATAAAGTATACCTCACAGGGTATGAATTATGAATTTAACATAAATAATAGTGAAATGCTAGCACAATTCTCACACAAACACAATAATAGGAACAATAAATTCCTTAACAACAAAATACATAAAGTAAAACCTGCATTTTTCCAACAAACGATGAATATGATTCATCCTAACAAATCGATCATGCAAAAGAGCATGAAGCAAAGTGTTTATTTGTTTTAAGGTATGAAAAATGAAAAAGACCTACTGGGATGATGAAATAAAACAAATGAAAAGCGTTCTATGTACACATGATATACGGTACGCATCCATGCATGTATATATATATATATATATATATATATATATATATATATACCGGCATGATTATGTGTGTGTATTTGTATGCGTTATGCATGTGTCTATGTTTCTTACAAACGCACTTCTTGCTACATAAATACCATTATGACTCCCACGAAATTAATAAGTCTATGCTCCCCACTATCTACACACATGTATTAAACTATATAAAATAGAAATGTAATCCGTAATTAGACTTTTTCCATTTTAACATTGAAGCCTCTACTCTCCATTTTCTTTTTCTTCATGTCGAATTTGTCAACAAAATATATGTCTCACCGCTAGCCAACAGTGCTTTTATGTTACAAAGTGGAAAGATCCATTACTATTTAGTTTTCAAAGTTTTTTTCGCTTGTGACGATAAAATCCTAAACTTACCCATTTTGCTTCTGATCACATGATTGTATTTAGATGAAGACAGGTTAAATTTCGTTTCATCATGCAATCAACATAAAGAGAACTCATTAAAATGGCCATATCGATAGATGCACGAAGTACTGTTCATGATATTGCATAACTACATCAAGCTTTCATTTCTGTTACACTTTCATCTGGCCAGTCAATCCATGCCAAGTCGGAAATCCATGTGTGAACGGTCAATGTATCAGTACGGAGCCACCTGCGTACTTGTGTGAATGCATCCCACCATATGAGGGTGCACACTGCGATATACTTCCACTGCCAAGTCGTAAGTATTCATGTTTCACTAATTTCGCGAGCCAACAAAAACACTAATATAAGTTCTGAGATTGGGCGGGCTATCTCTTTGATATATGTTTTGTTCATCGTGTTAACCATGGTGAAAAACAGTTAAGCGATGTAGAAAAAAGATGTGTGAATGTGTTATTATTACACATTTTATTTGGTCTCTAGCATGTGTTAGAATATATTATTCATGTTAGATGTAGAATATTACATACAACTGTTGGCATTCTCAATAGCACAAAGCATAGTTACGTGTAGTATGTTTTACGATTATCCACTCTCCCTTAACAAAATGTACATAATTCATACAGTCTATGTGGCCATTGTTGTATCATATTTTAGTGCTGCACATGTTATTAACAACATTATGTTTTATGTATTGTACACGAGTGGAGTTCTACCTATGGGCGTATGCTCTATAATATAGCTGACCATTTTTGAGAAAGCGTTTGGTCAGTGAGTCTAGTTCTTTTAAATGAGAGAATGTTATTTCATTCACTGTCAAATCAAATAGAAGGCAGAAAATAACGTGAATAGATCTTCAATTTGTATTCGTTACGAACCGAAGATCCATCAATGTTTTTCAGAGATATTTCATTTTTTGGGGAAAGATATTCAAAGGTTTCTTGCGATGTTTGTTGTTGAGCGATGAGAGATCCAAAAAATTTATGTGGCTGTGTTGTCAGGGTAGAGATTTTATTTTGGCCTACAGTAAATTCAATGTCACTGAACTTTCCGGATGAGAGAGAAAGAGATCGACATTTAGACGGTTTGAGAGACAGACTGAGCGATCTAATGTGGCTGTCTATCTCAGTCAACAATCTTTGATGTGACCTCTTATTATGTGAAATCAAACAGAAATCATCTGCGAATGGGGTTGTAATGACATGACTTCCATCCAGATCATAATCACATTTCAGATTTACTTTCAGAAATTGAACTATTGGGTCACAGCACAGTATGAAAATTAGTGGGGATAGGGGGTCCCCTTGAAATATTCCTTTTTTGAACATGAATTCATCTGATATCCAATCTTTTGTTGCTACTCTTCCCGACAGATTTTCGTACAGGTTTTTCATGTCCAGTTGGATATTAGGGGGGAAGTCATGTCTTTGCAACATAAAATGAGTGAGATCGTGATTTACTGACCCGGAGGCGTCTGCTAAATCAAACCAAGTTATATGTACAGTACGAGATTTATTTTTTGCATGTGCAGTAATTTCGTGCAATACCGTGTTAATTGTGCTCGGTGCATCCACTAATTCCTTTTAGGAATGCTTTTTGAAGTTTAGGGTATATCAAGTCATTTTGTATCATGAACTGTTCAAATCTTTCTGCTAGGATGAGATTATATACTTTTCCTCTCACACTAGCCAATGCAATCATTCTAAAGTTCTGGGGGTCGGTTTTCTCACCGGATTTGTAGATGAGTGTCACCTTGCTGCGTGTCCAGTAGGGAGGAGGTATTCCTTCCTACTGTACTTTCGACCTCTTCCTTTGGAGCGTCTTCCTTACGTGTTTCGTGGCGTTTTGATATAGCGATCCATTGCTCAGCTTCTTCGCGAAATCCCAGAAATTTGATGTGCAGTGCTTTTCTTCCTTTAAGCAACTGCGTCTATCGTTATTGAGTCATTGAAATGCACAGAAAAGAAACCTACATAAGAGAAAACATCAGGGATATATGTTAATACCACATTTAAACTCTTCGTACTTGCAGTATTTGAATTCAACAGGCGTTGTGTGACAAAAATACGCATGCCTATGCCCAAACATCCGCCCACCTTCAATCACATGATGATATCTACGATGATGCCCTCAGTAAAAGTGAATCTTAGGATATTATGTTGCTGTGTAGTCCAGTAGTAATCCACATGTATTTAACAGAGACCCTCAGCTCACAAATAGCATGTAAAGAAGAAAGAAAAAGGAGAAAATATCACACTTAAGATGTGAGCTGTTCTAATAACTTCCATTCCACGTAACTGCTTAGTTCCGATCGAGGTTGCAGTACACCCATCAAATGTTTCCATCGACTTATACTCAAGAGTTGAGCTTACCTGTCAGTTCAACAATGGAAAAGAACACTTTTGGTTCAAGGATGAAGAGAGCATCCCAGGGACACTGAACGTACGCACGCTCATTCTCCCGTCCGTAACACTCTATGACGTCGGATTTTACTACTGCCGCGGGTTCGGAGCAGATGGGACAGCATTGGATACCAAGAGAGCAGCCGTTTATGTCAAAGGTATGGAAGTAAACATGTCATACTGGTGATTAAGCAAAAGACTTCTCCTTCTTTTACTCATTTTTTTATATGTTCAAGCTACAAGCTATTATGAATAATTATTTTTATGTTACATATTTTTTATAAACACAACAAAAAAGTTAGCCCCCCCCCCCCCTCCCTAAGCACAATAGCATAACTTTTTGTCGAAGAAGTTTTGGGCAAAATAATATGTCAGGATTGTTTCTTAACTTAGTGACTAACTTCTGTGTGAAAATCACATTAATCCAATTAGTCATGCATGAGTGGGCAAATTTTAAAGGCAAAAGTGTCACTTTTCAAAAGTCACAGGGGTAATAGTTCATGCCGTTTTAACAATGCATATTGGCATTTCTTGTGCGGTTTTTAAAGTGTTCTCACTGAACCATGACATATGTTTACATAATGGGTCATGTTACAGGTTTGTCAAAATATCCAGAGTTTCAATATTTCACAAAAATAAAGGGTTTTTGAAAGTTTCAAACTCAAGAGGGATGAGTATTTTCCAAACAATGCTCACTTCAACCAGAACAAGGGGTAAGTGTCGGAATAGGTGTTAGTGCATCGAAAGATGGATGATAAACATTGTAAGGACGTCGACCACGTTTAGAGGTGGTAGTGAAAGAACATTCCACCATGTGCACCTGCTTCTATTGTTGGTAAAGGGCACGCTGTGAAATAATAACACACCTAAATAGCTTCATGATCAAATCTATAGTCGTTCTTGATTCAGGAGAGTGTCCGACCATGATGTAACTGTGAGCTGGCTTATATGTGTTTATTCTGTAAATTATTGTATGTGTACGAATACAGATTTTTGCGTTTATTTTACGTTAAGAAAGAAATATATATATATATATATTTATATGTGTGTATGTGCGTGTGTGTGTGCGTGTGTGTGTAAAATGTGTTTATCAGGTTGTAACTTTTATTTTCCATTTCGATTCAATGTTTGTGCTTTGTACCTTGTACATGCTCATTATTACTCAAGCTGATTGTCATAAGAGGTTATTTTCAATTATTATGAGTCTAGTTGGTTTAAATGACAAATGGAACTCAAATGAATATCTGCAGTTTATATTTTTAAATCTATTGCAGATGTTGTGAACGTTAGGATCAATGGTGCAAGGTTTAACATTCCCTTCAGCGACGATTTAGCAGATGCGTCATCCAATATTACGAATTATGTAAGTGGAAATATTTTTTACCATTTATCATGAGTGATTTGTGCATTGGTAAAAGTTTATTCTTTGTTGTCTGCTCATCTTCGTGGCTCGTCCATTTAAAAAGGATTTATCGGGGTTGATGCGTCCCTTTTTCGGGTCAAACCTATAAGGTTGTGTTAAGGTAACATGACCTTCAGTGATGTCATATTGATTTTCACACATCAAACCCACTTTCGCTGGGTCCAGAAATATAGTTTCATATCTGCAGGCCTTTATACTAACAACTTGATTGTGTCCAGCACGGTCTCAAACATGTACTTTAGAAGCATTACTGATGAGGCAAGCAAATGGAAGATATCGTGGTCAACCCGAACCCTTATTGCTAAATGAATTAAATGCAGAGCCTGGTAGCTAAGTTATTATAAATCATATACTTTCTGGCAACATTTGATTTAGACATGACAGCTTCCTTTTTGGAGTTCACAGAATGGACTCAGATTTTGTTCGTATGGTTCACACAATAATTAATATAATTAATATCAGCCTGATCAAATGGGTACACTACTTGCGTGACTAAAAAAAACAATTTCTGAAACGCCAGTTCTTAATGATATGCTACCATTGTTCGTTTCAGTCATTTGTAATACTAATACTGAGCACTGTAGCTGTCAACGATTGTTTTAATCAATTATAATCTGAAGTTATTGCAGAGCTACTTTGACCATGAGGGTGTCTTATTACACATTAGATGGAGCGAGTCCTCTCTGACGACACGAACAACGCATCACCCAAAGTGACTATACTGAGACTGTACGAAGGTAGTGTGATAGCTGACATGGAGGTGTATCTTCCAGGTTCGAACTTATCCCCATTTGAACAACAAGACCACCTCATCGAAGTCCTGCACGACACAGCCGCTTCATCTGGAGGATTCTTTGATTCCCTATTACTCACGGTGCAAAACAAAGGTATGTTTGATTTATGCTAAATTCATCAATATGTTAAGATCAAATATCTATTTTTTTTCTAAGTATATAATTTACTAATCAATAAACCTTGTAATATTTATGCTTAAAATCACTTACATCTGTTTTTAGAAATATTCATGAGAAATTGAATATTCCGTGGCGAAATTGTAATGTGTACCTCCTATTTCAGCTTTCACTGTAACATCTAAAAGTTTGTTGTATATAGGATACTTTCTGATGATTTCTTTCAGCAATTTGCCCAGCAACGGTGTGGACATCACCTTACGACGGAGAAGTAATGTTCCCGCAAGGGGAGAATGGTACATGGGCTCTCTCGACTGGGACCTGCCCCATCTATACCACTGGAGGTATGTGCGTACATTGCCTCATAGCCGTATTATATTTTTTTTCTTGTGATCGAACAGAATAATTTATGGGGGGAGGAAGAGATTCATGCAGATAAAAGTGTGAATTAAAATATGGATCTTGGTGATGAGTGTCCAACGTTATCTTCTAATGAATCTGGTATCATGCCCACGATTCAAGGGTGGCCAACTTAAATTAGGACCTCAAGTTGTTAGAAGGGACATCATATCTAAGATGGGTTAGGGTTGTTAACACGTTGATGAACCGTGTTGAAACCATTGTGTGTTTTGTGAGCTTTTAACCCGACAGTAACCAAGAGAGCTGCAATCCCAACAAATCATGAATATAAAATATAACAAACATGGTTCATCAACATATTCGTATACCAACCAACCAGAGAGGTGATGTAACCTCCACAGCTTGGCTGAGTTATTGTCATTTATATGTTCCCTTTTGAACATTGTTCGCCTTGTGAATCGGGTCGTCATGCCATTTACTGTTTCGCCCTCCGATAGCTGGCCAACCTCCCGCCCGCGCCTTGTGTGTCGGCGATTTCTTCACGCAGAGTGTTTGGCAGCCTGAGAGTAATTGTGGCCAAGTCAGAAACACCACCGAAGTCCTCATGGAAATATCCGAGGTACGTTATACAGTAAAACCTACCAGCCACAAGCGGTATAAAGTGACTACCTGCTTGTGAATGGTTTCTCTTTGGTATTTCTTATTGACGCCGATATTAAAGAGACATGTTTTACATGGTCTTCACTCTTTTTAATTATTATTCAAATGTTTCGTTTTTCTAACATATGTGATTATTTTTTGGATTGAAAATTCAGTTTTAATTATTAGTCATTAATGTTTGAACAGTATATAGTTGTTGCTGTTTATTGTTTCACTTTTTACGTATTCATTATATACGTGTAAATGTAATGTTTCTTTCTCAAAACAGTCATATGGCCAGGTATCTTATAAAAAAGTTAGGATAACAAATTACTGCGTCATTGTTTGCGTTTGTCGTTACCCCCCCCCCCCCCCGGGCCCCCACACTGCCAACAAAAAAGTGTTCAAATCAATGCTCCGCCATAAAACTGGAAAATAATTATTAGACATTAGTCTCAAGGTTAAATATTTGTTAGCATGATGAAGCACTCGGCTGAGCGGTGGCGCCAAACGTACTTTCAGGAGATGCCTCAGAATCCTTACCTGCCAGATAAAATGCTGCTCTGTGGGATTCATGTGTATTGCATGTCCAATATACACCGGTGGCGCCAAAAGAGTGAACAGGCTTTCAGAGTTTGCCAATCAACATTTGAAGATACACCTTATTAACGCCATTTATCCAGGTTGAAGTAACCACCGATTCAGCTAGTGAAGTGAGCGAAGCAGTTGCCGTTATCACGGCTGAGACGGACGAGATCAATGCTGCGGACATCGCAATCATCTCTACCATTACAACACAGATCGCAGAACAGAATTTGAACAACGAGGAGGTATGTATACAATACACTTGATTTCACTTGTGGCAGCACCAAACATACTTGCGACTTGATGGAGGAAAAAAGACGCCAACCTTTGGCAGGTACAATTGGTCTTAAGATATTGCATTAAGGCAAAATTCGGTGTTGTTGCCACTCCTTACTTCCATTGTCGCTAAGCAAAAGTAGCAATCATTCTATTTGACTGAAAAATAAAGAGCTAGAACTCGCTTGGCTGTAATATGTATACTTATCATGGTCGCCTTAATTCATTTACATTTACATATCCAACATGTAAATGTACATTTACGTCTTCGTCTACACTTGTAAATGTACATTCACGTCTTCATCTACATTTGTAAAAGACGTGAGAAGCGTTAAGTCCTTGTTTATTTTCATATACCAGCGTATTTTGTTTGGGAGTGACGTGTCTGCATGGGCAGAGAGGGGTGAGTGGGTACGTGTTTCACGTACATGTAACGATTGCTTTACAACAGAGAGTTCTACATGCAAATGAATGAGGAAGCATCACAAATTCAAATTTTATAAAGTCAATCTCTTTTATTTCCATCTCTATCGTGATTAGATAACAGTGCTGGTGACGGAAATAGCCAGCAACATTGCAGAGGTAGATGGCATGGAGCTGCAAGCAGCTGAACAGGAAGATGGCTCTGTTAGTCAGTTCATAGAGGCCTTTGAACAACAGCTTAACAGTGTTCAGCTCGCAGATGGAGACTCCCTCAACATAGCTACATCAAATGTCGCAGTGCAGGTATAAATCCTCTGAGACTTCACCGGGTTTCAATACGGAGGGACCACTGCAATATGAAACTGCGTGACTTCCATCATAATAAAAACATTTCATATCGAAAAGCATCTTATTATTGATGGCTAGAGTTTGGAATATTGTTTTCATATTGTTGATTGATTATGTTTGGCAAGCTGACTGTCTCCTTATATCCAAGTCTATGTGAAAAATGAACATTCAATTTAACCCTCTTATTACCAACCACATAAAATAGGGTTAAATTTGTTGTGTGTCACAGGGAATGTGCCACAGGGAAAGGGAGGTTTAAGAATATATTCTCATTGCTCCAGATCCAGAGTGTTCCCACGACGCAAGTACAGGAAGGACTTGTGATCTCCCTCTTTGGAATGACTTCAGATCTTACCCAGTCCAACATCAGCATTCAGCCCACAGACCAGACGACTCCGCGGGACCAAGCCGACAATCCTATCGTTCAGATCAACCTCCCAGCTGGCCTATCCTCCTACATAGCACAGCCATCGACGGATGAAAACAATAGCTCAGTCGGAACTCACCTGCAAGTTAACTTCAATGTCTTTGCAACTCCAGCGCTCTTCCGGTCAAAGTCCTTGCTTGATTTCAGCATGGAGAGTGAAGTCGTCAACCGGACGGCAAATACGCCCGTGCTGTCATTCAGTATTGGTGGCAGTAGCGATATAACTGATTTAGAAGAGGTGATCAACTTCACCTTTACACCTCTTCAGGTAAGATACAAACAGTTGTAAGCAGAAAGTGGAGCTTATGACAAAACATTTATTCTTTATACCTTTTCTGGGTTTTTTCACAATATTCTTACAAAAGAACTCATGTTAGGGGACGTGATAGGATATAGGTTTTGGCAATGGGCATTAATTTTGTTATGCAATTGATCATCAGTATTTTCCATGTCGGCGATTTGCTCATTCAACATATTTTTTGCCAGTGGCGTTGCTGCAATTTGAAAGTTTGAAGGCTACTTTAGATATGCATTATATAAAATGTTTATTTAACGGTTATTTAAAGGTTATTTAACGCACGGTTGCAATATAAAGTTCAATGTATGGTGTCAAATTGAAATAATCAAACCATAAAGTTTGCTTCCTTGTAATACTGTAAATAATAGCCGCACAGAATGTGAATTCTACAAAAGAAGCTCTTGTGAGCAAAGATATGCTACAGGTCAGAGTTAGCCTTAATGTCAAGCACTGATATAATGCTAATAACATCACTTATTAACAAATAATGTGATGAATATAATTGCAATGCTTACAAATAATGATATAATCAAAACACAATGTCAGTAATGCTGAGTATAATACTGGGGGGAAATGTGTACTTTAATTGCAGGATGGCTTCATAAATCCCATGTGTTCTTTCTGGGATGAGAGAGCAAGGGACTGGTCTCAAGATGGCTGCAATCTCATCTCTTCACCTGGCATTGAACTTTCGGCTGGTGATGGAGACATGGTAGAACCCAGTGCCTTATCTTCCGGGAGTATCGTGTGTGGGTGTAACCACCTCACAAGCTTTGCTGTTTTGATGGTGAGAACATACGTTCATTATTTTATATTCTCAACTCTTTGTTCATCATATAATAGACTAAACAAGCATCATAAACAATAAAGGTATTTCCAGGAAACGGATAGCTTGTAGGTTTTAAGACCTTCCACTTCAAATTCAATACACGATGAAGCACAATTTGTACTTCATGATATTAATTAATGCGTGCAAGAAAAAAAGAAGATCTGTCAAGCTGGGAGCTAATAAACATTTGAAGAAAAAAATTGCAAACGCAAACAAATATGTGTCTGTAGTTGTCTGAGTAATTAAGTTGAAAAGTCACAAATAAGTTGTATTTGCATTACTTGCAGACATGCAAAGGACATGATGTAGACCAAAATATGTTCAATTTGGCTTGATTATGAGATCGATGTGGGGTTTTGGACTGCCCTTGACGATGTGGTACCTATTAAAGTAATCTCTCTAGGCTACATCACTGCACCAAATTGGAGCCTTTTTTTATTATGTCTTTGATGCAACAGTAACCATACGAGTACAGAGTAAAGATGTATTGGTAGAACTTATTTTTTGTTATATTACTGCTCCTAAAGTCGAATTGGCAATAGATGTAGAATCAATGAAGACAGAGTATAAAGACCGCCATGGAGAAAGAATGTAAATCAAGCTGCCAGACATACCCCCCTATCAACATTAATTGAAATAATTATGTTTTGTATGAATCACAAGAGGTAATGCTAACTTGTATGTATGGAATATGGCTATGCTCTAGGATATTCACAAGAGTGAGCGGCCTACGGACAGAGCTTACAAGGTTCTCACTTTTGTTGGATGCAGCATATCTGTGTTAAGTCTCCTCCTGGCCCTGGGCACCTACCTCTGGAACAAGTGAGCCCGAGTTAATCTCATTCTTTATCATCACATGTAATTTCTGTTTATGTCATGACTGATTCCTTGTTGACCCTCCCATCTTCAGTCGTCCTACTTGAAGACCTCTTATTATGAGTCTCACTTAATTGCACCATACTTCTGGTACTGATGTTTCTCATGTGAGCAAGTCACATTTCACAAATCGGTAGTATGTGCAGCATCTGTTGTGGCAGAAACAATGTATTTATTGTAGATTGTTGTAGAGTATGTATTGCCAGGACGAAATGTTACACTGCCTGACTTTGTGGTATAATTACCAAACATTAATGTGTCATTTATTACCAGACAAAATGTTACAATGATTGACTTTGTGGTATAAACATCAAACAGTAATGCATCATTTCCCAGGCAAAATGTTTGACTTTGTGGTATATGAAATAAACAGTAATGTATCATTTAATTTTAATACAAAGCGAAATGTCCCATTTCCTGACTTTGTAGTAAAGAACATTACTCGACAAATTCTAAGCAAGAAACTATGACACCAGAGACATGCATTCTCATACGCTTTCCTAATCACCTTTCCACGATGTTAGGGACCTGAGAAATAAGCAAACAAACAAGATCTTCATCTGCTTGTGTGCAACCCTCCTCTGCTTGTATGCCTGCTTCATGGTCATGGTTGCCATGGACACCCGCCGCAACTTTACCGAGGTGGGGTCAGGATTATGCAGCTTACTCGCAGCTCTCGTCCACTATTTCGTCTTGTCAGCGATAGCATGGATGGGAGTAGAAGGCTACAACACCTACCTCATTCTGGTGAAGATCTTCAATATCTACATCCCAAACTTCATGGTCAAAGCGTGCCTGGTTGCGTGGGGTAAGTCTTCCAATTAAAATATTAATCCTTACGGTATTCTAGAAATATATTGATGTACTATAGAGAGAAATGCAATGTTGATGGGTAAAGATCATGACGTTGATTATAATAAAAGTCGACAATGCTTTGAGAGGATGTAATAGTTTGAAAACCACCTCAGCTTCCATCACACAAGTGGAACACTCAGGTTGTCTTCCGTTTCAATGTTTCTACAGGGATTCCTGCGGTGGTTGTCATTATTACGGGAGCAATTGCCAGAGACAACTACTCATACTCGGATGTGTAAGTTAAAGCGAATAATTGTTGACAGAGTGGATGTTTTTTAAATTGTCTCTTTGGATAAAAAGACCAAATATAAAACAAGGTAAATCTAGATACCAGGCTGAGTGCTCAATCTGTGCTCAATAACGTACCCTTGTTCTCACACATCTTCTATTTAAGAAAATATTTCATCTATAGATAAAGTGAAATGAATGCTTGGAGATATACAAGATCTTCGCCAAATTACGGTACTACAGATCAGAAAGATCGTTATACAGGGGACAAACTTCTTAGGGTGTCGGTGTAGAACCATAGAGATGGTCAGGACGTGCAGACAATCTGCAAAGCACACACCTTTCCTTGCATCAAAAACATAATCTGTTAAAAGATATGACATTAAAACTAAGCATGTGACATGACTAACTAACATAGATATAGATATAGTGTATGGTGCACAACAAATGTACCAATGCAGGAAAATAGTGGGCATGATTATAAACGCCATTACAGACTAAATTCCTGGTAGCTCTTATTTTCTACCCTGCTGCTAGTACATGATATATGGGCTTTACTTGCTTCAAGCCAGCTTCCACTTACATGCAGGTGCTCTAACAACTTCATTACCATAGGTGTTTCCTCCAGCTGTGGTCGCAGATCGGCGGGCTTCTCATCCCCATGGCAATTATCCTGCTGACCAACATCATCATCTTTACCCTGGTGGTGCGTCAGCTAATCAAGTCATCCCGGTTGATGGGAAAGGTTAAGGGAGACAGAGCGGGCCAGCAGTACAGAGAGACCGTCCAACGCGTCCAGAACGCCATTAGCATCCTGCTACTGCTCGGTTTGACCTGGGTCACTGGCTATCTCCTGCTGATCGAGGCTATCAGTGAGGTTTGTACACACACACACACACACACACATACGCACACAAACAGACAGATATATCGACGGACAGACCTGTGTGTCACGCGTTACCGCCCATGGATATATGCCGCTGCCTCACACATATCATCATCATCAAGATCAGGTGGCGCTGTAAAGCGCTGCTGTGGTCTTCACGAGAACAACTCTATCTTCGGCCAAGCATGTTTCACACACAAACACACTATTAACACATTTTGAAAGTGTCATTATTTATAGTGTGTGTTGAACATCGAAACATTCACAACGTTATTAACAGCCGCATAGGCTCTGTGGATGCGTTCCCACCCAGCCATGCACACGTGAATATACCATCTGACTCACACTCTCATGTATAGCAAACATTTCTTAATGTGTCATTATTCATTGAGTACTAAGAAATTCAGTTTAAAAGTTTGCACTCCTGTATTTCATGGACTATTATCATTATTCACAAGACATAAAATGCAGTCAGTTTGACAATAATTATACTCTGTAGTAAGATGGACACGGCATCCATGAGAGATATATACATGTATATATTTATATGTGTGTGTGATTGTGTGTGCGTGTGTATGTGTGTGTGTGTGTGTGTGAGTGTGCGTGTGTGTGTATGTGTGTGCGTATGTGTGTGTGTGTTTGTGTGTGTCTGCGTGGGTGTGTGTGTGTATATATATATATATATACATATATATATATGTGTGTGTGTGTGTGTGTGTGTGTGTGTGTGTGTATGAAGCTACTCTTTGACTGTCCATATACCCTGCTGCAGGTTGCTCAAGCAGTCTTCATCATCTTCAACTCGTTCCTGGGCCTGTTCATCCTCCTGCTCTACTGTGTGCGGAAGCCAGCCATTCGACGGCAGTGGGGACTGCCCTGCTGTGACGGCCAGAGCGATGACGAACAGGGGCAGTCTAGCGCCCCCAGTGCCTCAGGCTCATCCCACCTGATGAGCAGCATGCAGCCCGGCCTGTCCGATTCCTACCCAGTAAGCAAGAAGATGAAAGAGGACAGCGCATCCTTCTCTACAATCAACCCATCATACATCCCTGATGAACACTTTGGAGGGAATGATGGGTTGTCATCATTGAATGGATGTTAATACAGTGGTGCTTTCTATTGAGTGGATGGCTCCCTGGAAGAGGAGGGGGTACTGTAAGATGAAATTTGCTCCAATTTGCTCCAAAGTCTCGGAGAAAGAGTGGGGTGTGCTAAACCAACACCAACAAAATGAGTGACTACATATCATTCGAGCCATCTTCTTCCATCACCTTCTATGGGATCAAATATGCATCTTCCTGTAAAGATTTGTATTACTCCAATTAAGACTAAAATATCTACAGATTTGTATCAATATAGATGGTGCCCCCCCCCCCCCCCCCCCATGTAGGAAGGGTGAAGGATGATCAATTCTGTCATCAGCTCAGTCTCTAAAGTTATCATCCCTGAGCACTTCGCAAGGATTGATAGGTTGTCTTCCATGACGATGATACTTCATGTAGTAACTCCTTGCAGGAGCTCTACTGGGAGGGTGCAGTGTACACAGTAATAATGCTTGTTCAATATCATGTATTCTTTGACATGTTTGACATGGCTATATACATCGTACCCGTATGTATTATTGTCAATGTGTGTGTGTATTTTGCTGTTCTTTATTTTTTTACACTGGGGGAAGATTTAATGTCCACGTGATAATCGTGTACAATAAAATAATTCAAGTCGATCCATCATCACTTTTTTCACTAACATTCATGCCCAGAGAGAAATCTGGTCATTTATTCATGTTATAGACCACTCCTTCTATGGGTAGTACCTTACATCGCAAAAACTGTCTGAGATGTGATCCTTGATATCTTTAAGAATTGTTGAATTATGCAATTCATAGCTGATATGTTATCTGTGCATATAAAGGAAGTCATAGAGAAAGGCAACATAAGCATGTTTACCATCAGTACAAGATGGTGCGAGAACAATGGCATATACATGTACATTATTGTAAATACGCAGAATGCCACAGTTTTTGATTAAATTTTGTTTAAATGATAATGAATTATTTAAGTTACAGAATGGTGAAGGTATGTCATTAAAAACAAATCATATATCAATATAATATAATGTAATATGCCACTAGCAACATACAATGATAGCCTTTAAACTTGGGTGAGGATGTTTCTTTGTGTGCACCATTATTATCATTCTATGCATTTAAGCAAATATTAATACTTAACACGATGACTGTGTGACTGTTTTCTTTTATCATTTTGTTTGGGGGAAAAAGAAGTCCAGATTGCCATATTGGGTATACCCTGAGCAAGCTTTCCACCCGTTCACATTTTCACCTACCGATCTTCATAAATGGATCATCCAAACTATAGATTGATTGGACGAAGGGTGTCAAATGAGCATATGAGCATATTGACTGGTCAGAGATGAGGTATTTTTTAGGCTTCGTGATATGCTTGAAAATGCAATAGTGAAATACGTAATATCATTCATACACACCAAGTTGTGTGCATTCTTTTTAGAGAGAGGGATGCTCATTAAATTGGGTTAGCATGTGCAACTGCAACTTGGCACAATTGAAAGTAGAGAACCAATCTCATAGAAAAGAGAAAGTATAGAAATAATACAATTAATATTTTCATGAAAACAGTGGTACACGTATACGTATGCTGGTATGAAGCGGTCATGTATTAATTGGGATGTATTAGACGGGGCTATTTGAGGTTTTTCTTTTTTTTTTATTCTTATAAAGAAAAAAATATATCAGATTTAGATATTTGTTGTGTAAGAGGCAGTACATGTTCTTTTGGTCCAAATTGAGAGAAAATTGCAGTGAACTCATGATTGAAGTGTACGATAAAGACTGCAATAATGCAGTCAACTTTTGATGACCCATTTGTACCTGATCAAAGTCAAAGAAACCTTGAAAATTGGATGAAGCACCTGTAGGTATGTAACAACTGACAACACGCTGAGTATAACTGCATTTTTAGACAGATAACTATCAGAGAAACGGCGTTTTGATGATGTTTGGAAATGAAACTTTTTGAAGTGATGAAACGCCTCTGTAAAGCTCTGAAAATTAAACAATTAAATAATTATGGAAAGTGTTGCAAACACAGATCTGTAATTAATTATATTAGTGGGTAGTCAATGCTAAATTTTTGTCCATGAATCTGTCCAGAAACAGGATAGGGTGTAAAGGGGGTATTGTATTAACATGACTAAACTATTGCGTCACACGTGCTGCTGTTCTTTCATAACTATATTCTAAGAAAATAGTGTGCTCTTGTTTGATTCCAAACGGCATTAAATGCACGATGAGTATCACAATCAAGTAGTGTTAATAGTTTGTCTTCATTGTATGTCATACGAATGTGCTGTTAGCACTGGCCGTGTATGCAGTGTAAACACAAGTTTGAATTTTCAAACACACCTGAAAGTTAAGTGTCTCCTCTGGGGGGAAAATTATCAATATAAGGATATCTCTTGAAGTTTCTTAGAAAGTGAAATTCTGCTTATATTGAAGATTTTTTTTTCATTAAAAAAAACATTGTGTCGAACTAAGAATCTACCAGGTCCTTTTACCTGCCTCACAGATTGTTGGTTTCTTGGAATGTATTCATGATTTGTAGTACCCTCCCTAAATATCGGATTTACACAACTAGATAAACATGAGTGGGCTTAGCGCTTTCACTTCTAGATGGGTTATGTGTGAAGAAGGGGAGGGGAGCGTTAACGTACGTATGGTTGCCACGTTTGTGAAAAACTTTAGCACCGTCAGCACGGGGTTGGAGTGGCTGTGCTATGGGTTGGTACTCCATGCTTTGCTTGTACAGCATTTAGAAGACCATGAAGCACAGACCTCCATTCTAGCAGGGATTTGGCTCAGTGACCTTATTCATGAAAGGCAATTAACCAAATCGTCATCGTGTTAGTGGGGCTGAGCTACGAGTAGATGTGTATGTGTGTTGCTTATGAGGGGTATTTATGAGGAATGTAAATATGTGTGTGTGTGTGTGTGTGTGTGTGCGTGCGTGCGTGTGTCATAATTCCTCGATTAAGGCACCCAGTCCACTCCTCAATATGTGGTAGTTTTATCACAAACATCACAACTTTCTCTCCATTTGTATTTCTCTGAAACCTTGATTTTCTCGACATTAGAAGGGTGCCATACAAAATAATGGGTAAATTCTACATTGACGCTGGCTCTTTCTGTCATTCAAAGCAAATGAAACCCTGAAAATGGATTGAACTGAATAAAAGCAGAAAAATCAGAATCTACGATTGGTGAAATTTTGACAAAAACAGACACAGCATTAGGAATTTACCCATTTGGTGCATGTCATGGTATATGATTGTTTAACATTTGATATGGCGCACCATCAAGATCGTACTACATCAAATATGTACGTACATGTTTTTGTTGTACTTATCCATATATCTTATCCATATTTTTCCATTGCAGTTCTCCTGCACTTTGTCTTAAATGTTAACAGAATACATGTACAAAGTTTCAAAATAATCTCTCGACTCAACCTTCTCCTTTCTATACACATTCATCCACACAGAAATTATCAACATGACAAATTCTTCCGTTTATATTCATACCCTCATTTATTAATTAAACTCTATTAACAGCACAGGGAAAACACAATCAATATATGTGATGACTACACAAGATCATTGTCAAAAGTAGAAAAAGTACGAAAATATAACTAATTAGAAATGAAGCAATATAGCTAAGGCACATTTATCAAAATCCACATATACCTAGTGCTCTATTTGAATACATTGAACCATGATATGCATGAACACATACATTATTACACATTCATCATTAATAATAGTGATTCAAACCATGCCATTCTACCACCATTCAAGCCTCCCTGCCAAACTAAACCTTTCCATTCTTTGTTTAGGAATGAATCTGGGAAGGAAATGAGTGCACTTGAATAATCACAGAAATAAAATTTAGGCTGTATTCATTAATCTTCATAAGAAATGCACATTGTGCTCACATTGTGGAATATGGTGTATGCAAAAGTATAATAAACAGATGCAAGCATGTGGAATTATGATTTCATAATAAACTTTGAGGATGGTTAACGGTTATTGGTATTATTCATTTCATTCATAAAAAAAAACATTGAAACCCCACTGGTTTAACACCTATCTTCTAACCAATTATAATGGGAGGATTAAGCACTACGTAACTGAAATTACAGCTCTGTAATGAAAGTGAAGTTCTCCATTTCAGCCCGGAAAACATTGCAGATGCTTAACATGTACAATTACCTTCCTGAATTTGCTATTAATTGCAGGTTGTACATTAGCTGTGATTGAATTTCTGTAAATCATAAAGCTACCATTGACCTGCAGTAAAAACAATCAGTTCGCCCAGTTAGTTAGCATCTCATTTCTATTAAAGCTTCTTTGATACATGTAGGATCAATCATACAAATTCTCAATCAATCGATTGTACAACAGCTCTTTATAAACCGCGTCTCAAAATACATCCTCACATTTTTAAGAATCTAAATAAAGATACTAATAAGAAAAGTGTAATCCTCTCACACGTAACTTTATACAGTTTTAAACATGATGAATAACGTACATAGATCGTGCACACCGTTAATTTGGTCTCGAAACCAGCACAAGCTTCTTTGAACTGAAGGATGTACAACAGCCAACTCAAAAGAAAGAAAAAGCAGACATGGGAAATGGAACAAATATACAAATATGAACTTACATAACAAATTTACAAGTTCTCTTGCTTCCAGTACTAGTGTCTAAGCTATGCTATCCTAACAGCACATGATACAAATATAGGTATTAAACTAACATGATCGTTATCTATTTCATGAAAGAGCCTTGGGGTTTTGCTTTTACATAAGAACATACTCACGAACACAAACAATCACAAACCTCTTATCACACAGTTCTGGCCCTCACGCTTGAATACCTTTGGTATGTAACTCGCTTTATGTATAGATATGAGTACAATCACGAATGAGGTTTACGGTACACCATGTGCAAATACACATGGTGTACCGTAAACCTCTCTCATGATTGATCTTACCACCATGCAAACCTTCAAACATCATCAGATATGAGTACGACCATAACACTTGCATGCATGAGCATAGTGTTTGATTGTGAGCTATGGCTTATAGCCACATCTGCCATAGATAGGTTCCTTCAAATTGATTGTATACCTCCTCAAAGACAGTAAACAGACTATTTATAAATGTACACAGCAGATCTGACAGAGACTTGCCCGATAGAGAATGAATTCATACTGCAACACTGCATTTATCTTCATTAGAGTAAAAGGAAGCTGCAATCCCTGTTTTTTTTTAAAGTAATCATTCCAATATCCTATGATGTGGGTTTAAGATGTTTAACATGCTCATTGATGTCAAGGAACTCACTATTTCAAAAAATAGGTCACATTCTAAATTCCATCCATCCACTTAGGGTAGAGTTGAAATGGTCTTACTCCCTCTGAAGAAGATTTCTGTCTGTCAGAAAATCTGATATCAAGCCCGGCCATCAAAATGACTATAGTCTATGTGATCACTCACGCAACAGAACTGACCCCCAAATATGACAGCATCATTCTATTTGGTGCATTACAAAAAAGGTTGCCTTCCCTGGACTCAGTAATTGCCTTTAGAGTTAACAACAAGTAAAAGGCATAGGAATGGGGATGTCTGAAAATTGGGTATTGATATAATGGATAGTAGTGCTAAAAGCTTAACCATAATCAAGATCAAACTGTACGTCCATGACCAGGTCCATTATTTGATTGATTTCAGGATTATGTCAAGGAATCTCTTTGAATGATGTAGTTGTTGAAATTGAATATGTTTAGGATTATGGGTCCAGTAATGTATACCACTACTTTCACTTACCTTTAAATAATTACGCATGCATCCTTGTTATAAGTTATAACAGATTAGACAATATCAATATATGAATATGAACTCAACACCAAGTGTACTTCTTTATATAGCTAAATGAAAACAGACTTTTATTCATCTTATTGTCAACTGAAATAGCTTTAAAGTAGCAACCGTGTGCATGTTTTGTTTTCATGTCCATCCTGAACAAGAATGCATACTTTAATGTGTACACACAACAACCAGTAGATATTTCAATATAAATACAATCTTAATTTTGCTGATATTCATACATATTAAAAGTACTTTTACTGATTCTCAACAGATAAAAGAAAAAGTTGTGTATTATGTGAGTACAGATATACTAGTACTGAAAACAGTGGAAAGTACGGTGGAATGAATACAATTCGAATCCTTTCATCAATGCTATGAATATACACAATCAATATAGAAGAAACTTAAAAATTCACTACATAGGTGATTCTACAGTGGGTTACAATGTTGAATTATTCATTCGAATACATTCCCCAAGCCAAACATTTTTGAATAAAAACATCCAGCTACAGATTGCCTATCGATCTTCATAGTAAGATAAGAATTCAAGGTCTCAATATTTTTTCTGGGCTGTTTGAAAAGCATCTCACAAAATGTTGAATTTTCCTCACTATGAGTACAGCCTTGTCAGTGACATCACTATCACATCAACAGTTATTGTGCAAAAGTCGTTTTTCTATACCTCGATTGAAAAAATTAGCAGAATGGAAGTGCAAAACAATTTACATGACCACATAAAAGTACTGTTAATAATAAAAACAACAGCAAAATACATACACTTTAAGTACACAAGAAAGAATACTTACAACAATAATTCTCAAATTATATATATATTACAGCTTAAAATAATTAGCTTCATTTGATGCACATCTGTGTTGAATACATACACTAACCATCAGGATATCATTTCAGAGATAAATGTTAATTTGCATGAGTTAAGCTATGTATTGGTTTGTGTGCTGTTTCTTAATTAGAACGAAGAAGGAATATTAAACCTCTGGTTAGAACAAGCCTAAGGTACTCCGCCAGGTGCTACTCTCTCTCTCTGTCTCTCTGTCTCTCTCTTATCATGAATGTATGTATCATGTATCATGTATGTTTTATCCAATAAGTACATGTTGATGTGATCATTTAATTTCCTGTTTGACCCCTTCAATTGCCTACACTGCAGGCCACACTATATGTGTACATTGTTTGCTTCGAATTTTTCATCACTGCTATCAATTCTGACACATTTCCCCCCAAAAAAATAATTACTTTTTTTCTCATGATTATGCATTTCTTAAGAATAAAATGAAAGTGCGGCATACAAGTTACACAATGACATTGACATTAGTATGAAATTGAGAATATCACCTACACAAAACACTGCTTCATTCCTTGGATAAATGTTAGCATCACGAACAACAAAGTAACAATGAGTTATAAATATGATGACAAGAAAATATTAATAGTGAATTTGAATGGTGTTAAGAAAGAAATACATAAACATGCGCATAAAGTTGTTCTACGTCGACTTGAAACTATATGAGTAAGCACTTGTCATCCACCCAAAATAACATCCGTTTTCACAAACATACACATATCATTTTTCGACATCATGTAACACCTCCATGACTCGATGCCCATGAGAAAAGGAAGAACAAATTGAACACAGGACAGTAGATTTATATAGAAGTACAACATCATTTTCTTAGTAATTTGTTTTACATCAGCTTCCACTATACAAAAATAATGAGTATATCGATATATCAAAATCAAAAGGCACTTTGTTTATAGAATAAGGCCATTTTATTGGGAAATCTGTGATCTGCTTAAACTAATATATGTCTAGATATATTCACACTGTGTGTATTCTGTGCAACAGTTGGAAATATGTTTGTTCTGTCAGGCAGGTTTGGTAACCTGTATTATGCTGAGCAATTGCAAAGTACATGAAAATTAACAATGTTTGCAGTGTTGTACCTTGAATAACTTGGGTTTTTTTTCAGTCTTTGGTTGTAAGAGAAAAATAATGTGGAGTCAGGCACAAACTGATAGGTGGTGTGTGTGTGTGTGTGTGTGTGTGTGTGTGTGTGTGTGTGTGTGTGGATGTTTGTATGTGGGTATGTGTGATGTGTGTGTGTGTGTGGGGGGGGGGGGGTATGTGTGTGTATGTACAAGAACTTGTGCAGTCACAGGCTTCTTAATGCTATGAGTACTAACCAAGCATCCTATAATGCCATAACAGTCCCCCTAACAACACTCCTCCATTTGCTTCCCTGCGGAGAGAACGCCCTGCAAGTGCCTATCAAGGAGCCGGTAGTGGGCTCTTCTCAAAGTGTTTCTGCCACCCTATTAACATCTATGAAGACAAATTGATGAGGGCCTCATATCCATAGTGTGAATTTCTCCTTGCCCACTAGTCGGAATGTCTGCTAGTGCCCGGGGGTGGTTGGGGGGGGGGGGGGGATCCCTCACAGATGATCAATGACTCCATTCTTGGCAGCATCGTGGTGGAAGCCAGCTCCAACCGTCTGGAAGGTGTCTGTCTCCTCAATGTCTTCCTCTTCATCATCACTCACCTGTGATGGGGAAACAGTGGGACAAATAATCGTTAGAATACTGACAAAACTAAAGATAAGTAGATCTGTATCTCCTCTCCCAGACCAACATGAATTCTCCCCTCTATTACGGTTCATTGAATGGATGGTATATCTAGCCAGAGCATTTTTTTATTCACCTGGGGTCTTGAGTTATGTGTAAACTTGATCAAAGAAAGAAATAGGCAAAAAAGTACCATGCTTTTTCAAATGCAAAGGGAACGTTTATTTTGTGACTTTCAATTTAAGTTGAGAAGAATGTTTGCAAGACTGTCGTCCCAACTCACATCTCCGTAGATATCCTCCTCGTAGTAGTCATCGTCCGGCTTGCCCAGCGTGACGTACTTGTCCTTGTTGTTGTAGCTGTAGGAGGGCACCTTGCTGTACTTTCGGCCCCAGCACAGCTTGCCGTGGGACCGGGCCTGGAGGAGGCCAAACACTATGAAGAACAGCACGACGACAAGCATGATGGAGAAGACAATGGTTCCCACATGCTCCTGCTTCAAGCTGCCAGCTGGTGCAGCTGGGTGCACTAGCTGATTGGAGCATTTAGCTGTAGGAAGACAGAGAGAGAGAGAGAGAGAGATACAGTCACACCTGTATAGAGAGACTACAGAAAAAAATGTGACTATGAGCATTTACCTATATGAAGACACACATATAGAGAGATACAGTCACACCTTGTATAGAAAGACTACAGAAAGAAATGTGACTATGAGCATTTAGCTGTAAGAAGACACACATATAGAGAGATACAGTCACACCTTGTATAGAAAGACTACAGAAAGAAAATGTGACTTTGAGCATTTAGCTGTAAGAAGACACACACATAGAGAGAGAGATACAGTCACACCTTGTATAGAGAGATCACTCAAGATAGGAAAAAGTGGTCTTTTCTGTAAAGGTTGCAATGCGAACTGTTAAGTGGAAGAGAAAAGGGAAAAGATAGACAGTAGGAGAATCAGTGAAGGAAAGAGAGAGAAAGAGAAAGAGAGAGAGACAGAGAGAGAGATAAGAGACACAGAGAAGGAGAGAGACAGAGACAGAAAAAAAGAGAGAGTGAGAGAGAGAGAGAGAGAGAGAGAGAGAGAGAGAGGGGATGAGAAATAGTGAGACAACAGGGAGACAGGAAAGAAGACCAAACAGACAGACACAAAGGAAAGTAAGAGAAGCAGAGAAACAGGACAGAGAGAAAGTTGGAGGTTCAGGCTAAGCTGGCGTTGATTTCTACTCACTGTTGTCTGGTTTGCAAGACTCGCAGCACTCGGAACCTTCCGGTGCGTCAACACAGCATGGAATGCACTGGGAGTTGTTGCGATCCAGCTTCTCCAGCTTCAGGGTGCCATGACAACTGATGCACTGGTCCTCTGCCGCTCCAAAGCACTCGCGGCATGTGGAGGCGCACTGACGGCAGGTCTGTGTATGGGAGTAACGCAGTCACCATTATGCGTATATTGTTTGTGTATTGGATTCGACTGTATGGGTTATACACGGCTTTGCTAAAAATTAAAAGATGAGCTTTTAGATATCATGTTCCTTTGCTGATAGGGAAACGGTCGAGAAGCAATTGGGCCATCAGAACTACAACAGATGATATAATGTGCATGAATTCAATCAGCTATTTTTTTTAGGACACACATATTTACCTTATTCTGAGTACTGGATACTGCAGTCACAGTTTTTCATATCGTGAGGCTTCCCATTATAACATCTTACCATCAACCGCAACTTAATATTTAACATATAATCAGTTTCTGAATGCAAATAATAAGCTCATTTTGAAATGGGTTAGATAAATATGCATGACTTAAAACAAACCAAAAGGGTGGGTGGGAATCAGGGGATTTGGTAGGATCTGTCATAAAGTGGGGATTGGGTGGTATTAGGGATTATTTAGGGATTAGGGTTAGGCTTGAGATAGGAATGAAGGTTAAGTATTTGCATTTTTAAAAATGTTAATTGCTGTGTACACACATTTCATTTTGATTTACATTTCTGTATTGTTCATTTTTTTATCGGAAATAAATTCTATTCAATCTTTCAATACGTCGATTATGGAAAGCACATTTTAAAACAGTAGCCTTTCACAGATAATGCTGAAGTCATTGCCTCACCTGATGCTCTTTATCAAAGAAGTGATTGTTCCCACATCGGTTGATGCAAACACCATTATCTAGCTGATAATTAGGATAGCATGAGGTACAGTCAAAAGGCCCGAAATCTGAAAGAAAATTACAAGACATTGTCACAAATTTACACTCCAACACATGCAAGTCAACTTGAGCTATATACCTAGAATTTGTATGGCATTTCTTCAAAATAAGCTGTGCTGTTCCCTATTCTCTACACATGTTCACATGCACTACCTAGGAGGAACTTAAGGGTTAAAATGAAGCCCTGATACTTAGTTTGAAAAAAAAGAACAAGAAACAGATTGCAGGAAGTTGGAGACAAGTCCAGCATACAATGCAGATGTCACATGTTCTTGTATGTGTTTCATAATTAAGCTTTTTATCAGCTTTTAATCGTGCTTCTGTATCCCAGAATCCCAGAATGCCACTTTGTCTGTGTTGAACGTAAAGTGCATTATATTCCACATACTAAGAATATTGCTCTATGATTGGTCAAGAGGTGATCACGTGATGAGGCATAGTTTTTCCTATCAGATCACCTGAGAATAAAAGTTTGTTACACTCTAGGTGATAGTACTTTTTGGTTTCGCTGATCTCTTCACTCCTCACAGTCCTAATGCGTGATTAATATTTTGATTATGCGCGAAATAAAAGTGCGTTACACTCGGACTATCAGCTCCCACTAACGCGTCCAAACGCGCGTCATAATGCGCGTCATAATTAACGTGCATCCTAACGTGTGTTCCCCATGGCAGCGGCTCGGGGTAAGGTAGAGAAGTACACATTACTTTTGTACGTCAAATTGTCATTTTTGGTATAGATAGTTGGTTTCAGATGTGGAATATAAATCAAATAATCAACTTTTGGTTTCAGGCAATGAGACGAACTATCACTTCCTCGGCGATCTGAATGTATATGCTATCTTTCCTCAGCTGCGCTTCGGAAAGATAGCTACATCCAGATCGCCTCGGAGGTGATAGTTCATCCCATCACCTTCACCAACGTTGATTATTTGTTTACTATTACAGGATTAGTGATTAAAGACTTTATGCTAATCATCATAGATGATTTACTTACACCAGTACTACATAGAAATCTACTCAGTGCAAACCCTTTGAAAAAAAAAATAATTACTAATACATAAAGCTTCTGGCAGAAAAGACCTTGTGGGTTGACATGTGTGTTACACAATGAGCATTGTCGTGTTCTGAATCAATTATTTGGTACACAAACATTTTGAAATTTATCCAAAAGTGATAATTCCATGAAATATTCCAAGGATTATTACAAGAAAAATAATTGATAACATTTCACGAAGCCGACTTCTTAACAATTTGACATCTGTTGACTTTATGGTGGGTAAATTTCAGCTTCAGCTTCAACACCTAGTATTAGGACAACATATAATAATAATGATAATAATAATAATAATAATGATAATAATAATAATAATAATAATAATAATAATAATAATATTCAATTCTTAGAGATGGGCAATTCTATGGTTTTGAGTAACTTATATTTCTTTATTTGATTGAAAAAGAAGTTTCTGTGCTGAGGATATGATTGTGTGTCATGGAAAGGTGGACTATTTGCTTCCTAAATAATTATTTACATAATTTCTGCAAAACTATGACAGAATATGAAATAAAATAATGTTGTTTACTCATGTTACACGACTTTAACTAAACCTGTGGAATTGCCCAGATGCATAATACCATTCAAATAGTCTGTTACACGACTTTAACCAAACCTGTGGAATTGCCCAGATGCATAATACCTTTCAAATAGTCTCTATGTATTGCAACATATTGTCTGGCACAGAAAGCATGACCTAGACCCAGGTAACAGAGACTGACCTGAACACATCAAGCACGAGTCATCGCATGGCTCGCACCTCGGGAAGCCATCCTGCACGGTGTAATAGTCCGTATTGCACTCATCAACACACATATTGTCCTGTAGCTTCTGCCCAATGCGGCACGACATGCAACTCCTGTCCAGGGGCCCATTGCAGGTCTGACAGTCGGCATGGCAACGCTGGCAGCGACCTTTGGTGTCGGGGTAGTATCTGGGTAGAGGGTGAGAGGGAGCACGGATGGTGCCGTTGCAAAGAAATTCAAATGAAATTAGCATCTCCATGGCCAAATTACTTACTGGAGACAATTAAAGAATTTGAGCCAATTAAAAGATTTTTGCATTTATTTCCCATTAAGAAATCATAACATTAGTGATTCATATCACTGAATGATAAAAATTGGGATTACCAACACTGAAATTGAACAATCAGGAAGGTTTGGGGCAATTTCATTAGAAACAACTTAACGACAATAACCTATCACAAATCTAGGAGATTGGGTGATATGATGGAATCCAATGCAGTAATATTGTCTACTTTCAGGGAGACTCCTGCGAAATCAGGGAGACTTGGCGGCTCTGCTATAGCATACAATCAACACACTTTTTAAGCCAGTATTTGGCTCCAGGGTGACATGCCATTAGTTTCCGCACTGCAAAATACATTACAGATTATGTGGCACTTTCTGTCCATGCTGCTTCATTTGTGACTCAACAAGGATACATGATGTCATATTTCTGCAGACCAAGAGTAGAGATCAGAGAGAGGGCAGGAACTCACCCTTCCTCACAGTCCCACAGGCATTGGCCACCTAGATGCAGCATGCCATTAGCACAACTGGTGCACTCGCTGGGCCCGGGGCCCACGCAGGAGTGACAGATGACGTGGCACGGCCGGCACTCGTTGCCCTCCGTCGCATCCTCCAGCAGGTACTCGTACGTGGTGTTTGGACATTGCCTCACACAGGCCCCAGTATCTGAAAGTATCACGTGTGTGCAAACACATTACTTGATTGAATGCTTGATGGGCTTCTGATGAATTTATGTGCGAGATATTCAGATATACTCCAGACAATAACAGTTTGCCAGAAAAGATTATGTAGTTGTTTGAAATTAATTGTTCCACAACAATATTTTGAAGGAAAAAATGGCACATGAGGCACACATGCACCACTGACATAAGGTTTGTCATCAAATAAGAGTAAACATACTACATTAAAAAGAGAGGGATAAAGGGAGAGAGGGAAACACAGAGAAGCAGAAAGAGAGAGATATGAGAAAGAAGGAGAGAGCTAATGAGAGAGAAATAGAGAGCTAACGAGGGAGAGAGAAAGAAAGAGAAAGAGAGAGTGAGGGAGATAATTAGTGTGTAAGAGGGGCACAATATAAAGAAAGTGAAACAGAGAGAAAGAAATACAGCACATGAATAATGATAAGGACAAACAAGGAGAGTCATTTGAAAAAAAAAAAAGTGACAGAGAAAGAGAGATAGGGGACAGGGATGGAGAAAATGAGAGAAAGATAACAGAAGAGAGAGAGAATGGTAGAGTAAGGGAGAGGGAGAGAGGGGAGGGAGTGATAGTGAGAAATAAAGAGAGAGAGGAAAGGCATCAGGTAAAATCCTGAGCACAGGTTTGGCAGCTACGCAAATCCTGCTTCTTCTTCAATTCTGAATTCTTTGTTCTGAATGAGCTTACTTTATCTATTTATTTATTCATCTATCTTTTTTTACAGGGTAGTCCCATCAGTGAGCTTTCACTTTTCTCCCTGGGGGCCCTGTGTACAAATAATACAACAATACATAATAATATGAACATAGATTACACAAACAAATGCTTACTGCCAGGCTGTGAACCAAAATGCAAAATCTATTCGGTTCGTTGGTCCTATCTTATGGAATGCATTACCCCTCGAGTTAGAAATATTCAATTTGGAAACTCCTTCAAAAATAAATACAAACACCATCTATTGTCACAGTATATTTAAGTTCAATTTTGTATCCGTCAACTATCTATATGATCAAAATTCTTGATACTTTTTTTGTTTCTTTTTTATTCATTGCAATGGGTGTATCAACTTGTCAAGTCACATAGGCTTTTACTGACACACCCTATTTCACTTTCCAACAATTTGCATAAGTTGCTTTACATTGTTTTACATATTTTAATGTATGTTTATATTTATGTGTACTTTGTAAATATGTTCATATGTTTTTATGCTGAATCTGAAATAAAACGAATCAATCAAAAATGCAACACAGGTCAAGTGATGTAAGACACAACAAAAGAAGAAGGAGGACCTATGCTTCCACATGATTCAAACAAATGAAACCTTGTCAATTACAAATTGGTAACTAAAAAATAACATGATTGGTACTAGCTATACCTCATAAACATGGGAGATATAATAAAGGACAATGTACAAAAAGTATAAATACAGGTCCTCTTTCAAAAGAACTCTATACATCACATCCGAATAGAAATTAACAATATTTCACTTTCACCTGCCACATATATTGTACTGACCGCAGGGTTTTTTTTTCTGAAAAATCACTCATAATTTGGGGTGCGGCTAATACACGGCATTAGCAAAAGTCAGGGGAAGTTGCATGCATGTGGGACTATGCGTTGTGTGACAACATTCAACAACAAAATAGATGGCTTTGTTAGACATCCAGTGTGACACAATTGATGTACCGGTAATACGATCTCAAACACATCACCAGCATAATTACCAGTACTAAGAAAGCACCAGTAGAAGTATCCATACGGCGGTGCTGCGATCTCGGTCTGGTATTTACAGTGTGCGTTTGTTTTCAAATTGCATGCTCCGTATGGTAAGTAGATGACAAAATATATTTAACACAGAGAGTAGCATTTCATTGATATGACAGTATATGTGATCTTGAGAAATTATATTTGCTGTTACAATGTCTGAAAAAGCCTATACCTGTCTTGAAGAATGGTAATTCGCAGGTGAGACAGTCGGCCTGGCTGGATCCGGAGCAGGATGCACAGTTGTCCCCAAAACAGTCCTCACAGTTGTCCCCTTCTGCAAACTGGCCCCTAGGGCAGTTAGAGCGGCACTCCCCATGCCCATCCTTGGTGAGGTGCATGCGCTCCTCACAGGACATGCAGTCCTTCTGGGAACCCTTGTCACAAGTCTTGCAGGTCGGATGGCACTCTGGTCACAATCAATCAATCAAACAACAACATCAAACTATGAATGAAAGCATTTCAACCACAGGGCCCTGTTGCAAAAAACTTACATTTAAGGGTAACTTGCTATCCATGGTAACTTCTATGGAAAGCTTGAATTTGATTGGCTCGCATGCATTGTTACCATGGTAGTAACCATTGATGGCAGAGTTACCATTAATGGTAAGTTTTATGCAATAGGGCCCAGAGAGTAAACATAGTGCAGAGGCAGGGCAAGAAGGATGCTTACAGATCAAGGAGCTGTTCACCATGATGTGGAGCTGATATACAGCGTGTCCCAGAAAAAAGGAAACCTGTTTTTGCAGGTCGATAACGTCATCATAAAATATATTATTATAAAAATGACAGCAATATTGAGAGTAAAGTATCTTCTTTCATTTGGTACCAAATTCACGTTGAATTGTTCATGCATGACTGATTTCAAGCAATTACAAATGGTGATGGCAGAAACATTTTGCGCAGAATAATGAATGTTGTTTGCACTACGTTGATGCTTCCTTACAAATCTTGACCATTTGTCCTGCGCAACTTGATTTTGACAATTATCTTTTAAACACCTGTTGCTCCTCAACGCATGACTCTATCAATCTATCATGTGAGGTGTCAAATGAAAGAAGAAACACTATGCTTTCTAATGATATGTATAATATTCCATGATTTTTTTCAGTCAACTAGAGAAATAACACAGAATCTCAGTTTCCTTTTTTCTGGGACATACTGTATACAGAACTCAGAACAGTGAGTTGTGGCACTCCATGCTTACCAACATCACAGAACAGGGCACTTAGACAGATAGCTTGGTACATAAGTTTCAGAATTTTCTACATGTAGTATATACACTACAGCTCAAAGGAATTGGCAACGGGAGAGGGAAAGGGAAGAAAGGGAAGGAGCCGCAGTTTTAAACGGTGGTATACTTTGTCCAGTTCTGCAAGAAACACGATGCTTTAGCCTAAAAAGCATCATGCTTCATGCTTTACAACTGTCTGCATTTGTACTTGTACAAAAAGTCATGTATTTAACACTAATAATGATATATAACAAAAATATTTCAACCCTACAACCATTAAACTTAATTTTTCCAAAACAAAACTATCACTCTCTTTTCATCAACAACATTGATGTTAGATGCATGCATTCCATGCACATGTTATTCAATGTATTGTATTGTATTGCAAAAGACGCAAGGACAAAGAGTATGTTGACATTACACACATGGCGACTGTGGCGCATTTCAGTATTAATTGATTGACAACGCAAATTTTAATATGGTCTCACCAAACAAACGACTCACCACTTATTTATGCAAATTCATACAAGAGAACGTATTATAAACTGGTCAAAAGGACCTGTGAAGCCCACTTAAAATCAGGACAGTTAAATTCAATGTCATGATTTTCAATCAATCAGATAGCAGGATTCTTTAAACAAGGTTTATAATAGTCATTCGAACACCCTCCACATGGAAGCCTACAAAGAACTAATGGAACTAATGTATAAAACAATACAGAAGAGTTGATTTGAAATTTCAACAAATTTTAATATGATATTGTTGATCATGTTACTCAGCATTTCAAAGAAAGTTTGACCTTAATGCCATCTTTTAATTGATGAAAAATACATAAAATTAGTAAATTATGAATCTATTTTGCATAAATTATAATTGACACAAAATTGAATATATTTTTTCTTAAAAAATATGCAGCCATGCTCTTAAAACATGAGCCTAAGCCTTTGCGTCGATACAACCTTCCATGGGTGAGATATTACAGTGGGAGGGGGGATAACACAACCCCCTCCCCCCCCCCCCATGCCACAGTCAAACTTCACTCTCAAAAGGCCCAGACAGAAAAGGAATAAATCAATGTTGAGGTGTGTTGGGGGATGTGCTAACTCACCGAAACATTCATTGAAGATTGTGTCCTTGTATGTTCCATCTGGGCAATCATCCACACAGATGCTTTCCTGGAAGATCATGTCATCTTTACATCGCACGCAGTCTGTGGCCATCGGACCAAGGCAAGTGGCACATGTGGAATGGCAGGGGTTGCAAATAATCGTGCCATCATCTAAAACATTGCTGACGAATTCATTGGACGAGCACGGCATGTCACCCTGCCCCACGCACTCACCGAAGTACTCCCTGTAGTTCTCCTCACACCCTGTATCCAAAGATATACAGTTTATGCTCAATTACAGGATCAGTGCAAGTAGATACAATTGTGACATTCAAGAGCATCTCACAACATTTTGGAGCTCCGATGTTATAAGAACAGTGATCCAAACTGGCAGCCTGCCACATTTGTAGAACAAAGTTTCAATAAATTGGCAATAAAGAGCCTTTGCATTAGTAAACTGCAAGTTTAACTACCGGTAGAGAAATTGGATTGTGTGCAGTTGACTAGTTTGCTTCCACCCTCCTGCAGACAGTTAAGTATTGCCAAAGTCTCTAATATTTAGTTGAATTTCATCAGGATAATGCTAAAAAAATTGCTATTTGGTTGACATGCAACTTAATTGAGAGAGATCCGTCATATGTCATCACTGTACCCTGTTTGCAATATTGGGGGAAGTATTTCACAAATCTCACAAAATCAGCAGCATTTCACTTAATAAACTTAATCACTTAATTGTCTTGTCATATATTATCAATGTACGAAGTTTGATGAAATTTCATCAATTATTTCTCAAGTTATGCAGAAGGTAAAGTTAGGGATTTAACCATGATCTAACCATGACCTATGATCATTTACCTTTGGCCTATCTGACCCAAAATCTAATTGCTGAATTATCGTATCATATATTACCACAGATCTATCTTTGGTGAAATAACTCCCATACAATCTGCTGTTCAGACACAAAATAGCAGGCAAAGAATATGAACTTCAAATACCTTATAGGACACAAACTAAGCCTCAACCATTTAGTTCCTGTAGTTCCAAGGCAATTTTTGATATCCTAAGCCAGGTTTCACAAAGCCAGAAAATCTGGCTGTAAGCAGCAGGTTAAACGTCTAACAGTACTTTGTTTTTCTTACGTGTGCAGTCTCCCCAATCATCACAGTCCTCGCAGTGCAGGGGGCAAAGGTTCTCTCGCTGGATACAATGATTGGAGCGCGGGTCCTCGTCATACCCACTGGGGTGGGATGAGCAGCACAAGAGACAATCAGTTATTGTAGTACATGTCAAGAAATGGAGGTTCATATGACACAGGGCCAGTGACCTTTTGACCCTAAAGTGCATGCACGGTGTCTTGCCAGCAGTGTTAAAGGTTATATACTGTACAAGGAAGACAAAAGGCCTTCGAAAAGGTAATTGTGAGCAATCTTCTAACCAATGGTCTTAAATTCATTTATTGTCAATTTTAGAAACTTGCTGAAAGTTATTTGCCCTTAAATGATACACATTTGGAGTAATTAGTCAAAATTTGTGAAACCCTCAAAATGTTTGGACCGAACATTTTGAGTATTTGTGATTCAATGTGGATCATTTAAGGGCAAATAACTTTCAGCAGGTTTCTAAAACGGACAATACATACATTTAAGACCATTGGTAAGAAGATTGCTCACGATTTCGAGGTTTTTTTGTCTTCCTAGTACAGTATATTCCCTTTAAGACACAAACTTATTTGTATTCAGCTACGCAGAAATTGCTTTACAATCAAAGAGAAAACGTGCATACTGTTTACCATTTCAACATGGGATAAAGATCTTTGACTTTTGATCTGTGATTCTTGCCCCTCCCACCCCCCCCCCCCCCCAGAAAAATAAATTAATTAATTAATGAAAACACAAATTACATCAAGCCTGCTCTATCCATAGATGTATCCCACTATTGATTACATTGAACATTAGTCCAATTGTTCATAAGTAACTGGAAGACTCGATTTTGAAGACCACGTTACCCCTGACCTTTGGGGTTGACCTTTCACCCCATATTGCAGACAAATTAGACTCAACCTATATTCTTCTTTCAGATATTGTGATGCCAGGTATCCATAACTCACATAATGTAGTTACATGGTTGTTTTTTAACTGCATGCAAACAGTAATAATTTCACATAAGCAAAAGAATATCAGTCCTAAAACAACCAGACACATTATACTGGGATAACTGAACAAAAAGACATGCACAGCTCTCTGGAAGTCATGCACACATGAAATACTTTAAAAGACACAAAAATCTTTGTTTCAAAAGTCAGATGGAATTCAACACTTCCAAGCAAGATAGCACTGTAGCAAAGCAGCTGACAGGAACATTCATTTATAAAAATAGCAAGTTTGTGCAATTGAGAAACAAATCGGTACTGCATTTACCCACTAGTGCAAGAAGCATGCATATCTTACACATCATCCGAGAAGGATGTGCTTGGTTACGCACCATGCACCAGTTAATCTACTATAGGACAGAGAAAAAGTGGTCATTTCTTTTACACATGCTCCCAAACTCAAACAATGACTGGTTTAAAACAAAAAAGACTGGTTCATTTGCGCAGGCATTTCTCACCATATCTGTACGCTCTGTCCATTTATGTGGGAGAAATGAAGAAACCGCAATGAACAGATGGTAATTGCAAGGACTTATCAAAGGGCAATCTTCATTCTGCCTTCTTCAAATAACTTCCATGCTGTCATAGTATCAAGTCTTTAGTAATTAACATTTAATGTCTTAAAGATCATTTTTGTCACCAATTATTGGATTCCAAGCATATATAGGCCTATATCTAGTTTACATTACACAAATATGTGTGACATACATATATCTGCAATGGCAAAAACACACATAGGGACACAGGCACAGATGATCACACACACACACATACACACACACACACACTCACACACAACACACACACACACACACACACACACACACACCATATTGATGTACTACTACTGCTAGAGAAGCTTAGACTAAGACTGAAGCATTATTACTTTCCAATATATTTACATAAAATGGTATGGTTATAAAAATATATGAATTCAATGATCAATGCATAAATACATATATTCATACCTAAAACAGCAATAATATCGGCCTATATCTATCAAATAGAAGGCGAGATGAAAGTTAAATTTTACCTCCTGGCAGGAATCTAACAAAAACTCCTCAAAAATATGCTACAGCCAAAATGCCTGAAGCACAGACCAAGGAGTCATGTGCTGAATCCTGGGCCAGAATTCAATTCAATACTTAAACAGAAGTCTAAGTATCTCACTTGTTATTTGCCTGAAGCCAATATCCGTATTCAATACACGAAATGGTATTCTACTTTTGACTTCGATTTGGACTTAGGTAAAATACTTTGATATTCAACTGCATATTTTGGCATGTAACCTACCTTAAGTATAAGTCAGCCAGGTAGTGGACTTAAGCCAATCCTTTTAAGAGAATATGCTCTCTAGCCTCAAATTTGTCAATCAATGAGTTTTTCCAACTCAGAGTAGTTTGTGTTCTTCCCCTTTGCCACTGTGGTAGATTATACGGGTGAAATGTATATTTGTCGTCTCTGTAATTTGGTCATAACACGTAAATGACCATAGATAATGGGAAAAGTTTTGATCGATATGCAGACAATGTTTCGTTTTAAACCGTGTATGGAGTTGATAAACGCGCCATCATAGCATAACGTGAAGGAACCACGGATTGAAAAGCATTTCTAAACACGTATCTACATGTATTGTAGCCAAGCCAAATGCTAAGTAAATTGTGTACTTAATCCAAGTATTTCATTGAATACCAGCCCTGATGATTCCAGGCTTTTGGCTCACAACTGGTTCCCATTGCACAAAACTTACCATTAATGGCAACTCTGTCGTCAACAGTAACTACCATGGTAACATCGCGCAAGAGCCAATCAAATTCAAGGTTTCCATAGAAGTTGCCATTGATAGCAAAGTTATTATCAAAGGTAAGTTTTAAGCAACAGGGCCCTGGTCCCATCTCTGCAGGCCAGGAAGATAGATGTGCTTACCTGGGACATGTGCTGTAGCAGCGCCCCTGGTACAGGTAAGTGCCGTCATGGCAACTGATGCAGTTGAGGTAGGTGCCGCTGCAGTCGCGGCACTCCACGGAGCATTGGCGGCAGTCCCAGAAACCCAGTTCCGTGCTCTCATAGAAGCCCATGGGGCACGTTTCCACACACAGCTGGCCACTCATCAGCAGCATGTATGTCCCTGACAAGCACAGAATTCAAGAGGACAGTCAAATCCATCTCCCTCTACCCATGCTCTCTTTGTGCAAACTTAAGTATCCTGTACAGAAGCTCTACCCACTTAGTCCCACACAGATGGCCCTTTATCACCCCCTCCTTTCCCCTTCCTTACATATTTGTAGGGGCTTTATTGGCAGCCTGTTGACACAAAACGGACACACTGAATCATACTGTGCATTATGAGACCTAAAAGAGTCATCAAGTCTTTATAGGGCTATTTCGCTCTCCACTTGGGGAGCGTGTTTGCATGTCTGGTACTAAATGAATGGAACCCAGAAAATGAAGTAAATTGGGGGGGGGGAATGGCAGAAAAATGAATTGGTAAAGTTTGACAGAAATCAGACCGATTATAAAAGAAGTTGGGAATTTTTGAAAATTCTGATCATAAGCTTCAATTCCAGATGAGTAACCTTCATGGGCTCCTTCATTATTCCAAACTCTGGAACTGTGATTCCCCCTTTGTCCCATGCATGAAGAGAACAAAAAGTAGAGCATCTCTTGCCAAACTTTGATAGAGAGAACAAACATATCGATCTATCCATTAAGATTTAAAACAAAATTAATGATTTCCTTGTACTATGTTTCATTTTTCTCAAACTTTTGTTCATCCATCTCTCTAATCTGACTGCTTTTATTTTCATTCCGTGATGTCTCCCCTCACCATCAGCACATTCAATGCAGTCCGCGTCCCCCGAGTCCAGGCAGGTTTTGCAGGACTTGTGGCAGGGGCGGCACACGTTGCTCTCGTAGTCTGGGTAAAAGAACTGGGGGCAGTCTGCGCCGCACTGGCGGTCGGCATCCAGGAAGTTGTAGTAGTTGCAGGAGAGGCACGCCCTCTTGCCACTGCCTGTGCAAGTCTGACAGGATGAGTCACATGGCTGGCACGCCCCTTGGGGATCTGAGGACATCATCCAATTTAACTCAACTTTATCCACTTGAACATAATTTAATTCATTCCATTCTAAGCCAATATAATCAAATCCAATTTAATTTAATATCATATAATCTAATTGAAGTCAACTTGAATCAATTCAACTCAATTCAATTCAATCCACCTTTCTTTAATTTAATGCATTGAGATTAAATTTAATGCAATTCAATTCAACTTAAATCTAACTTGATTAAATTCAATTCAATCAAATGCAATTTACTTTAAAGGGCTCCTGTCAACCAAATATTTCTGGTCTTTAAATTGCTTCTAAAGATATGTCATCTTAACAGCTTTCCATGTGTATTTTCATTTGAATATATTGTTAATGACAGAAAATGTGATTTTCCGTCATAAATAATAACTATTTCAGAGTTTCTAAGCCCCGCCCATAAAATAAAATCTGTTTCACGCGATCGCTGTCAATCATGATGTCACATGACCATTTCGTCACAGGGGGAAGTTGACTCCCGAGTTCTGTGTTGAATGCCCGTGTTTTGTATTGCTGTATCAAAGAATTAGCCATCTAATACAGAGTGAAGAAAAGCGTCCCTATAACATATATTTAGTACTTTTAATCTGGTTTCAAATCTGATTTAACAATACAAAGACCATTATAATGTACAATTAAAGTACATACACAAATGTACTGTAAAAAAAAAATGGTCCGTCAACATCACTTTAACTGTTGTGACATGGGACAGTGAACATCATTCATCCAGAGATGACTTCAAGACCAATGTAATAAACAATTTTCGATATATCAGTGCAAATGTTATGCACAATGCCCAAACTAAACATTTCTCATGGTAGCCACATAGCATGCCCTACGTTTACCTGAATAGCAACAACAAATGCTTTTCATAGTACATCCCTGGCACTGAATAACCAGGGACAGGCAAATGTGAGAAACTGTAAGTAGGTAGTTAGGAGGAGAGTGTCCATTGATTTGAATACATCATAAAACAGCGTAAAAATAACTGGTGTATTGGTGTATGCGTCCAGTCAATTTGTTCCAATAACCACTTTGCCCTATAAGCTTTTAAAACATGTCCCTCCCAAATTCCTGTATGAACATATCAATATCTAATGAATTGCCAGTGTATCAGTCAGTCTGCCTCCCTCAATGTTCATTGACGGCCAGACCTTTACCTTTATAGGAGTTTTCCCTGCAGGTAGAGCGACAGAAGCCTTGCTCCTGCTGGAAGTTCTCATGGCAGGTGTCACACTCATGGTCCCCGGGCCCACTGCATGTGTTGCAGGACGGGTGGCAGCTGCGACAGGTGCCCGTGTACTCGTCCCCAAACTGCCCATCAGGACAGCGGGTCAGACAAGACGACCCTGTAGAAAACACAAAAGACAATAGTAACAAGAGAAATACCTCTACCCTGCCGTGCCATAATCTCTAATGGTAAAAGTTCATCGCGCAATGCCTGGAAAACTCGCTATTTTGCTCTGACATATGTTTTGATTTTTTTGGCCATTTTTATATTTTTGCAAAGCTCATTGTCTGACCTTTTGTCTGATTTGACTCTGATTTTACACAGTTCATTGGTTCCATTACTGGTGTTCAGGTATCATATTCAGAGCAAAGCAGTTACAAAGAAAGATATTACATAAACTGATTTGAGACACACAGACGTACAGACAGACAAACCAACATAATGGAGGTATACAAATATTCCTATTATTCATATTTTGATATTATTGAGAGTGAAATTTATATCAGTATTACTACAGGTTCATTGCCATCATCATCATCACCATTATCACCATCATTTGCACAAGGCCCATTCTCATTGATACTACTTCCATCATTATCACCTGATAGGAATTTGTTCAAATCGTAGCAGCTGGTGCAGCTGTCTTCCCCCTCCCCGTTGCAGGAGGCACAGACGGTGTGACAGGCCAAGCACTTGTTGTCTGCAGACACGTAGGTGTCGTAAGGGCATTCTGACCGACACACCCCTTCCTCCGCCACTAGGTAGTAGTCACTGTCACATGATGTACAGAAGTAGGCCTCGCCAGAGCACTCGCGGCATGACGGGTGGCAAAGCTCACACACCCCGCTGGCCCCTCCTACCGTCCCCGAGGGACACTCATTGGAACAACTGCCACCATGAAGCAGTTGCCCTTCCAAGCACTTCTCACAAATGCTGTTGCTCCCTGTAAACGATCAACAAGCAAAAAAAAAATGCTTTTCTACCCAATTTACCTCACAGACATTTGTGAAAAAATATGTAAGTGTGATTTTGTGTTGTCGTCATTACAAAATGTTTCATGCGAGAGGTTTGTACTACTACCGATAGAGCAACGTTAGACTCAAGACAAACTCCCAAGAAGATGACAACATTTCTTTTGATATATTCCCAAATGAGAGGGCTCTCTTTCAAGACCTGCACCACTTTGCCACCTGCTTTGTACATATCTGACTTTCTGTTCTAATATTAAAAAACATTATGTAATTACTCATTGGTGATCTTTTTGAGATCATTAAATCGGCGCACACCTTTAATAGGATTTGGAAAATCTGGAAAGCATACCAAAGATGACATCATCATTGAAAGATATTCATATAAAATCAGATGAGCCTCTTTGAAGCAAAGTTTTGAAAATCAGTATAAAGAATAATTATTGCTCTCAAGTAGTGCCATGGTTGGGCACAAAAAGGTCCCTGATTCAAATTAGGAGGAATTTTATGAAGTCGCACAAGCATCTGGAATTTGGGGGAAATTGGCCGGTAGCCTCAGTTTCAGGATTTTAACCAAAAAAAATTAAAATTGCCCTTAAAATTTTTGTAAGGCTTAGATAAATAGATAAGAGATTTGTGACATAAATATGTTTAGCTTCATCATTAACATCTATTTTTCATTTTTTTTTTATTCTCATTTTTATCACATATGGGGAAATAATTACAGGTATAAGGCCTCAGTTAGGTAACATCAGTCTGTCAAATGTTGTAGCCGTGCAGTGACTCACCAAACGCACAGTTGGCACACCCCTGTACGTTGCAGTCAAAGTTAGCTGGCTCCTGACACCGGCCATCCGATGGTACGCCGAGTCCATCTTCACAGGTCAAGCAGCGGTCAGCCCCGTGCCCGGTGCACGTCTTGCAGGTCTCGTCACACTCTTCACACGCCTCGGCCTGGTCAGAGTGGAAGAATCCCAAGGGGCAGTAGGACACGCACGCACCCTCCAGCAGGTACTTAGTGTCCCCCCCTGCAGGATGCAACACACACACCAATGTTACCCCCTCACCCATCTCTGCTGACATTTCAGTATGGTAATACACACACATCAAATACTAAGGCCTTCTAGGAGGCACAGAGGAGTTATACAACGTATGAGAGATGTGCTGGCTCATGCAATGAAGACTTTGTGCTTGCCGAAATCATCTTAACTTAGGTTTGACGTCACTAGTTTATCTTATCATGTCATGTCATCTTTACAAGTCATGTCGCAACCTAAAATTGAACCTTGCACATTTTTTTTTATAATATATACATCATAAACAGTTCCTTTACAAATAATGTACTAATAAAAAGGAATTGATTAGTTACAGCAAGATGATTCGATCATTGACATTACAAGAGCACAAAACAGCTACATAAATAATAACAATAAAGCATGGGAGAGGAAAGCTTTCAATATCTACTGCTCAATTCAGCGAAACATACCATATCCAACCTGTTTGTACAAAAAGATCATTTTATGAAGACAACCCGAGAAAAACAGAAAACAGGTCATCATGGACAAGAGGTCTTAACAGACAGGTGGTCTTTATAAACAGGTGGTCTTTTCAGATTGGTGGTCTTTAAAGATAGGTGGTCTTTACAGACAGGTGGTCTTTTTAAACAGGTGGTCTTTTCAGATTGGTGGTCTTTAAAGACAGGTGGTCTTTACAGACAGGTGGTCTTTATAAACAGGTGGTCTTTTCAGATTGGTGGTCTTTAAAGACAGGTGGTCTTTACAGACAGGTGGTCTTTATAAACAGGTGGTCTTTTCAGATTGGTGGTCTTTAAAGACAGGTGGTCTTTACAGACAGGTGGTCTTTAGAGACAGGTGATCTTTACAGACGAATGTTCATTACAGACAGGTGGTCTTAAAAGACAGGTGGTCTTTACAGACAGGTGGTCTTTACAGATTGTCTTTACAGACAAGTGGTCTTTACAGACAAGTGGTCTTTATAGACAGGTGATCTTTTCAGACAGGTGGTCTTTAGAGACAAGTGGTCTTTACAGACAGATTGTCTTTACAGACAGGTGGTCTTTACAGATGGTCTTTACAGAATGATGGTCTTTACAGACAGGTGGTCTTTACAGACAGATTGTCTTTACAGACAGGTGGTCTTTACAGATTGTCTTTACAGACAGGTGGTCTTTACAGATGGTCTTTACAGACAGGTGGTCTTTACAGATAGGTGGTCTTTATAGACAGGTGGTCTTTACAGACAGGTGGTCTTTACAGATAGGTGGTCTTTATAGACAGGTGGTCTTTATAGACAGGTGGTCTTTACAGACAGGTGGTCTTTACAGACAGGTGGTCTTTACAGATAGGTGGTCTTTATAGAAAGGTGGTCTTTATAGACAGGTGGTCTTTACAGATAGGTGGTCTTTATAGACAGGTGGTCTTTATAGACAGGTGGTCTTTACAGATAGGTGGTCTTTATAGACAGGTGGTCTTTATAGACAGGTGGTCTTTATAGACAGGTGGTCTTTATAGACAGGTGGTCTTTATAGACAGGTGGTCTTTATAGACAGGTGGTCTTTACAGATAGGTGGTCTTTATAGACAGGTGGTCTTTATAGACAGGTGGTCTTTACAGACAGGTGGTCTTTACAGACAGGTGGTCTTTACAGATAGGTGGTCTTTATAGACAGGTGGTCTTTATAGACAGGTGGTCTTTATAGACAGGTGGTCTTTATAGACAGGTGGTCTTTATAGACAGGTGGTCTTTACAGATAGGTGGTCTTTATAGACAGGTGGTCTTTATAGACAGGTGGTCTTTATAGACAGGTGGTCTTTATAGACAGGTGGTCTTTACAGATAGGTGGTCTTTATAGACAGGTGGTCTTTACAGACAGGTGGTCTTTACAGACAGGTGGTCTTTGCAAACTGGTGGTTTGGGAGGTTGCAACAATCCGATCCTTTTTATACACGGGATTTGGCCACCCAGGTTTGAGTTTCTTTTGTTATCTGCATGCCTAATACCCTAGTCACACTAGAGGCAGAATAAGCCGGAATGCCGTCGAAATGAAAATTCTTGGCATATTCCTGGATATTCGAAGTGCATTCTGAGTGCATTCCAAATATTCGGGTCCATTCTTGTGTCCGGCCCGAATGTTTTGTTCATGTTCAAAACATTTGAGGTGTATTCGAACTGGAAAAATATCAATCGGCATTCAAAGTGCAGTCCAACAGCACTCTGACTGCATTCCAAATATTCTGACTGAATTCTAGCTGCATTCTTAATATTCCTACTGTGTTCCAACAACAATCGCTGCATTCGAGAGCCAATAAACCCGGAATTTGCAAGAATCTTTCGAGATGGGTTCGAAGGACATTGTAAGTATTCGAATGGCATTTTTACATATTTAGCTCAATTTGAAATTCCCTCTCGAATGTGGCTCAAATTTTGAAAAATTTTAATTCCGGTTGGTTCTGCTTGATTCCTGCTGATTCCGAATAAGTGTGATGGAGGCTTAACGAAGCAACATGTGCGAAGTGGCTCCCTATTGATACCGAGTTGGCCAAACTCTGTATATAAACAATGGCAAAATGAGGAGAGTTTATTGGCAGTTTCCATGGCAGTTGCAATTGATGGTAATGTAAGTTAGAACAGTTGAAAATCTCTAAGCAGGAGGGCCCCCGCTGAGACCGCATTACTACTACCTTGATTACCTGGCTGCCGACACTTGGTACAGTCCATGATGCCACCTCCACTGCAAGTCTCGCACGATGAGTGACACCTCAGGCAAGCCCCTTCCATACTGTATGTTCCATTATGACAGCCTTCCATGCACTCCATGCTACTGGTCAGGACTCTACAACAAGAAGAAATACTCATTATACATTCTTGTATGAAAAAGACAGGTGCGGCACAGTAAAAGAGCCACACTGATTATAACAATCTCTCTATAAGAATACTCCGATCATCACTTTAATACATTCTCACTCTTTCCTGAGCAACCCTTAAAGGGATAGTCCACCCTGAAATTAAGTTGTTCTTAGTGAAAGCAGAAACAAGAAAGAAACCATTAGTGAAGGTTTAATGAAAGATCTGTCAAAGGATAAGAGAGGATTATTTTGATTTTGTGACATAACGTGCGAGATGCTCTCCCATATATTGTGGACTAACTTTTTTGAAAATGTTTATTTTCTCAAAAGGATGTGCATCTATTTAAATGTGCATTTGATGCATCATTTGAAACACGTTTTCGCACACATGCCTCCATGACAAAAAAAAATCCTTCATCAAAAAGAGAAAAAGAGCAATTCATGGAGTTATACAGCATGTAACATGTGGAAGAGCACTTTGCACGTGACGTCACAAAATCAAAATTTTAATCGATCATATCTTTCTTTTCTTTTGTCGGATTTTCACCAAACCTTCACTAATGTTTCTTTCATGACTCTGCTTTTATTGAAACCAACTTAACATCACAGTGGACTATCCCTTTAACAGAGCGATTCCTAAAAGAACAAGCCTTCTTTTTGCTAGGACACATGGTGTACCATAAAAATCTCGTAAACAAGACTTTCTACATACTCCATCTCATGCTGAATAGGAAGGTACATGTGCAAGTGTGTATTTCCTACTTACTTCGATGGCTCACACTGGAGACAGGTATCTTTGCTGGTACAGAGGGCACACCCAAAACTGCAAGGCTGACACGAGCCCGTTTCTTCAGATAAAAACTTCCCTAGAAAAAGAAAAAGACATTTCTGGGTGAGTCAGCTGCTAATTGCAGACACATGAGTAAAGGAATTATGTTTTCTTTTTCAAAGAACTCTCCAAACATCATGAATACAAATTAGCGAGAGAAATTGAGACCTGAACTTGTGTACTGGATACAAAGTATTGTGTTATTATATCATAAGCCTAGCGGTAGCCTGGTGGATAAAGTTCCAAGTCCCTCAGTGTCCTCTTTTTCTTTGCTCATTTTCAGATAGATCAATCAATCTTTTTACTACAGAGAGTAACAGCAAAACAACCATTTTATCATCCAAACGTCAATTGAGATGCTGATTCTTAATTGCTTTTCAAATTACTGAACTTGTGTAAGGATGCAGTATTACCCATCTACACTGCATTGTACATTACATTTCATGTCATACATATGCAACATGTCATACATATGCAACATGTCATGCATATAAAACATGTCATACATATGCAACATGTCATACATATGCAAATTGGCCTAGGATTCTCTTACCATCCTGACAGGTCTGCACACAAGCTCCACCCACTAAGAAAGAGCCGGTGCGACACTCGACGCAGTCTGTGAAGTACGGGCCTTGACAATCCACACACGTTGAATGACATCTGAAAGGCAGCCATATAACACATTTGTTGTTTATCTCTGACCATCTGTCTCATTGGTTGTTTGTCTATCTATCTATCTCACTTTCTCTCTATCTCTCTCGCTGTCTTCTGCTGTATCTCGGTCTCTCAATCCCTGCCTTTTCCTCCCTCTCTCCACTCTTCAATCCATCTATCTTGTCTCCCACTAGCCATCTATCTCCCTCCCGCTATCTCCCTTACCTCCACTTTTACCTCCTCCTCTGAACCCCTCCCCTCACCACCTCCCCCCACAACCACCCCTCACACCTCCCCTCCTCTCACCGTCTCCTCTCGCCCCCTCCCCTCACCACCTCCCCTTACCACCTCCTCTCACCCATCCCCACCCCTCTCCTCTCCTCTTCCCATCCCTCCCCTCTCGTCTTCCCACCCCTCCCCTCTCCTCTTCCCACCCCCTCCTCTCACCTGAGGCACTGCCTGGAGCTTGCATCAAAGCTGTTTGCTACGTAGTACCCCTTGCCGCAGTCCCGAATCGGCACGCACGTCATGTCTTTGTGCACGTAGTCATCGAAACATGAGGTGCAGTGGTTTGCGTCAGGCCCATTGCAGGAGAAACATGAGACATCGCAGGGCCTACATATGTCCCCCTCCATGTACTCACTATCCATGCAGCGCGGGACGCACTGGTTTCCCCTTAGAACGGCCCCATGGACGCATGCTTTGCAGTTGTTCTCAGTCCCTTCGCAGCTCGCGCAGAAAAGTGCACACTGGCGACACATTTTGAAGAAAGGGTCTGCGCAGATGCCAAAATAACAATCAAAATCATTGCAAAAATGTTTTGCATAAAATACACATCAAATCAATAATGTGAGCAATCTTAAAGTATTTCTATGACAAAGATTTGTGAGTGGACTTTTACGATGTGGTTGCTACATGAAACATATCAACATATCATATCAAGCGTGCACTGCCTGTTAAAGAGGATATATCTCAATACTGTTGTAAAACCTCATTATCACTCGCATTATGCATTGTGTTTGCCTGTAATTTACACATTGATCTTGCTTTCCTTCGTATTATTCTGATGAAACGTTGTATTTTCCTTTCATGAATTCATTGTCAAATGTAATCATTTTTTTACAAGGACACATTCCTGTAAAAGAATAAACCAGGAAAACCTCCGTCAGAAAGTCCTGAAGTCAGGCCATTACCTGGGTAGAATCCTAGACCACAACCAGATGCACACTTGTTCTCCTCAGTTAGGAACAGGCCTCCAGGACAGGACAGACAGTCTTCTGGCTTGGGGCCGCTACAGGTCTTGCAATTGGTGTTGCATCTGCCGCAGCGGATGTGCAGCTCGCGGGGTGTAAACTGACCCGCGGGGCATGTTGACACACAATCCCTGTTATCCACATGAGATGAGGAACAAGGGTGAGAATAGGAGGAAGAGGAGGGAACAGAGATGGAGTTAGCACAAGGGAGAGGAGGAAGAGGGGGGTAGAGAGACAGGGTTAGCACAAGGGAGGGGAGGAAGAAAGACAGGGTTAGCACAAGGGAGGGGATGAGGAGGGAGATAGAGAGACAGGGTTAGCACAAGGGAGAGGAGGAGGAGGGGGGTAGAGAGACAGGGTTAGCACAAGGGAGGGGAGGAAGAGGGAGGAAGAGATACAGAGTTAGCACAAGGGAGGGGAGGAAGAGGGAGGTAGAGAGACAGAGTTAGCACAAGGGAGGTGAGGAAGAGGGAGGTAGAGAGACAGGGTTAGCACAAGGGAGGGGAGGAGGGGGGAGGAAGAGATACAGAGTTAGCACAAGGGAGGGGGGAAGAGGGGGGTAGAGAGACAGAGTTAGCACAAGGGAGGGGAGGAGGGAGGAAGAGATACAGAGTTAGCACAAGGGAGGGGGGAAGAGGGGGGTAGAGAGACAGAGTTAGCACAAGGGAGGGGAGGAGGGAGGAAGAGAGACAGGGTTAGCACAAGGGAGAGGAGGAAGAGGGAGGTAGAAGGGGGTTAGCACAAGGGAGGGGAGGAGGGAGGAAGAGAGACAGGGTTAGCACAAGGGAGAGGAGGAGGAGGGAGGTAGAAGGGGGTTAGCACAAGGGAGGGGAGGAGGAGGGGGGTAGAGAGACAGGGTTAGCACAAGGGAGGTGAGGAGGAGGGGGGTAGAGAGACAGGGTTAGCACAAGGGAGGGGAGGAAGAGGGAGATAGAGAGACAGAGTTAGCACAAGGGAGGGGAGGAGGAGGGAGGTAGAGAGACAGAGTTAGCACAAGGGAGAGGAGGAAAAGGGAGGTAGAGAGACAGGGTTAGCACAATGGAGGGGAGGAAGAGGGGGAAGAGAGACAGAGTTAGCACAAGGGAGGTGAGGAAGAGGGAGGTAGAGAGACAGGGTTAGCACAAGGGAGGGGAGGAGGGGGGTAGAGAGACAGAGTTAGCACAAGGGAGGGGAGGAGGAGGGAGGTAGAGATACAGAGTTAGCACAAGGGAGGGGAGGAGGAGGGAGGTAGAGAGACAGGGTTAGCACAAGGGAGGGGAGGAAGAGGGAGGTAGAGAGACAGAGTTAGCACAAGGGAGGGGAGGAAGAGGGAGGTAGAGAGACAGAGTTAGCACAAGGGAGGGGAGGAGGGAGGAAGAGAGACAGGGTTAGCACAAGGGAGAGGAGGAAGAGGGAGGTAGAAGGGGGTTAGCACAAGGGAGGGGAGGAGGAGGGGGGTAGAGAGACAGGGTTAGCACAAGGGAGGGGAGGAGGAGGGGGGTAGAGAGACAGGGTTAGCACAAGGGAGGGGAGGAGGAGGGTAGAGAGACAGGGTTAGCACAAGGGAGGGGAGGAAGAGGGAGATAGAGAGACAGAGTTAGCACAAGGGAGGGGAGGAAGAGGGAGGAAGAGATACAGAGTTAGCACAAGGGAGGTGAGGAGGAGGGGGGTAGAGAGACAGGGTTAGCACAAGGGAGGGGAGGAAGAGGGAGATAGAGAGACAGAGTTAGCACAAGGGAGGGGAGGAAGAGGGAGGAAGAGATACAGAGTTAGCACAAGGGAGGGGAGGAGGGGGGTAGAGAGACAGAGTTAGCACAAGGGAGGGGAGGAGGAGGGAGGTAGAGAGACAGAGTTAGCACAAGGGAGGTGAGGAAGAGGGAGGTAGAGAGACAGAGTTAGCACAAGGGAGGTGAGGAAGAGGGAGGTAGAGAGACAGGGTTAGCACAAGGGAGGGGAGGAGGGGGGTAGAGAGACAGAGTTAGCACAAGGGAGGGGAGGAGGAGGGAGGTAGAGATACAGAGTTAGCACAAGGGAGGGGAGGAGGAGGGAGGTAGAGAGACAGGGTTAGCACAAGGGAGGGGAGGAGGAGGGAGGTAGAGATACAGAGTTAGCACAAGGGAGGGGAGGAGGAGGGAGGTAGAGAGACAGGGTTAGCACAAGGGAGGGGAGGAAGAGGGAGGTAGAGAGACAGGGTTAGCACAAGGGAGGGGAGGAAGAGGGAGGTAGAGAAGAGTTAGCACAAGGGAGGAGAGGAAGAGGGGGGTAGAAAGAGAGTTAGCACAAGGGAGGGGAGGAAGAGGGGGGTAGAAAGAGAGTTAGCACAAGGGAGGAGAGGAAGAGGGGGGTAGAAAGAGAGTTAGCACAAGGGAGGAGAGGAAGAGGGGGGTAGAGGGACAGAGTTAGCACAAGGGAGGGGAGGAAGAGGGAGGAAGAGAGACAGAGTTAGCACAAGGGAGGGGAGGAGGAGGGAGGTAGAGAGACAGAGTTAGCACAAGGGAGGGGAGGAGGAGGGAGGTAGAGATACAGAGTTAGCACAAGGGAGGGGAGGAGGAGGGAGGTAGAGAGACAGAGTTAGCACATGGGAGGGGAGGAAGAGGGAGGTAGAGAGACAGGGTTAGCACAAGGGAGGGGAGGAAGAGGGAGGTAGAGAGACAGGGTTAGCACAAGGGAGGGGAGGAAGAGGAGGAAGAGAGACAGAGTTAGCACAAGGGAGGTGAGGAAGAGGGAGGTAGAGAGACAGGGTTAGCACAAGGGAGGGGAGGAGGAAGGAGGAAGAGAGACAGAGTTAGCACAAGGGAGGTGAGGAAGAGGGAGGTAGAGAGACAGGGTTAGCACAAGGGAGGGGAGGAAGAGGGAGGTAGAGAAGAGTTAGCACAAGGGAGGAGAGGAAGAGGGGGGTAGAAAGAGAGTTAGCACAAGGGAGGGGAGGAAGAGGGGGGTAGAAAGAGAGTTAGCACAAGGGAGGAGAGGAAGAGGGGGGTAGAAAGAGAGTTAGCACAAGGGAGGAGAGGAAGAGGGGGGTAGAGGGACAGAGTTAGCACAAGGGAGGGGAGGAAGAGGGAGGAAGAGAGACAGAGTTAGCATAGGAGATTGAGAAAGAAAGAAAGAGAATGTGAAAGACAAAGCATGACAGTGAAAGTGAAAATTGTACAGAAAGCAAGAGACGAGAAGAGAAACAGATATGGGAGAAGATGTGATTATTTGCATGAGCTAGCTCAAGTCATTGTGCTCACTAGTAGTTGGACTACCCAACAGTTCCTTGTAATCGGAGTACATAGTTTTACTGTTACAAATTTCACAAAATCTTGGGTGCATTTCCCTTGCATCAATAGCAAAGCAGAGCCTTTGTGTTCAGCATTGCTGAGGTGTATCTGGCATATGATCAGCTTTTGTACTTTATTCCTCTTTTGACTAAAAAGGAGAAATAAACCTGGATCACTTAGATCAAAGTGCTCTCTGTTACAGTAAGGTGCCTTAAGGTACAATGTTCAATGTACAACGTTTCCTTGGAATAGCATTTTAATGTAGTACAGCCATTGTTCACATCAAAGAAATAAATTTGAAATACTACTATGGAGTATGGAAGAAAATAGTGTACAAGCACTCCCGCATACAATTAGACCTGAATGGCTGAATAAATGTATAATATTGAATTTTGAATATTGAATATTGAATTAGTGCTTAATGTAGCCTAAAGATCAGAGATGGCAGTATACGCCTCTCTCTACCGCAGCTCACGTGAGGAGTTGGAATGAGCAGCAGTATCCTAATAGCACAGTGCATAGGGTGCTCATTCGTCAGGCTAACAAAATCAGAAAATACATCCAGCCTCTTCCCAAAATATCAGACTGAGTTTGAAAATTGTCCCCAAAGTCCCCTGTAATGCTTCTTTATTTCCCCTTTAACAAAATGAACAGAGAAGAAAAGAATGTGTTGTATTGTTCTTCCTTGTTTGTAATAACAAATAATGAGTGTGAATTTGTCTTGCTTGTTTGCGTAAGTAAGCAGTAAGTGTTGAGTTTGCTCACATGGTCAGCCTATCCTTGTAGTGCCTGCACTTGATGCAGTCGGCCGCTGAAGGCCCGTTGCACCCATAGAGGCATTCCTCATGACACACTTCGAATGACTCCCAGTCAGAGCTGCTCCACCACCAACTCGAGTCCCAAGAGGAGCTGTCAATTGCCCGGGCCTCGCGAGGGCGCCCTTCATATGAAACTGAAGGCACCTCTTCCTCTTCTTCTTCTTCCATGGTGTCTTCAGCGCCGCCATCAGCGACCGACTGGGAGGTCGCCGTCTGTGTCGGGCGCAGAGATTCTGGAAGGTGTGCTGTGCCCCGTAGAGTCAGACGACCCATCCGCACTGTCACTGAGTGAAAGCAACCAATCAATATGCAGCATGGGGTGTAACGATAGAATAGTAGTATATTTCTTTACTAACAAACTATACATGATAAAGAAGGCAACGGCACAACAAAGGGTTAAAGAGCACGAGGTTCAAACTATTCCTGAATGTCGACTCTAAGCTCCCTTTAATCTATCTCACGAGGACATCATATTGACTAAAAGTAAACTCAATGACAATAGTAACAACGATACATGATAGAGTCAATCACCAAAACCATGTCGACCTTTGCCTCCAAATTATAACCCAATTGTATTCCAAAAAGCACACAAGACTTACAAACACAAAGTGTGCTTGATCCATACACACATATCAACAAAAATATGAAATATACATGCCATTTAACTCTGTGCAAATAAATGTAATAATGACCAATCATTCTGGCATTTTTTAAATTGCATTTTTTTCTAAAAAAATCATACTGTATGGGATTCTTTGCACCACTTACATCTATTGTTGGTTCCGTCACCAATGGTCAGGTTCCAAGTCCCAACCGGGTTCTCCCCCCAGAAGTGTACAGTCATGAGCGTCCAGCGGTTGACCGTTCGTCTGAAGTCTTTGGGCCGTCTACTGAGGAGGGTGCTGGTGGTGCCTGAGGGAGAGGTCAGTCTGACCACCACGTTGCCCCTCCGCTTGGCGTTGAGCGTCAGGGTCAGCTGGACATGCTCCAGGTGGCGGATGGGCTCTTGACCGGTCACCTTGCTGCCGCACCCATCCACGTCAAATGAGGCTGTGAAGTCATTGGCCCGTCGGCTTGAAAACAAGGAGTACCACAGACTGTTAGGTAGAGGAAGAAAACAAGAAGTACCACAGACTGTTAGGTAGAGGAAGAAAACAAGAAGTACCAGAGACTGTCAGGTAAAAGAAGAAAACAAGGAGTACCAGAAACTGTTAGGTAGACGAAGAAAACAAAAGTACCAGAGACTGTTAGGTAGAAGAAGAAAACAAGAAGTACCAAAGAATATTAGGTAGAGGAAGAAAATATGAGGTACCAGAGACTTTAAGGTAGTGGAAGAAAACAAGAAGTATCCCACAATGCTACGTAGGGGAATAAAAAGCAAGATTAATACACATCATTACTACAAATTAATATATTTTACACTGACACTTTTCTACCCCAAAACAAGATTAAAATTATGTTTCCTGCAGAACTTACATGTAGGATACACTACCCATCTGGAAGTGGATTGACAATTGTGAGAACATTTTAAAAATGAGAGGAAGTATAAACACGATTCGAACATGATTGGATGATTGTGAGCGTACCTGTTGCTCCTCCGATCAGAATCAATGTCTAGCATGTTGTTGCAGGTGAGTTGTTCTGGCAGGGTTTCCCACGTCCTAGCTCGTTCCACCATGGCTCCGGCATCCATGAGACCAAATCCAAACCAGTGGCTCACTGCATGGAGAAGCAATGATTGGATGATAATGATAACATGAATTACAATAATATCAACAATTGTTTTCTTTCCTTGCTTTTCTTCCAGATTGATTTATACATAGAGTGACTATGGACATCACCTGTAAAAGAAATGACAAATTCTCTAAAATGTTTTTAAGTCATATTGTTACTATGTGATATTTGATGTTGATATCTAATATATATAGTTAATATATTGATGTTATTTATCTTGATTTTGACATTCCACATTGACACCAACATCTAATATTTGATAGTTGAAGTTGACATCAACATTGACGTTGACATTGACGATGCTGATGTTGATAATGAGTCATCAAATCAATATGAAATCATAAAATCAGTATGAACACCGACACTGGAACCAATAATTGACATGGAGGGGGGATGCTTCGTTGATATTGATTGCCTACCGCTGCCGTGATAACTTACCATCATAACCCGCTCCATTGGTGGCCCAGTCTCCGCTCAGCTGATGTCGTTTTGACGTGACCACGACCAGGTACTGCATGTCCCTCCAGGTCAGATTGCCGCTGGTAGGTGGGAGAGGTTGGAGAAACAGCAGCAGAGAAAGTTGTATTAAGGCTACCATAGAGGCCACCATTCGACCTACACGACTAGAAAAGTGACATTCCCTAGTACTGAATCCTGCCATTCAGACAGTTGCAGAGTCATACAAATGATTGTATTGTGCCTTTAGACATTCAGTAAGCCATTTCCATAATGTATTCAAATCAAATTCAAACTTTCACTGTAACTGTGCAGTAACAAATCATATGCATAACATTTCCATACAAAACAGAAATGGTCCTTTTGCAGTACTTAAAGGTGATATTCATAGAAAATCCAAAAATATGAAGATATTCATCTACAGAAAGCTTATAAGCCATACAATGAGCTCGGATGACATTAAAACAATATATCACTTTCCAAAAAGCGAAATTAGGGTGAAAACAATCACCGTATTCTCGGGGACAAATTTGACCTACTGTCATCCGAAATGGCCTTTAGGTCTGACGTAAGAAACGGGAGGCGTTATTGTGCATCACACATGCCAATCCGCAGCTTCTTTTCCGCCAGAAGCATCGGGCATTGTTAATGAAACTGTGATGGCAGTTGCTAGTGGATTAACAGGTGTGATACACAATGGTCATTGTGAAGCATATCCCGGCTGTGACGTACACACAACGCCACTTTCCCTTAGGCGATTTCGTAGGTCAGGAAGAGAGTCAATTTAGTGAAATTTGACTTTCATTTAACACAAAACTGAACACTTTCATGGCATGTTAGCTGCATATGTTGCTTTAATAACTCATTCAATAATAAAATAAACTATATTTATTTGATTTTATTTCCTATGAATATCACCTTTAAGATATACGCTAGCATTAGCAACATTGCATCTAGACCTAATTATTCATGATTTAATATTGAAGATTATCAAAGCAATTTAATTTCAGCTATACAAATGAACATGTGTAATGATGTCACTGTGTTGTCTAAAGCTAGTACTGGAGGAGGCTGTTTTGAGATCCCTTGTGAGTGTGTGTTTTCTCTTTACACCCCTCCCCTGTCCCCCTTCCCCTGCCCCCCCCCCCCTACCACCAAATACAGGAGAGGATTTTCATAATCCTTGAATTAAATTTACATTGAATTGATATTAGAGATTTGAGGAGGATGGGAATGAAGACCACTCAACAAGGTGCAACATCAATTCCTGTGTCATCGTAAAAAAAAATCATTAAATAGCTATACCAAAACAGTATAGCTATACATCGTATAAAGATTCCTCTTATGGGCAATTCCACAGGTTTGGTTAAAGTCGTTTAACATGAGTGACCAAAGCTTCTTTGCATTATATATTGTTATAGTTTTGCAGAAATTATGTAAATAATTATTCAGAAAGCAAACAGTCTACCTTTCCATGACAGGCAATCATGTCCTCAACACAAAACTTCTTGTTCAATCAAATAAAGAAGTTTTGGTTACTCACGTTACATGACTTTAACCAAACCTGTGGAATTACCCTTATAGTGAACAGGGTGTCCACAGACGAAAACTCTATACCAAAACTCAATAAAGATATGTTGTATGGTTGCAAAGATTGCTACTGCGCATGTTGTTGATTGATGCTGTCTGCCTGTCTTCGGTGAGCGCGCACTAGTTTGAGTTGAGTGGGTGTTTTGTGTGAGCTATCATGCTAACCTCTGCCAAGTTATGAGACGTATCATTAGTGATGTCCACACACGCAGTGAACCGTTATTAAGCGTGATTCTGTATACCAATCCAGTTTGAACGATGCCCAGACCCATATTTCTTTATATGACGAATCGATAGTCAGCAACCACACACAGAGTTTTGTTGTATAGCAGCATAGCTGACATTTTGTGTGAGGACACCGTGCAAATATCCTTCACTCTGTGCAGGTGTTTGTTGTTGATAGAGCTTACTTTGCCTCAAGAGCCAGAGCACAGATCCCAGCCGCCATGGGAGCAGAGGCAGAGGTACCAGTGAAGTCATCCACACACTCATCATGAAGGTCAGTTGTCACCTGCAAGAAAGACAACCAACAACCCGTCAATCAGTCTGTCAGGAACACCCCCCATGGAAAATACAAAAAGTGCAATTCCATGCAAAATAATCTTTAAGATGAGTGGCCATAACATACAAGTGTCTTTTATTGATAGTGGTCATTGTACACAAGGGAAGAAGAAAAGTTATTGTTATGGATAGGTGGTCTTAATAGACAGTTCAAAGACAATTTAGTTTAAAGACAAGCACAATTACATGCAGACTACTCTTTAAGTTAAGTGGCTTTTATGGATATGTCCATTCACAAATAAAAAAATTGAGCCAAACTTGTGATATCATCTCTCAAAAGTTGTGTGTACCCTGTCGTCACAAAGTTTAGTCTCAATATTTGCGCAAGACTACAGAGAAAAAAGTCATAAAACAGCGTTTCAGAATGGTCGTGCAAAACATTGAGTGAGGCGTGCCGGTATGCCATCCAGGCCTAATTGATTACGTTTAAGGTTGGTAATGACTGGCTCAGCAGAGCTAGGTCAGGCAAGCCCCTGCATGCTCCTTACCACTTTCTTCTCCCTGTGGCTGCCACTGCTGAAGGTGGTGGCCAGGGCGGCGGAGCAGTGCTCTGAGTAGAACGGCTTGCCCTGGTTCTCAGTGGCGCTGCTCACCACCAGGGTGAAGATGCTGTTGGCGTAGCCGTCAGCGTTGCAGTCGTCCTCGTCCATGCCCCCATTGCCTGATGCCCACACATAGATAGAGCCCTTGCCTCCGCGTCCCTGCACAAAATAATAATCATAGTCATATTCACAATTATGATAATCAGCACATTATATAAATCATAGTCATATTTACAATCTTGATAATCTGCACATAATATAAATCATAGTCATTCACAATTATGATAATCTGCACATAATATAAATCAGAGTCATATTCACAATTATGATAATCTGCACATAATATAAATCATAGTCATTCACAATTATGACAATCTGCACATAATATAAATCATAGTCATATTTACAATTATGATAATCTGCACATAATATAAATCATAGTCATATTCACAATTATGATAATCTGCATGTAATGTCAGTTATAGTCATATTTACATAATCACAATCATCAATCATCAGCATCATACTAAGCCACTGCATCCCTGCACACAATATCAATCATGGTCATATTTACAAAATAATCATTTTAATTATAATAAATATCACATTCAAAATCATTATCACCACAATAATCAGAAACAGAATCATGATGTACTGAAATGATCATTACTGTACTGAAATTCTTCTCCAGCAGTAGCAGCAGCACATCAATAATGTTAGGGTAGGAGAATGAGAGCTAGCGCAGAGAGTTGAGATGATGTTGTGGTATGGGACTGAGTTGAGAGTACCTGACGGACGCCTTGCTCCATGGCACTTTCAGCGAGGCTTGCGGGCCCCTCCAGGGTGTAGCCACCATCGTCTGGGCCCCAGGAGGCGCTGTAGATGTCAATGTGCTGCTGCCAGGTGCCCAAGGACGCTGCCTCCATTTGATCTGTTACTCCGCCATCAAGCATCCGGATCCCTGCATTAGTGTGATGAGGACAATCATCATATTCATCAAAATCATTAATATCGTAATCATTATAATTATAATACTGTACACGCCATATGTTTCGCAGGATTTTTATTTTCACGAATTTCGCGAGTCTGGTGCTATTCACAAATTTAACAACAAGCGAAAACATGAATACGACGTGATCGCGAATTTAACCACTCGCAAAATTGTCGGGAATTCGTGATTCGTGAAAAATTAGACTCACAAAATATATGGCATATACAGTACTCATACTATTCACGATAATTATAAATCATGATTAACATCATTACAGTAATCATATAATGATTATAAATAAAATCATAATCATGATCAAAATCATTAATACCATGATCATTATAATCATCATAATCATCATAATTATAATACTCATATTATTCACAATAATTATAAATCATGATAATCATCATTACAGCAATTATATAATGATTAAAATTAAAATCATAACCATGATTGTATTAATCTTAATACTCATACAAATAATAATAAAAGTAATTCTGATATTCATATTAATCATGATAATAATTATAGTACCATATGATATAGTTCATGTTGCTGACAGTGTAATGAAGTTATGCTAATAGTAGAAACTATTAGCAATAGCAATAATATTCATACAAATAACAGCAACCAAAACATCTGTAATTTTGATCCCTGATGTAGCAATATAGATAAACGCTACTAGCAAGAGTGAACAAGCACCCTTGAAAATGGGCTGAAAGCGATAATAAAATGGCGACATCACTGTACAAAATCATTATCTACTTCCTGTACAACTCTGTAAGAGTCCCCAAGAAATATTACCCCCAGATTTGAAGAGCTATATGGTAATTTAATTTAAAGATAATCACAGAGTACTACTTTGTCATTCCACCCTTTATATACCAGACAAACTATAGCACTATGGGATTTGTGTGTATTACACATCCAACAATTCATCAGTGGAATATATAGAGGGTTAACGCTGTTAATATAGGTCACACTACATCTATGGTTTACAGTTATACACTACAACTAAAAGGAATTGGCATAGGGAAAGGGAAAGGGAAGAAAGGGAAGGGGCCACAGTTTTGAACCATGGTATATTTTGTCCAGTTCAACATGAAACATGATGCTTTTTAGGCTAAAGCATCGTGTTTCATGCTGAACTGGACAACATAAACCGCGGTTTAAAACTGCAGGTCCTTCCCTTTCCCTTTACCTATGCCAATTCCTTTGAGCTGTAGTTTAGTTTACAAACCTCCTATCTTTGCATTATATGCGATGCCGACTCCACACTTGTCATTATCAGGCTGCATGACAATCTCCCCAGCACATCGGGTTCCATGCCTGGTTTACATGAGTTTAGAAGACACAAGGAGAGAGCATACTGTATACAAAGCACTTTGACAATAAGCCAGATGAGCAGATTATTGCTGGTAAAACAGTAAAATGGGAATTTATCAGATGGTCGACCAAATTTCAGTTCATTATAATGCAAATATAGCAACAGCTATTCAGCTATGAGAAGGAAGTTAAAGCTAGAACATTCCCCCATGTGCAACTGTTTCTATTGTTGTTCTGGGCACACTGTAAAAATTTCTTTACATCCATCATCTAACACAGATTCATGAAACAATCCCAGTCAGCAGTCTAGTAGTATTTATTCAGTGGATTATCCGACCATGGTGTAATTACGAACTGGTCTATTTATAGAGAATCATCAATCTACAAATACATGTATAAAACAAACTTTGTACACTGCATTTGCATATATGGACAGGGGGACTTGTTTGGATACATAGGGTTTTTGGATATTCACTTGGGTCAAAAGTTACCCAAAACACGACTTTTATTCCCCAAATTCCTCATTCCCCTTGTTTTCATATACATTGATAATATTGAAGGGAAGAATGGATGATGAATATATTGGAATACGTTTCAATATTTTCATATTTTTCATGGCTTAACACAAATCGTCACTGCACTACAAGTAGCAAAATGCTGCATCTGTATCACTATTATTTGCTTTGTTTTTTATACAATCAAGCAAAAATTCCCTCTTAAATTGCATGTTCTTACTGTAGTTTTGTAACAATTATAAACAGATGAGGAAGAAAGTTCAGTATCAACACTGACACATGCCACTCAAACACTCCATTAACCAAAAGATATTTTTCTCTCCCTCAATGGTTTATTTTGTTTAATTTCTTTGCAAACATTTGGCACCATTTAAACTAAACAATGCTTTGCCCTGATTTCAAACTGCAAGTGTATAAAGCATGCAGAACTGAAAGAAGTTCACCCGCATTGTACATTTCATATGGCACTGTCATATCATTTATGACATATTGACTTAGCCATGAAGACAATATCGTTTATTTGATACTTTGTCAATATTGCATACACTTAGTAGTACTAGTAAACATGCAGGTACACAGCAGCTCAAAGAAATTGGCATAGGGAAAGGGAAAGGGAAAGGGAAGATAGGGAAGGAGCCGCAGTTTTAAGCCGTGGTATATTTTGTCCAGTTCAGCATGAAACATGATGTTTTGTAGGCTAAAGTATCCTGTTTCATGCTGAACTGGACAAAATAAACTGTGGTTTAAAACTGCGGGTCCTTCCCTTTCTTCCCTTTCCCTTTCCCGATGCCAATTCCTTTGAGCTGTAGTGTAAGAAGAGTAGGACTTACATGTTGACTTCCCTTCTCTTGTGAGACATGTATCTTGGTTTGGGGTCGGCATCATGGGAAACATAATCATAACTGGCTTTAGGATCCTAGAGAGAAAATAAGACAGAAATCATAATAATATCATCAGCATTTTTAAGAGCCATCATATCCCTGCGCTGTCCGCTGTACGGGTTTGATGCTTCGTAAAAAAGATGTGTACGTCAATATGTAAGTCACAATTTTGCACAATAAAGATCAATATGTACATGTTCATGTTGTGCATGTTTTAATCAACACTTGACACCACCTGTAACCACTGATATCTAAAATATGGTAACTGAACATCTACTTGGAGAGTATAGAAAATGCAAAATGTTAGATATGGTGAAAGAAAAGAAATAGCCTCCTGTATTCACTGGAAGGAGAATGACAGCTTGTCTGTGCATCCTAACTAGCTCAAGCACATATGACAAAAAAGAAGCCCATGGTCTTGAGCCAAGGCTATCTCACAAAACCTGTTCTGCTTCAGAGACTGATATGGGTAGAAGAGTTCCGCAGAGACAACCAAGGAAAACCCCATGGTTGCTTATTCCAAAGAACTCACAAAAAATATATTCAGTGACCTCCTTTCCACCCTCTGACATTCCAAGTATTGTTCTCTCAACAACTGATTGTCTGTCTCTATTTACACTACCAGCTAGCCTGTTTCAAGTCAGGGTATGTGGATTATTTGTAATTTTCTTGAAGGACTTTCTTGAGGGAATGTAGATCCAGGAAAAAATATATGTGCCATCAATATGATTAGATACAAGAAAATAAAACTTGAAAATTAAACTTGAATAAGTTTAATAGTTTATCTGTGTGAGTAATTGATCAATCCTTTATATGAAAGGAGTTATATCTGCCTGATACATTCATCAAATCAATTAAAACCAGATTCCTGCATATATTTCTTCAATGAAAGTTTATTACTTAACTAATGTGTACTTTGTCTTCATCTCAATGTCTGTCTACACCTGCTTATGCATTAAATTTAGGCATATAAGTTGGGTAGCAATTTAAAATGTAATTGGCATTAGTTTTATACTTTTGATATTTCACCTTCAGTATGATTCCCCCCCCCCCGATGTGTAAGTTTGTCACTGATAAGTCCATGTAAATGACTGCATACATATGATAAAAAAGACACCCTGCTCTGCTTCATACATACAGGTCATGTGACTTCTGGACACGTCATTCACCACACGATACCAATGTACACACAGAGGGAGACAAAGGTTTTGTAGAATATACATACTGCCATACTTTGACAAAAGGAAGCAACCAACAAACGAGACTTTTGACATAAATGAGCAAAATGTGTCTGCCACTTGCACTGGCATCTGTGCAACACCACATCATGTTAGAATGAATATCTCGCAGCAGGATGAAATACTTCTTCTGCAGATTTTATCTGTATGTACAATCTAAGAGCACAGATAACCTTGATTTGAGTGATTTGTCACTAGCTTCCTTTTGTCAAAGTAGGGCAGTATAGTTTACATGTACCTTTCGGTTTCACGTAGATGCAATGTACATGTACATGCAAACTTTAATTGTTCTATTTTTATCTTTTTCAATCATCAATTTTTCACAAGCCATCTTTTTTTAAATAGTTTGCTCTTTTATTCTCAAAATCCCCTGCCCCCTCTCTTTGTCGCCATCGCATCGTTAATCTCATTTCTGCTTTTTTAATTCCTTGTACAATCATTCCATAAAAAATGAACTATCTTGCCCTCCAAAAACCTTTCAAAAAATGGCATGATTTTATATCTCTCTATCATGCTTTTTCCAATATAAAATGGTGAACTGGGCACTTGTGGTTACATTAGTAGGTGAGCAGAATGAACGCACTACCAGCAACACTTTCCTAGTAACCCACTTTCAGACAGAGCTTCTTCCTAAATTTTTTACTTTATTGTAAGATGGAGAGTTTGTAGAGATGTTTCAGAAGATGACTGTAGTCAAATCAAGAACTTTCTTGCCTAAAAGAAGGGGTTCCTTGCACCAACACAAAGCACTATGTGTTGGACTATCAGACCAGTAGAATCCAGATCAACAAATACGGCTGGAAATCTGATAGCTCCCCATATAGTAATATTTTGTATTGATTTTGCAGTATCAAGAATTGGGTGATTATGGAAGTGATTATACTCACGTAGCTTGCTGCAATGTCTGTGTGATTATACTCTAAGCCATCGTCCATGATTGTGACAACCACCCCGGCTCCAGTGTAGCCTTGGGCCCAGGCTTGCTGGACATTCATGCTGACCGATGGACGAGCCCAATCTGTTGTGGTCCAGTTACCATCCTACGAAAAAGCACAAGAATTACACTGCATCAGAACGCTTGCTACGGAAATCTCACTTTCTAGCGCATGGTTTCTTGCTTTCATACATTTGCGCACATTGATTACCAGTTTTATTTTTACAATGAACAACATACCACTGTCAGTGCTGTCAGCAAGGAAATGCTAAATCTAACAGCATTGTCATTTTAAAAATGTAAATTAATCACATTGCATATTGCAGAATTGTGCTTTTTCATTTATTCAGAACTATAAACATATACATGTATACAGGAAAGTCAACAACATGAAGGAGTTGATCTCTTTCCACCCCTGGACAGTATTGCTCATGAAGAATGTGTCTCTGCAATCAAAGGGGCAATAATACAACGCATCATGGTAATACGTTGAACAGAATAGACCAGTTTACTAACATATTCAAATCTTATGCATGCCAGTTTAACAAAGGTTGCCCCTGACAACCGGAAAACTTGCAGAGGTTTGCCCGACATAGCAACAACTAATGTATGCAAAGTGGATTCCAAGTACTGAAATACCATTGTTAGGTAAGGGTAAATGGAACTACTCATCCATAAATTAGTAAACCAGTCTATTGAAGGAGAACAATCAGAGAAACAGATTGAATCAACTTTGAGGAAAATCCGAAGCCATATTCATGAAACCTTACTAAGCCTAGTTAGTTACTAAAGTGCATCGAAATGCATACATTGTAGTAACCAACTAGGCTAGTAAGCTTTCATGAATATGGCCCCATATGTACTACAAGGAAATATAATTTGTTTTTTTGTTTTTAAAAAGATAATCACTTCACCCTGCTGTGGACTTAGTAATCATTATTAAAGCAGGACGCAACACGAACTCTTGTATACGGGGTCTAAATATGGTTGCTAGAGTGTAGAGCCCTGTTTCACCACAAATAACTTTCTTATGTTAGGTCTAATTTTCTCACACTTTTGCCAACCCATTTCTCAGATTTGTAGCCCAATACTTGCATTCAGTTCAACTGATTATCATGTGTCATCCCCCTGGATAGCGTTGGTATCCAGGCCCAGGTGACTGTACATGGACATAGGGTCAAAGTCTCTCCACAACAAAGGCTATAGGGCCACAACCTCTGAAAAATACCTGTTTACATGTATGTACCAACACGAAGGGTCAAAATCAATACAAATACTCAACAGCTCTACGCAATGCAGGCCTACTGTATATTGGGTTTTCTCCAATCACAGTCTACAGGCAGAATTCTTGGAGGGATGTTACAGGATACAGGCCCATATCATGCACACATATGCGCACCATCTCTTCTCCCTGGGGAATATTCCTTGCCCACAGCACGATATAAGATACTCATTTAAACTCCTGGGTGGAGAGCAGCAATGTGAATTAAAATATTTTACAGAAGGTGGGCTTGAACCTGGGATTTCAAGTTCTTTTAGTAATAGTTCACAAGCACTATACCCACAGCACCGCCACACATCTTTATTCATCTTCCCCTCACTTGCCTTCTTTCTTCTTTCTCACAAGTTTGCATTATTTACACTGCACAAGACTAATGATGTACGGTGAAACGTGTCTATAGTAGCCACCCAAGGGAAACAAAAATTGTGGCCTTTATAGACAGGTGGCTGCTCTAAGCAGGTTCTTTAACACATGATCTCTCTCCGGGGGTATCATTATAGTGGCCACTATATACAAGTTGGCTGCTAAAGACAGGTGGCCGCTAAGACAGGTTTGACTGTAATTCACATGTCATATGGTGATACACTGACAGGTACATACATGTACTGTACACGTATCTACCTCCATGCGAGAAGTAGCAAAGTTAATTAGTTACCCCATTAACACACTACCAGTACTTTCATATCAACATTTCCAGGGGCCCGATTCATGAAACTTTGTTAATACAAGGCAACTCAGGTAACTAGGCTACTGTACATGTACTAGGTGTTAAAAAAATGATACATTTGAAAAATGATTACATATCAATTACAACTCGACCTTTTAAGCTGAAAATGACACATTCTCGAGTCAAAGGGTGTAGGTTTTGTAAAATTAAATGAATTTCCATTCTTGTAATAATCCTTGGAATATTTAATGAGATTTTGAATTTTGGACAAATTTTGACCTAACAAATTGTGTATATCACATTATTCATTCAGAACACAACAATGACCACTGTGTACCACACCTGTCAATCCACGAGCAACTGCTGTTCATCATCATCAAGTGCCGTCCCTTAGAAAGGGGTTGGCAGCTATATGCACTCCATCTATTTCTGTCCCAAACAATAAGCCAGTTCGGAACTAGAGGAACTTGTAAATATGTTTAATGTTATATATTACTGTTAGCATGATTCCTGTTTCTTTTCACCTCCTGCAATGCAGATTGTCAACATTGCTAGCCTGAGCGACGCAATCTACTTGACATTGAACTTGAACATTCAGTAGCTCGAAGTAAAGAGTTATAGACTCATTTATGTTGACAATCATCTTGGCTTTGAAACTTTCCTTGGACGGCAAACCCCAATTCCAGTCATGACTGCCATCCCTTGCCCAGCACCTGACTGCACGACCACTTGGCCGGCAACAACGCCAGCTGAGGTCCTCACCCGCTTGATCGACCTTCACGCCCGGACAGCCCACCCCGCCCCTTCCGCCGGGGCACCAGCTGTCACAGTCAAGGCCGAAAAGGTGAAGAGGCCCACAGTCACAGCTGCAGGATCCAGCGAAGAATGGGCCTATTTTCTGCTCCGCTGGTCTGATTACAAGGCCGCTACACATCTCACAGGACCAGATGTCATCTACCAGCTACTTGAGTGCTGCGATGATAATCTCAGGAAAGACCTCACAAGGACATTTGGGGCCCTCGCATCTCAAGACGAGTCCACGGTCCTTTCCCGCATGAAAACGCTCGCAGTTCGCCAGGAGAACATCATGGTCGCGCGGGTCCAGCTGCAGCAGATGCGACAGGACAGGGATGAACCTGTGCGAGCATTCGCAGCCCGCCTACGTGGCCAAGCAGGCATTTGCAACTTCCAGGTAACATGCCCCTGCAAGCGGGACGTGGACTACAGTGATGCTATGGTAAGAGATGCCCTCCTCAGGGGGTTGGCAGATGAAGAGATACGCTTGGATATATTGGGTGAGACAAGACAGGACATGACTCTTGAAAACGTTATCGCTTACGTCGAAGCGAAGGAGAGTGGAAAACGATCTGCCAGCCGCATCCTAGCAGAGGCCCCAGCTGCCACCGCTGCCATCACCAGCTCATATCGCCGCCAAACGAAGAGCCGCGTCCCGGGCCCACCCACTCCGGTAACCCCATCGCCACCCTCCTGTGGCCACCGCGGGAAACCAGGTCATGGACGCAGCAAGAAAGAACGGGAGGCGCACTGCCCAGCCTTTGACCACACCTGTTCCAAGTGCGGCATCCTCCACCACTTCGAGGCCGTCTGCCGGAAAACCCGCAAACGCCGGCCGCCGACAGCTGTCTCACCACCCTCACCAGACGATGCCACAGCGATTTTCGACACGCTTTGCTCACTTGACAGCCCATCCCCCAGTGCCGGTGGCACCATCCCACTGGAACATCATGTATACAACAACCTACTGCATACCTGGGAGAAGCGATCTTCTGACCCACAGCCCACCGTCACTATCAGTATCCGGGCTCTCCCGTCTGACATCCGGGCTCTTGGACTGTCCTCGCGCTTCGTTCGTCCGACACCTGCCGTCGAGTGCCCAGCTATGGCAGATACAGGCTGCCAGTCCTGCCTGGCTAGCACCTCCCTCCTGCCCAAGCTCGGACTTAAGAGGTCTCATCTGCTCCCTGTCACCATGCGCATGACTGCAGCCAATGAGAGTGGCATTGACATTGTGGGTGCCCTGGCACTCCGGGTCTCAGGCGTCTCCCCATCGGGACAAACCGTGGAGACCCGCCAGATCGTTTACTTCAGTGATGTGCCTTGCCGCCTTTTCCTCTCTCGGCAGGCTTGTGTAGCCTTGGGACTTATCCCACAAGATTTTCCCACATTCGGCAACCCACAGTCACCTGCCTCTCAGACAACCGCCTCGCTCTCTACCTCATCGTCACCCAAGTCCGACCAACAATGCCACTGCCCGCCACGCACCATGCCTCCCCCACTTCCTACAACATTGCCCCTCCCCGCCACTGAGGAGAACCGTGGAAACCTGGAGCGCTGGCTCCTCGACTACTATGCCAGCAGCTCATTCAACGTATGTGAGCATCAGTCACTCCCCATGATGTCTGGACCCCCAATGCGCCTCATGGTCGACCCGGAAGCTCGCCCTGTCGCATTCCACACCCCGATACCCGTTCCAGTCCACTGGCAAGATGATGTGAAGGCTAGCCTCGACCAGGACGTCCGCCTTGGGGTGATTGAACCCGTCCCGGTCGGCACGCCAGTGACGTGGTGTCACAGGATGGTCATCTGCCCCAAGAAATCAGGCAAGCCTAGACGTACTGTTGACTTCCAGCCACTCAACAGACATGCTGTCCGCGAGACCCATCACACCCAATCTCCATTTCACCAGGCAAGAGCCATCCCACCCAATACCCACAAGACGGTGTTCGATGCGTGGAACGGCTACCACAGTATAGCCCTCGATGAGCGTGACCGGGACCTTACCACTTTCATCACCCCCTGGGGTCGCTATCGGTACCTTGTTGCCCCCCAGGGTTACATTGCCTCCGGTGATGGCTACAGCTGCCGCTTTGATGAAATTGTTGCAGATATTCCCCGGAAAACCAAGTGCATCGACGACACACTCATGTGGTCTGACTCGCTTGAAGAGGCCTTCTTCCAAGCTGTGGAATGGCTTGATATCTGCGGACGAAACGGCATCACCCTCAACCCCTCCAAGTTTGTCTTCGCGCAACAGACTGTGGAATTCGCAGGATTCGAAATCACACCGACAACTGTTCGGCCATGCCCCCGTTACCTGCAAGCCATCCGTGATTTCCCCACACCGACCAACATCACAGACATTCGTAGTTGGTTTGGCCTGATCAACCAAGTGTCGTATGCCTTCGCTTCTGCAGATCGGATGCTCCCATTCCGTGCCCTCCTAAAGCCTGGCACACCTTTTGTTTGGACCGCACAGCTCAACACCCTGTTTGAAGACTCCAAACATCTGATCATCAGCGAGATCCACAAAGGAGTTGAGATCTTCGACAAGACTCGCCCTACCTGCCTGGCAACTGACTGGAGCAAGGACGGAATCGGCTTCTGGCTACTCCAAAAGCACTGCTCCTGCTCCTCCCTCAAACCATTCTGCTGCAAATCCGGCTGGAGGATCACCCTCGTGGGGAGCCGCTTCACGTCAGGCGCCGAATCACGCTATGCTCCAATCGAGGGTGAGGCCCTTGCAGTTGTCGACGCCCTGGACAAGGCCCGTCACTTTGTCATTGGCTGCTCCGACCTCATCGTGGCTGTTGACCACAAGCCCCTCCTCAAGACTTTTGGTGATCGCTCCCTCAACGACATCCCCAATCCTCGGCTTCGTAACCTGAAAGAGAAGTCCCTGCGGTACCGCTTCCGGGTGATTCACATTCCTGGGGTCCGCCACGCTGCTGCTGACGCCATCTCCCGCCACCCCGTTGGAGACCCTCAGCAGTTGCCACTCCCTGATGACGTTGCGGCCTTTCAGATGCTTGACACGGCCTCCACCCCCCAATCACTACCTCATGGATTCCTCCATGCCATCCGCACCCCTGCTGTTGCCACTACCCAGGCCTGCACAGCGAAGGCCCCACCACCGACGGAAATCATCAAAACTGTCACTTGGGACGCAGTTCGCCTAGCCACCTCGGATGACCCTTCCATGTCTGCACTACTGCAAATCATCGAAGACGGCTTCCCTGACCAACGCCATCATCTCCCACCGGAACTCCGCCAATACCACCAGTACAGAGACTTCCTCTCTAGCTTCGATGGCGTGGCTCTATACCGTGATCGCGTTGTCATTCCCCCCTCCCTTCGAGACCGCGTACTCCAGGCCTTACACTCTGCACATCAGGGCGTCACCCAAATGTGTTCCCGGGCAGAGTCCTCGGTCTTCTGGCCTGGGATGACCCCAGCCATCACTGAGATACGGTCACGATGTTCTCCCTGCAACCGTATGGCACCCTCTCAACCAGCTGCACCCCCCACTCCGCCCGTTTCCCCGGCCTACCCATTCCAGTGCATTGCTGCTGACTACTTCCACTTCCAGGGCCATCACTACCTAGTCATCGTTGACAGGTACAGCAATTGGCCGGTTGTTGAAGAGACTGCTGCGGGGGCAAACGGACTCATCACTGCCCTCCGTCGTGTCTTCGTCACCTACGGCATCAGCGATGAACTGTCATCTGACGGGGGGCCTGAATTCACGTCCTCCGCCACCTCCACCTTCCTCCGCAACTGGGGCGTACGCCACCGGATCTCTTCAGTTGCCTTCCCCCACAGCAACTGCCGTGCTGAGGTAGGTGTGAAGACTGCCAAACGCCTCCTTACCAGCAATGTCACCGCCGATGGGAGACTCAACTCTGATGGGTTCCAGCGCGCCATCCTTCAATATCGCAACACGCCAGATAGGGACACAGGCCTGTCACCCGCAATGTGTGTCTTTGGGCGGCCTATTCGGGACTTCATCCCTATCTACCCTGGGAGATACAGCCCTCACCCCACCTGGCGGGACACTCTCCTTACTCGGGAGGAGGCCCTACGGAACCGACACATGCGGGCCGCTGAACGCCTCTCTGCCCACACGCGGCACCTTCCCCCACTAACTGTTGGGGACTCCGTCCGCATACAAAACCAGACTGGCCCCCACCCTACCAAATGGGACAAGACTGGGATCATCGTTGAAGTCCGGCAATTTGACCAGTACGTAGTGCGCGTTGATGGTTCTGGTCGTGTCACCCTGCGCAACAGGCGATTCCTGAGGAAGTACACGCCTGTCATCCCTCGCGCACCACTCGGCATGTTCCCGACCTCCCCTAGCAGGCCACCTTCGGGTACTTCTGAACCTCCCCACCAACCTGCCCCTGGGGACCCCACTACCTCAGTGCACCTCAAGCCGCCTCCACCAGATGCCCCTCAGGCCGCCCCGCCCTCTCCATCGCCAGCTGAGGTATGCCCGCCCCCACCTCCTCCGGAACCTACCTGCCCACCACCGGACCCGCCGAGCCGACTTCCCAGGGCCCTCAGGTCTCTCCTCCCCCACAACTCACCTGGCCTTAAAGAACGCCACGCCCCAGACACCTCCTCGGTACCCTCTGCCCATGGACCCCGCCGTTCTGCTCGCCTCCGGTCTACTGCGGTCCCCGACATGTAGCAGCTGTGTGTTCATACACCAGGATTTACTCTTTGATGTTTGAAAGGACATTGAATAACTCAAAGACTGGGGGGGCATAGAGGAACTTGTAAATATGTTTAATGTTATATATTACTGTTAGCATAATTCCTGTTTCTTTTCACCTCCTGCAATGCAGATTGTCAACATTGCTAGCCTGAGCGACGCAATCTACTTGACATTGAACTTGAACATTCAGTAGCTCGAAGTAAAGAGTTATAGACTCATTTAGGAACTGCAATGTGCGCTCCACCTTGTTCCACCTTGTGCACCTGCTTCTATAGCTAGTATGTCTTTAGTTCCATCACCCAACACTGCTTCAAGAACAAATCCCAGTCTGCATTCTTGTAGTATGTGATTCAGTGGATTGTCAAACCATGGCGTAAACAAACAGGCTTATTGTTAGTACATCATTGTACATCAACTGCTGTTACAGTGTCATTAATAATGCATGATGCTTCTTGCAGAAAGACATTGCAGGTTGACATACGAAGTACAATGGTCATTGTTGTGTTCTGAAAATAATAAATAAAATAAAATAAAATAAAATAACTACCTGATATATACACACATTTTTAGATCCAATTTTTTTCCCAAAGTGATAATGAACATTCGCAGGATCATTACAAGAAAAGTAATCAATGAAATGACACAAAACCTGCTTCTAAAAAGTTTGACATCCCTTGACTTCAAGATATTTCATTTTCCACTCGGTTTGAGTTGAAATTTATTTTTTTATCATTTTTTCAAAAGTTTTTGTTAACAACTTGTAAAATGGTTTGGCCTCCAGAGACTACATGTACAAGTATGTATCTCAGTTGGCCCAAAGAAAACATGTGAACTGGGCATGCAGCTGCAATCACCTCGTGCTTTGTTGTCATTTATGTCCATTATGTATATCTAGGTGTGAGGTACATGGATGGAACAACTCTCTGCTCCGCTTCTGCAAACACAATCCGTAAACAAGGACCGTCTTCCTCAACCCAAAGTGGAAACTTTCTTGTGACTGGGTGAGCAAAAAAAGGCCTTCAAAAAGCCTTCAAAATGTAATTGTTAGCAATCTTCTTGCCAATGGTCTTAAATTCATGTATTGTCTATTTTAGAAGCTTGCTGAAAGTTATTTGCCCTCAAATGATCCACATATGGAATTATTAATGATTAATGATTAAATCCTCAAAATGTTCGGGCCGAACATTTTGAGGATTTCTGATTTAATCACTCATTACTCCAAATGTGGATCATTTGAGGGCAAATAACTTTCAGCAAGCTTCTAAAATAGACAACAGATGAATTTAAGACCATTGGCAATAACATTGCTAACAATTACATTTTGAAGGCTTTTTTGCCTTCCCAGTACAGTATATGCCCTTTAAATAACAGCAACAGCTGGTGGCTAATTAGCTACATGGACAAGTCACTATACAACACTGTTTGCTTGCTCTGGTCTGAAGGAGACATCATTTCAATTTGGGTGCTGATTTACTGGATCAGCAGATACCTCGTTATTGTCAGCCTCCCCTTGGTTTAGATGTAGCTTACATGTAGGCTACATTGTAATGATTGACATGAACATGAACCTTAGAATGCCCTACTAGAATAGACGGGTTTCCTTAGATGCATATGGCATGCATGAATTCACATTGTACTGGGAAAAGCCCCATCAATTCTATGCCAAGTCAATAACAATGAGCGCACATAAATTGAACCGTTCTTTCACATCAAGGCAGGGAATTCAGTTCGCTTCATGCACTAAAAACCATCACAGACAGAGAAGCTACAGTACCCTGGACTGAATTGAATATTGATGGAGACTATGAACAGTCAAATGACAAAGAAATGGGAACTACGACATACACGTACTGTGGAGGAGGGAGAGAGAGAAGTGATACAATGCAGTGTACTGAACATTCTCAGAGGAGTGAACAAAATTCCCCCGCTGACCCCGCAACAGAAAGAAAAGCCCACACAAATAATAACAGAGACGTTTCTAAGAGCCTCTGTACATATTTTCCCCCATAAGATATATTGCAACATATACATGTACACTTCAGCTCAAAGGAATTCGCATAGGAAAAGGAAAGAGAGGGAAGGAGCCGCAGGTTTAAACTGTGGTATATTTTGTCCAGTTCAGCACGAAACACGATACTTAAGCCTAAAAAGCATCATGTTTCATGCTGAACCGGACAAAATACACCGCGGTTTACAACTGCGGCTACTTCATTTTCTTCCCTTTCCCTTTCCCTATACTAATTCCTTTGAGCTGGGGTGTATATCAGAATGCTTGTTTCATAAGATCAGGCTTAACAAGAATTTCCCTGGAATGCTTGGCCTTGTACTACACTATACATGCATTTTTGTGCCTTTTACATATTTTTGGATCAGAATGTATCCCAAGATAATTACAAGTGTATTGCTCACAAAATGTAATGTACATGTGTTTGTATGTATTTGTGTAAAAACATATTTCCAATGATGCATCACATGCACAAATCAAAGGATACATGTACATATTTTTTTTAAACAAACATTTTCGAAAAAAAATTGTACACAACATATGGGAGAGCACCTCAAACGTGACGTCACAAAATCAAAACTTTAAAAGAGCATAGCTGTCTTATCCTTTGACGACTTTCATAAAACCTTGACTGATATGTTTCTTTCATGAATGTGTCTTCTTTCATTGAAACCAAAATAATTTCAGGGTGAACTATCAATTTAATAATAATTTTCAGTGGCTATTTCTCAAGCCTGGTATCAGACACCAGACAATTATTCTGCATTCAATACCCTAAAGGACATATTGAGCTCTCACAGGGGGTTCGTTTTTTTTCAATTCAGGGGCTAAATTGCGCTGAGTACCAATGTAATTTCATTCGTCATTTCACTGTAATATACACTGACAATTCTTTACATAATATGAGCACATGTTGCAATAAAATCATGCACAAACTGAAGGACCAAGCTGTTTCCCCCAAGTAAATGTGGATGTCAACATTCTTTTTCTGTTGACATTATTCCATGAAGCATCTGTGATTATTGTTAAGGGGTAATGTTCAATCTCTTATCTGTTATCTGACATCCTTGAATCCAAATTTTTACTAGTATATAATGGTAGGCCTATCTTCTGTTGGTATGTACAGGCATGGCACTACATTGCAACTACGTGTAACTCCATATCGATAGGGCAACGCTGTTGAATTTGTAACTACCATCAAAGCCATGTGCCAATTCTTTTACGTTGAAAGGTTGCCAATTTGACAAGCTTCAGGATACAACTTAAATGCATGACCTACATGTAACATAAGCTTGCAAACACTTCGTTGTTTAGTGAGACTACCGGTAATGTACGTATACAAAACACAGAGGCCCAATATTTCCATGTTTTTTACAAAAAATGGACCGACAAAATGGCTCCCCTGTCTCAAATACAGGTTGATATGAGAACAATTACCCAAGGAAAACAACAAATGTCTTTCTTATCGAAATAGAGAAGTAATTGTTTGAGCAGTTAACTCTCACCATACTGTCCATTGCTGTGTAAAAAATGTTGGTTAAGAATATCATACACAGCATAACATTTAAAAAAAAAATAAGTTTGCAATTTAATCAAACTGATACAGTCCAAATTCTTCATATACTGTTAAAGTCAATGAATGTGTACATTACATAATACCAGCTGTCACAATTGGTTTTGTGGTCCACATTAATTTCAAGTTAATTTTACATTATACTACATGTAACTCAAGTGTCCTTTTAAGACAGAAAACGAATGACTGTCTAATGTGAAAGCATGAATGCTTGTCCAGCAATACAGTATGCATTAAGTGCTTTAAAAGGAAATCATTCATGGAGCTGGGAAATGGAATCAAAATCTAATTATCATAAATTATGAATGATTCACAAAGGAGTTTAAGATTTAGACGATGGTTTAAAGCAGATAAGCATGCTTGATTCAGAGCATACACTTCAATACGGTCCAATAATGAAAGCACAATTCGCATAGGGTTCTAAATCCAAGCTGGTAATTATTGTTCGACCATGGTTTATTCAAATCAATTTGATTAAACCTAAGTCTAAACATGGTCTAATACAAAGTACCGGTAACTAACTAATGAAAGCACAATTTGCATAGGGTTCTAACTCCAAGCTGGTTATTATTGTTTCGACCATGGTTTATTCAAATCAATTTGATTAAACCATAGTCTTAACATGGTCTAATACCAAGTAACTAGCATGAACCTAACACCCTATACATGTAGATGCAGAATGTGTGCATTCATTATAGGACCATTTTGAAGTTGGATGCACTAATATGAATCAAATTTTGCTTTAAAGCGCATTTACTGTACTGGGAAGGCAAAAAAGCCTTCAAAAGGTAATTGTTAGCAATCTTCTTGCCAATGGTCTTAAATTCATGTATTGCCCATTTTAGAAGCTTGCTGAAATTTATTTGCCCTCAAATGATCTACATTTGGAGTAATGAGTGATTAAATCACAAATCCTCAAAATGTTTGGCCCGAACATTTTGAGGATTTAATCATTAATCATTAATTACTCCAAATGCGGATCATTAGAGGGAAAATAACTTTCAGCAAGCTTCTAAAATGGACAATACATGAATTCAAGACCATTGGCAAGAAGATTGCTTACAATTACCTTTTGAAGGCTTTTTTGCCTTCCCAGTACAGTATATGCCCTTCAAGTATGGTCTCAATCTAAACCTCCATGAGTACATTTATCCATTAATAGTCCAATGGTACAAACACATTTTGAGTACATGTAAGTTTAATGTTGGAAGAGTCAGCCTTGCATTCAGTTGCATACTGATACAGCTGTCCATGCATTACAAAGGATTCAAGATCAATTGTGCCAAGAATTATGAAACAATTTCATACATTTACATGCTTTTCTTGATTGAATGTAAAGGACGACATACTGTACATATTAGTTAAATTTATATTCTATATTATAGACAGGTAGTCAGAGTAAGATTATTTTGAAAGAACACTATTTGTCTACTGACCCACAGCAAACTAGCATTTAAAGATGGCCTGTCCCTTTTACAAACATCTGCAAACTTCATGAAAGTTTTTACATATTTAGCACATACATGTATCTTTGGGATACAAATGTGAAATTTTAAGGTCAGAGATACTATTACTGCCGTGGAATAAATGAAAATCCAATTTTCACTGAGATTTGACTATTTCATGGTACGAAAGAAGAAAGCTTGATCAATTATCGATGATTATTTTCTTCAAAACCGAAAATTACGCTTTGTCGATTTCAGGAAAAGGTTACATAGCCACTCTCTCCCAAATAATGACAAAGTCAGGGAACTTTTAGAATTAGGTCTGCGAAAGGGACAGGGTACCTTTAAGATGTTCTTTTTTCTTCAAGGACCGCTCCTTATAAACTAGTACAAAATGAAATTGCCACCATGACTATGCCACTCCAGGAAGAAGAAAATCATAATGAGACAAATGTATTTTACACTGTAGGATAAGAAAGTTACAATTGTTTCATGTTTTGATTTTGTGACGTCACATGTGGGAGATGCTCTCCCATATGTTGTGTACTATGGAATCATAGAGCACACAACATATGCTTCAGTTTTCAAGGACATTTCTTTATACTAGTACAAAATGAAACTGCCACCACAAGCATACTGGCATTACTGGAAGAAGAAAACAATCATGAATCATGAGATGGATCTAATTAGTTCCAGGGGGTTTCCTTTAAATGTGCCTGTTGCGGTTCCTGTTTCAAAACATGCTCTAAATATTACAAAGTATACAAATACATCTGACTGAAATCAATATTTGATTAATTCACTGAATCTACTTCCTGTACTGCAGAAGAAATGCCACAGCAATATTGACATACTGCAGTCACTAGTCATGTATGAACAATTAATATGAATATGGATCATACAGAAACCACAATGTTTCAACTAAGTTCATGAGATTAATTTGTAATGATAACTCCTTCATTCTGTATATGGTAATGTACAGGTACATGTATAAGATAAAGAGGTGTCAAAGCTTTATCAAAAGCATTAAAAAAATAAATTGGCACATACAACTATGGTTTCTCAATTGTTCAAATATACTGAGGGTAACATAATTCATGAAAAACACACTTTTTAATTACAAATGTATGCAAAATTAAACCATTCAACAGCAAAATAGCCCGAAGTATTGATTTTAATTACTTTTCCATATAACAAGAACTCATTATGCCATGTCACATCGAGACTTTCCTCTATATGTATTACCCCTCTAAAACGTATACAATTGAAGGGAAAAAATCAAAAGATTGTTTCTTGTACTAGATTAACTTCTACACTTTCAAGAACTTTTACTGTAATCAGGATTAACAGCAATAAAATAATGAATCTTCCCTCAAGATCTTATAAAGTTATAAACACACCGATTGATACACATTTCAACATTTACAGGAAGTGTCACTTTTCTTTGTTCAGCTCTTATCTCCACAGGGAGGAACCAAGAAGCCCCTATGACCTGCCTCAATCATTACCTATTTAGACTAAAGTGGTTAACCAGAAACTCCAGTCACTCTTGATTGGGCAGGACTGGCACGAACAACTTCCTGCAACATTTCCTACACTACAGCTCAAAGGAATTGGCATAGGTAAAGGGAAAGGGAAGAAAGGGAAGGAGCCACAGTTTTAAACAGCGGTATATTTTGTCCAGTTCAGCATGAAACATGATGCTTTAGCCTAAAAAGCATCATGTCTCATGCTGAACTGGACAAAATATACTGTGGTTCCAATCCTGCGGCTCCTTTCCTTTCTTCCCTTTCCCTTTACCCGATGCCAATTCCTTTGAGCTGTAGTGTATGTTGTATCGTATTGAAATGCCAAATAAATAATAACAATAAAAGTGATAATAATAATGATAACGCTAATAATAATGATAATAATGACAATAATAATAAAACTAACCATAACAACATTAAGAATAATAACAATAATAAGAATAATAATAACAAAAATAATAATAATAACATGTGACTTACCAAGTACCACTGCTTGGGCCAGAGGGGGTCAGAAAAGAGGGGGGCTGAGAGGAGGGGGCGGACCACTTTCTCAATATGGTTGCGATCTCTCTTCACCCTGGTGCGAGACACCTGCTGTTCAAACCATTCCACCTGCAAGCAGAACAATGTCATCGACTAAACTATCAACAAAAGGACTCGCACCAGACATAAATATTTTGATACATTTAACCAAAACAAATGCTTGAAATGTACAGTGCCGTTTGTATCAAATATCTTCATTACAAGCATGTTTCATCATAAGTACACTGCAGCTCAAAGGAATTGGCATACCGGTACAGAAAGGGAAGAAAGAGAAGGAGCCGCAGTTTTAAACCGCGGTATATTTTGTCCAGCTCAGCATGAAACACGATGCTTGAGCCTAAAAATGTATCATCTTTCATGCTGAACTAGACAAAATATGCCGTGGTTTAAAACTGCGGCTCCTTCCCTTTCTGCCCTTTCCCTTTCCCTATGCTAATTCATTTGAGCTGTAGTGTAAGTACATGTAATTCTTGGGAATTGTCAGGGCTTTTTAATGTGGACGGTATCAAATTGTGATGTTTCAATTATAAATTTTGATCCAAAATGCGCATGCAGTATATTTTGATGGTCTCCTGTTCATGAATATAAAAGTGTACATGTGTTTGTCTAGCTCTGTTCACTTTCTCTCTCTCGCTTTGTATGCCTCTCCATCTCTCCGCTTTTTCTCTTTCACTATATGGCTGTCTATTTTCACCCCACCCCACCCCTCCCCATCCCACTACCGCCTCTTTTTCCTACTCTCTCTCTCTCTCTCTCTCTCTCTCTCTCTCTCTCTACCACACACTGCCCATTATTGACCTCCATTGCTTAAATATTAAATTCATTATAATTGTCAAAATTCTATTGACATTCAAAAAGTCAACTGCTATCATCGCTCATACCAGTTAATTCCCACAGGATAATGAATAGAAAGGGTGGCAAAATGCGTCATTCCAGAGATTTTGAGCAAATAGGGGAGAAAGCTGTGCAAATATACCTTGGATGTGGCATTTCTCTACTTAATGATGCATGATTTTAATTGACAACTGTAGATGGGCTGATTTCACAAACCTATAGTGTGTATAAAACATCACCCTGACATGAAATTGTGTCATCTGTTGTATGCACTGCATATCAATGTCTTTATCAAAACAAAATTGACCTCTGATGGGTTTGAGTTCAAATCTAATCAGTTTACCTCCATGTGATGGCTTTTAGGGTACAGGTCTAATCAAAATAAGCTAACTGGATTATAGCTTTAATTAAGATCATTATTTGGGCAAAGTTCATTGACCTTGAATCTCAAGGACTATAGAGTACCAAAGTGGTGTCTTCATATCTGTTGATAAGCAGGTTTCATGTTTTTAAACAAGTGGGAGTTTCAGAGGTCCTACATTGTCTAGCAAGCTAGTGTCAGTTACTTAAAATGAGAGTCTGCTTATGATCACCACTATTTTCTCTACCTGCAATACAGCTCAAAGGAATTGGCATAGGGAAAGGGAAAGAGAAGAAAGGGAAGGAGCTGCTGTTTTAAACCGCGGTATATTTTGTCAAGTTCAGCATGAAACATGATACTTTTTAGGCTAAAGCATCATGCTTCATGCTGAACTGGACAAAATATACCGCGGTATACTGCGGCTCCTTCCCTTTCTTCACTTTCCCTTTACCCGTGCCAATTCCTTTGAACTGTAGTATGCATAGTTCAGAATCATAGTCCCTACAACATGCTTATATGACATCAATCTTTGAAACTCTATGGTCTCAAGTCCTCAATGCTCACTACTTCCATCTCCAAATGACACATCTGTTTGGCTGAAATAAGCTCATTGGATTTCATAAAGTGAATATTATCACATCACTTTACCCTACCTACATTCACTGTAAAAAATCTGTAAGAAAGCATTGTAAAAAATATTTTTTTTTAAATTTTTGTGGACGATGTCAATGTCCATTGACCTTTGGGTCCAGTTGAATAGACTGAAAGGACAACCTGAAAACATAATGAAAACACAAAACAAAGGTGTTAAGTTCATAAGTCCAAAAATGTAACTATACTCTTCCTGCCCTTTCTGAAATCTCTGAAAATGCATAAAGGCATTTTTTAATAGATAAAGATATAAAACAAAGGGATAGATATATTTATATATGATCCCATGTTAGGACACCTACCTCAGGCTCATCAGCAATATTCGTGTGTAGCCCAGTACTGGCGGTCAGCGACCTCTTGGACACTCGCTCATGGCTGAATAGATAGTGGTCATCGAGGGCACCAATCTGGTCAAGAAAGAGACATTAAATACATTCATAAGTCAAAACCATGGATAACCAATATTCAAAATGACCCTATACAGCATTATTCCGTGCAAGACACAGATTCACAGGTCAAGTCCGGCCATCCAGCAATGGACTGGAAGGCCAAAGGATATTTCTTCTGCTGGGCTATTCTTTATCCCTAGTAGCTATGTTCAGGAGATAGGATTTCTTTGTTTTCCTCAAAATTGGCAAATAAAATCAAATTATTATACTGTAATCATCAACCTCAACCTGAAATTTCCTTGTGGGTTTTCATCTAGGTTTGACCATTATCAATACTGCCAAAGAGGCAGCCCACACCCATGATCAATTGTTGGGAAAAATACACAAATTAAAATATCAGAAATGCTAGTGTATTCAATCTATTGATAAGTAGATAAATCATCTCCATCAGATGGTGATCAAGATGCTTTAATAGATAACTTTTGTATTCCTTGTCCAATTTTACTCAGAATTTCACAATTGTTTTTTTTTTTTTTTAGATTTTTATTCATCTACCATCTACAATAATTGTTGGTGTGGACTACTTCCATTAGAGATGACAAACACATATGTGGCATTCCACCACACTCGTCATTGTACCTGTCCATGGTTTGTGTAGCCGTATTTTTTGGCCAGCCTGTCGGCTGCGCTCCTGTCTCCTCTTATATGCACGGCGAACTCATGCGTGTAGATCTCCTCTGCAAGTACCGCACACCAAAGACACGCAACCACCAACGCTCCGAGGGTGAAACTCGTAGCCCAAGTCCTGCTTGGTGAAGCCATTTTATTAAGACCGTTTTGCACAATTTTTGCAGAGAGTCCGCCTCTGTAAAATACTCAGCTCAGTAGATAATGTATATGAGATGTTATGAATCAACTTTCACTCGTGATCATCATCGCGAAAGGTTATCAAAATGACCTCGAAAGTTGAATGTGCTCTGCCAACTCCAGTCAATTATGTCAGATTCCAGCGCGGAACGCTACCACCACTTCGCCTCACACCAATTCTTGTGAAGTAAACCAGCTGCAAAACGCACATCAAAGATGTATAATCCTGATCAGAAATCCATCTTTCCCACCTGATGATGGTTCCTCAATAACTTACACCCACTTCCTCCTTATCTACCAGGATCTTACTCGTGTAGGTTAAATGTCCGATCTCGGAGTCGGAGTCTGAGGTAACTTTTTCGGCACTCGCGACGAGGCAATGCCCGTGTTACCCAACTAAGCTACGACACATTGTATTGTCCATTGGCTTCGCAGAGTCTGAGAACGAAGACCTTTGACCTAAGAGGCGCACAACAATACCCCTATTATCAAAGCATTAGCCAGTCTCCTCCACTGTGTCGTACCAGGAATTTGTTAACGTGTCCTGACAATGACTTTCCGCAGAAGTTGAACAAGTATGGAAATCACCATCGGCGCTCTCAGCCGATGACGTCACTGTTAATAAGACAACATGAATGTGTGAAACTGAAAGAAGATGGGGGAGGAGGAAGGTGGAGGGGGGGGGGGATCCCCATATCATGATGTTTCGTTTTCCAACTTCCCAATTCATGTAGGTCAGGTGTGCGTTTATAGTGACAATTAAGGATGTATCTACAGCGTGAAATTGAATTAACAGACGGAACTTTACGGCGATCGTTTATTAAGAATTCGAAAAAGAATATTTGAAGTTATTGTTAAAAATACCACATAATGCATGTACCTAAATGTAACTATACGGGGTCCAATATTTAGAAGGTGTGCTTCCTTACGGACACACATCAAAAACAATACATGAATACTGTGTGTGTGTGTGTGTGTGTGTGTGTGTGTGTGTTCTATTTTGATTATTGTAGGCCTGCCTGAATACATGTATCGTTGTTCTTGATGTGTGTGTGTGTGTGTGTGTTTTGTTTTTTTTGTTTGTTTGTTTTTGTGGGGAAGATGAAATTGAATCTTGGACCTTGTATCTTGTATCTTGATAGATGATGCACAATAACTGTCATTAATTATGTTTCTTCTAAATAAGGCATGCAGTACGGAAATTAGAAAGTCTAGACCTCACGTTGTCGGGTATTTCGGAACCTTCATTTCCCTGCGTCAACCACAGATTCCTGGGATTATATATGAAGATGGGATCATTACAGACCCAGATAGCGATCGCCGGTAGCTGTCATGTTTCAAAGTGAGGTGGCTTGTTCATCCTTTTGGGTGGTATATTTGCCCTGTGAGGCCCGCTTGGTGGCTTACTGTGTATCTCAGATATATACAGTTGAGTCCAAAAGTTTACATACACCCAGGAAATTCAAAGAAAAATGACACTTGCCAAACATCATAAGATTTTTCTGTATTTACATATATGTGCTATCATGACGAATTTGATATAAAAACAAATGAGCATGTCATGCCCCTTCATCACATTGATTTGTTATCAGGAGCTGAAAATATTTAGGTGTCATTTTTTCACAGAACATCTTTATATTTTAGACAAATTAAAACTAAAACTTGACAAAAACATTTAATATTTGTGCTAGTTGCTTCTCAACACAAGCATTTCAGATTACACTTTTTGATTTAGTAGTGACATATCATGATAGAAAATGTAATATAGATCATAATCTTGACATTTATATATTTCTACGAAAAGATGTTTGGAAATATAATAACAAACAATAGAACACATTTGGCACGAATATTACTTTTTTTAAAGAAAATTCCAATTGAAATAGAATTCAATCCCAACGGCATTCCAATCATGTGAAAGGGCTTAATTCGTCCTTTCATTTGATACCAAATTCGTCATGGAAGTATTTATATTTCTGAAGATAAAGTAGATTTTACCACACTTGGCAAGCGAACAAATTTCACTGAATTCCATGGGTGTATGTAAACTTTTGGCCTCAACTCTACCTACAGTAGTCAATACAATCGTTGCCTTGACGATCACTGGGCGGACTGTTAACTCTTTGTATACCACGTGTGACTTTTTCGCAAATAATACACATACATCGCATACTAACAGCTCCTTGTCTGGCATTCGAAAGGTTCAGGAAAGCATAATTATGGCTCTCCAAATTTGATATGAAATACGAGGAATGTTATGACGAAATCTAAGATTCGTGAGAGAGGCTCAGGAGATCGCCACCCTTAAATATTTGGTGTTTGGTCAATACCCTTTAAGTGATTCTAAAAGTTTTGATTTTTATTTTTGATAAACGAAGATACAATATAAGGATATTGATCAAACAACAAATCTTAAGGGTGAGATGAATATAATCTAGAGCATGCGAGGTGGCATAACCCCCCCCCCCCCCCCCTTCACTCCCCTCCCCCTCCTCTCACCCCTATCCATTGCTTTGGGACGGGGATTCGGAGGTATTTTAGCAGCTCCCGGTCTAGTTAGAAACTTGCATCGCCATTTGGAAGCATATTATAGATGGGTTTGTGTTGTAGTTTGGTTAGTGTTATTATCCCGGAGCTGGGAGCATGGCTCCCCGTGCCATGAATAAAGACAATGATTATAAACAATCAGGAAGATGCAGGGAAAGCTCTTACATAATACATTTCATTGAACTAATTTCAATTAATAGCGCTTAACTGATTTTGATGGAAAAAAAATGGCACTTTAGTTTTTAACTTTGAGCTTGTTTGAACCTTTTCCATAATATTTTGAAATGTATTAACAGTTTAGATTAAGAGGTTTTACACTTACAAGTGTAGTTAAACATGTGCTAGTTGATACTTTTGAATTAAAAAAAAAGTTACAAGTCGAATTCACACATCATATAGTCAAAGGATATTAATATTTTCTCGAAGCAGGATTCGTGACATTTCATCAATTAAAGTTTTTGTAATGATTTTATGAATATTGAATGAGATTTTCACGTTTGGCAAATTTCGACCTGTACGTCAGATAAACAATTCATAACACAATAATGAGCATTTTCTAGCACATAAATTGTTTGGCCAAACTTTAACATCTCATTTAATGTTACAAAGATTATTATAAAAGTAATCATTAATGAAATGTCACGAAACCTGCTTCACAAAAATTGACATCATTTGACTTTATGATGTTTAAATTTTAAGCTAGATTCGAGTTGTAATAAATCGTTTTTATTTTTGAAGTGTCAATAGTTTTTTTAACATGTAGTTTATTCATGAAACAATATTTAAAAGCTCCCTCAGAATGCATGAACTCTCAACGTAAACTTTACATTTCCCTTTTACATTTGAAATCGATCCGACTTTGGAACGCTCTTCCAGCAGATACCTTCAGCCGCAACTCAGCTAGCTTAAACATGTTGAAGACAGAGTTGCGAGAACTACAACTGCGCTAAGGCGCCTGTATTTTTGGCAGTATATAGATTAGATCTCCCACAGCACTGTACATACTTTTTGAAAATGTGGGACAATACACTGATATGAAAGTGGACTGTACTTCTATGGAAGAAGAATTATGGCGAGCGACGAGCAAGTACGAATAACAGTGTGAATAACTGTGACGTCGCCCTCTCTTGGCTAAATGTACCGGTATGTGCTGCGAATTGTCTATCAAACGATCAGTTTTCCTTAAGTGTGGACTTTGATTTGAGGGCCAAACAATCGCTATACACTTCCTTCGAAGCACCATAAAGATGACGGTAATATTTTTATCTGACACACACACACACTCTCTCTGTCTCCCCCCCTCTCTCTCTCTCTCTCATTCTCTCTCTCTCTCTCTCTCTCTCTCTCTCTCTCTCTCTCTCTCTCTCTGTCAGCGACTGGAACAGTTACATGTAGGCCTAGACCCATTTGGTAAAACTGCCTTTCTTATAAAACCTGAAGATATGGATTAAGATAAAGACAGTTCAGATTCATGACAGTCTTTACGTTGTAACTAATGGCCATGTAATTGTGTTCTTATTTTTTTTTTCACTTAGGAATCATCTAAAAAGCTTAAATGAGAGCAGGGCCCTGTTGCATAAAACTTACCATTAATAGTAATTCTGCCATCAATGGTAACTACCATTGAACATCGCTTAACAGCCAATAGCATTCAAGTTTTCCACAGAAATTACCATTGGCAGCAAAGTCACCATCAATGGTAAGTTTTATGCAACATGTCCCTGGACCCTTGAAGAAGGATTGGTCCTACCAGGATTGAGGGTCCTGTACTAATTTCTTCCATTGTTTTTACCATTAAAACTGAACAACAACATATTCACAAATTATGGGCTGGATGCCAGAAGTATGCCACCTTTATTCATAACTGGATTTTATGTTTTATGTTAACCTACATCTTAGAAATGAACTTCTTATTATTTTTTGTTTATTGTAAGTACATTCCTCTCTTCTCTCTCTCTCTTCTTCTTCCCTCTCTTACCATCCATCTCTCTCTCTCTTTCTCATTTTGTCTGACTTGACACACACATAAATACATCATATGATTTGTCTCTTAAATAACAACTAGACCACACAACCAACAAACATGACAAAACACTCCATGTTTATGATGATGGTGATTTCTTCTGCTTTTTAATATATATATTGATATCAAGTTTGTCATCACGGTTTGAGTGGACCTGATACAGACACAACTTTGAACATTCATGTCCAAAAGCACTACATACATTCAACATAAACCCACAAAGAAAAAATATTTATACATACAACATCACTATTTACATACCATACCATATTATACATAATCATTCATAGAAATATGTAGAAACCACCTTTCCATACATACATGTTTAAGTGTTACATGTGCAAACCCAGATCTATATAAAATGAGAATAAGGTTGGATATGATAGCATGGCAAGTTTCAATGATTATGAATCTATTTAATACAAAATGCTATCACAGGAGAAGTCTGTATAAAAATGTTAATTCAATCACATTATCCCCCACGAGGCAGGAGTAGTGATAAGATTCTCCTATGAAATTACGAGTAACTCATGTTTAAAACCGCTCAGCTTGTTTTTCTCTGGGTGCGGGGGTGTAAGGCTTCAAACCTCAATTATGACAAAGTGGACCGTAACATATGCAAATCAGCGTTTTGTCCCTGATGACGATTTTTAAGTCAAAACCCTACAAGATTCCAAATCAAATAACTTTCTGAATAAATCGCATACTGTGCAAAGATATATACGTATGCAGTAGAATCTGCCGTGTTTGACAAATATTCTCTAACAGAATGGACAGCTCCTATACTATACCAGCCTCTGTTTCCTGACTGATACATGAAGATTGTTGTAGACAATATCATACGTCATGCATCTTCCTACCTCAGATCATGTAATATGAGCGCAGCATCAGTCTACTAGTGTCACCATATCAACGGCAGCTTATGCTATCGCGAGGCTTACCTGATATGCATGCATTCACCTCACATAGGCCATCTAATACAAATGGAAGCTGTGAGTGAGTTTAAATATTGATTCTATATTTGTAACACATTAAGTCATGTGATCAATGAAACGGCATGTGCATATATATTTGTCTAAAATCTGAGCAAGTTCATTCGCTGGTCTAGTCCAGATCAAAATCTATCTTAAAGAAGTTTAATTACTAAAGGGGCAGTTAGGTGGTTTCATTATTTATGATACAATAAAGGAATCACGCTTAAAATAACCTGCATCTTATTCTTAGACACATATAACCTGTGTTTTCCGGCATAAACTTGCATACTCCACATGAAAATAAATACAAATGATTGAGAGACTAAGCTATGAAGGTACTAGGTCACTCAATATGTGATTATTATTGTACACAAAATTATGAGTCAATCATCAGATATTCCAATGATATCAAAAGAAAAATATAACAACTTTGAAATAAATATCTTCACCAAACAAGTTCACTTGTACTTCAGTTGGTTTTGACCTTCTTTTTCTGCATAACAACACAAGTCTGTAGCAATTGAAATATCTTGAGAAGAAAACACTCAAAACCACTACCACAAGAAACTTTAATCAACACAAAGCAAAGAGTGCAGTAGTTGTGTTCAAGTATCAAATAATAAAACCATCATTCAGTACTTCCTCTTTTTAAAGGGAAAGTCTACCCTGAAGTTAAGTTGGTTTTAATAAAAACAGAAACATGACAGAAACATATCAGTGAAGATTTGACGAAAAACCATCATAGGATAAGAAAGTTATGATCGTTTAGAATATTTATTCTGTGAGGTCATGCGCGAAGTGCTCTCACCTACCTTAGGTGCTGTATAACTCCATAAATTTCTCCTCTTTTTGATGAAGAGGTATGATAGAGGTATGTGTGAAAAAATGTGTTTCTAATGATATATCAAATGCAAAGGTAAAATAATGCATATCTGTTTGAGAAAAACTACATTTTCATAAAAATAAGTACACAACATATGGAAGAGCATCTTACACTTGACGTCACAAAATCAAAACTTAAAACAAATCGTAACTTTCTTATCCTTTGACAGATTTTCAGCAAACCTTCACTTATGTGTTTCTTTCATGTTTCTTCTTTAGTGACGTCCAGCTTAAAAGGGAGAGTAACTTACATTATTAAACACCACCAATATCAAAATATCACATGAACTTCCATTTCCCATTTCAAACAAAAATAAGTTTGCATAAACATGAATTAGAATTTCAAGGATAAATATTCTTTAAAAAAAAATGTCCATTGCAAGTAAGTATAACAACTTCAACTCATTTATACTGAGCCTGAGACTGTGTTTAATATGTGGATGTTCCCTCAAGACAACCACATTTCTGGAAACTTCCATGCATAGGTTTGTGCATTACATCAACATGAACCCATAAATTGCAAATATGAGCAGACTTTCCAGGAAACACAACTTTGCCATTTCACAAAAAGAAGAAATACTGTCACTCACCATACGCCTTGCACACAAACACAAAAGGCTTGCCAAGGCCAACCAGTCTTGTAAGCACAAAGTTTTAAACAGACATTAGTGGCATAATAAGTTTTCAGACAACAATCATTTACACCTTAACTAAATAGTATACTTAAATATATAAATATATACATGATCATATATAACATAAAGACTCAGTCTGAGCTGTATTCTTGTACAGTTCTTATAATAACACAATATTTTCCATGTTAAATATAAATAGCAGAAACTATAAAATATAGAGTGATCTCTTCTCTTCTTTGTTTGACATAACATTACTCCCTTTCAAACCCTTATACAAATACCCGAAAAGAAAAATGGTAGTCTGAGTTTACTTGATAAGTCAAATACTGCTGATGAGAATGAGGTACATCTATCTATAAATCTCACCATGAGAGGAATATTGTGTAGCAAATATTGAATTTCAGACACTTCTTTTTTAATCGATCAATATCATTCTGTGTAGTCTCATGGAAACAAGAATTGTACTAGTGATATTTTTTGTCTCATGGCTCAATTATTACTCATTCAGAAAGGTTTGTAACATGTGTTTTTCTCATGGAATTCCTATGAGTAACTGATCCACATATTTCTATTGTCATGTCACATGTGAAGTTAATAGCACATTGTGCTGGTTGCTTTCCCGTTAAGTCACACAGTGTTTGATACTCAATTACCACCAGTATTACAGTGAATAATCTGCCCATCTGCTTGCCTGTTTTAGTGAGTTGATGGGCCATATCAAACACCTGTCTTATTAACCAGTCAAGAGAGTTCACTTGAAACCTAATACTGGGAAATATTACGCAACAGCTCATCCTTTCAAATTGCTTGATTGGTTGGGTAAAGGTACTTACTAACTATTTGAAAGTTTTTACATCTGGCATTACCAAACAAAAAATTCTTCATGCTGTTTCACACTAAAGTCACTTATCATTTATACCATGAAATTGGCATGTAACATGCAAAGTTTATGCCTGTTTTTCCTTCACTTACACTTTGTTGTGTATTCATATGACCTATCACTTTCTAATATGTAAGACTGTTTCAAACTTGATCAAGCAGACTTTATCTTGACGTGGGTTTCTGTGAGCTACAATCAGGGTAAATGAAAGAAATATTGGTAGACAAGATGTAAGAGAGAACTATAGAGGAATAAAGATAGAGGGGGAAAGAAAGAAAGAGTGTAAGGAAAGCTTCTGTCTTTCAAATGGTATATCAAAATCATACAAAGACACCCAGAGTGTGATCCTCTCTAGAGAATGCACGTGACAGATACCATCACTTTCTCAACTGCTTTCTCACTGCTATGACCACATCATGCTTGCGTAACAGACCCTAACTTTGGCAAATTCAACATTGACTTCCCTCTGATCGCATCCAGCTTCTGTGATCGTTGACCGGCTCCATGACCAGCAAACATAGAGGGCACAATCACCAAGGTGGTCTTTCATGCGTCGTCCAGTAGGCAGTTTACTACAGGCTTCATTCTGGAGGCTACGTTCAGCATCGGGTCTTGTGTTGCCATGGAAACATGCCTCTGTTCTACCAATCACAAAGTGTCATCTTCCTTGCTTCAAGCCTCGTCCTCCGGCAGGCCCCACGTCTACATACACACAGCCGAGCTCAGGCAGCTGCCCATTCCGGCGTGGGGCGATGTGAGGCGCAGGGGGGGGGGGTGGATGTTCCACCCCCTTCCCTGGTAGAAGGGGGGTGGGGTCGGGTGAGGAACGGTGTGTGCGAGGGGTACTGCTGGCCCTCTCTTCTAACTCGGCTAATCGCTATCACTCTCGCTATCCTCGTAACCGCTGAAATCAATGTCAGTCCTGAGCATGTCGACGCGTTGTGCGTGCTCCACTAGAGCGAAGTAGCAGAACTCGTACTGATCGGGCGTCTGGATGCTGTACGCTCGCTGTGCACGCATCAAGCGCACCGTGTTGCACACGTCCACCGTGCCCACGTCCTCTAGCCGAGACATGCTGATGTCCAGGGTGCACAGGGTACCTGCAGGTGCATGGGGGGAAAACAGGTGGAAAAGGTGACATCAATGAATGCACACAAGGAAAAACAGGGGAAGAGGAAACATCAAAGCAAGTGAACAAGAAAACATGGATGCAACTGAGAGGTCAGTACTTAATGAACGCACATAGGTATGAGCACATGAATATGTTGTTGCGTTAGTATTATGACAATTGTGTATTTTTAAAAATATACTTCCAAATATTTGTTTACCAATTCTATTATATTAAAGGGAATGGATAGAAGTAGTAAAGATGACGGGTCCCATAATCAGTGAAGGTCCTTCTGTCGTCACCATGGGTTCCAGTTACCATTTATTTTGACACTGTATAACTTTGAAATGATTTGATAAGACATCCATCCTTACTAGTAAAAAAATTACATGGGGATCAGGGTGATAACGCACCCCCCCATCCCCCCCCCCCCCCCACCCGGAAGAAACAAACAAACTAATGACAAAGTACCTCTCCTCAGCAATTATAACGCAGAACATAAATCCAGGTGTAAAATCGATAGCCAAACCCTGAATGTAAGTTGGTTTTAATAACAGAAACATGAAAGAAACATTGGTGAAGGTTTGATGAAAATCTGTCGAAGGATATGAAGATTATGATCTTTTCACATTTCAAATTTTTGACATCACATGCAAGGTGCTCTCGCACGTGACGTCACAAAGTGAAAAAATTTAATAAGTCACAACTGTCTTATCCTTTGATGGATTTTTATCAAACCTTCACTAATATATTTCTTACATGTTTCTGCTGTTATTGAAACAAACTTAACTTCAGCATGGATTATGCCTTTAAGCAGCAGTTAATCTGGCCCACAAAGGGTTTATATTTCTCCCTGGCCCCTACCTGTCCTGCCGATGCCTGCACTGCAGTGCACAACGATGGGAGGCCCTCCCTTATGTCCCGTCCACTTGTCACCCATGTCCTTGACCGCTGCTGCCTGCGACTGCCGCATCACCTCACGAAACTCCAGCATGGCCGTGGCTGACCGCGGCGTGCCAAAGTCTGGCCAGCTAGTGAACTGGAAGTGGGTTATCCTCCTGCTCTCATCTGTCTGTTCAATAGGAGAGGAATGGAATTGAAATTGAATTGAAAGTTTTTATCAAAATCAAACATCACAGCCCGAAGGCTGAATTGGGATTGATGTAAAATTGCTTGACATAAAATTTGCTTAGTGAGCTAATTATCATATTTAAGACTAGATTTGCACAATCATCACCATCAAGCATTGTTCAACCATTGTTGGATGAAGTCCTCCTCAATCAGTTTCCATTTCCTTCTGTTGGCTGTTATTCTGTTCCATGTTGCTGTGTTTGTGTATGATGATATTTTGCACAATAACCGTGTTTAAATGGTATGCATTGACTGCACATGATTTTAAGATTTGCAATAAAACATAGAACATACAGAGCAAAGGTTACTTACAGCAACGGTGCTCTGCTAATTTCATTCATGCATCACTGTATTGTTTCTCTTTCAGTATCATGTGCTGATAATTGTTTTTGTATTTGAAAGAACAGAGCCCAGCACACTGAAGACTCAAAAGAATAATAAATAAATAAATGTTGATTTAATTATTCTTGATAAATTGACTCTGTTCTTTCTTCATTAAGTTTCTAGGGAAATTTAGGGAATAATGAGCTGTGCTTCAAGCTGACAAATATTTTAAGTTCAATAACTGTAAATCGATTATTCAACAAGCATAGTCTGCCTAAGATCAGGCATTCTAGTCTTAAATCAAAGGACATTTTTTCCTCCTACCTCAGTGTTCTTGACGGTGAGTGAGGTGATGGTGTAGTCCCTTCTACTGTCCACCTCGTCGTTGACCACCGTGATCTTCCCATACTCCCCCGTTGCTCCCACCTCCAGCGGCCAGTACTGCCCGCACTTGAGCCGCCCACGCTCCACTGTCCGTGTTGTCATGACGATGGTCAAGACCTGCTCCTCCCAGATCATCAGCCAGATGTCGTTGAAAGTCTTTGGTAATGGGCCTATCAGAAACAGGAAAGTCGGGTTTAAAATGTTTGCATCGAATATTAAACTGCTCTGCTTGGGGAGTTTCAGACATTAGGTATCTGGTCTCACATGGAATTTGTATCTGTCATGGACATAACAAACCTGTCAGCTCAAATATATAAGAAAACATATTTTTCGCTATGTGGAACTTTTGCAATGTGCTGGAGGTGAGTGAGATCTGTAAGTATTGCAAATTAGCTTGAAACTCCAATCCACACTTCAAGATTTCCACTTGAGAAGTGAGGATGCTTTTTCTTCAAACACCAATAAGTGTTGGACAGACTTCATTTTTATGTGAGGGACCTTTGTATTCATTTAAATCTATTTACAGGAGTGTTTTTTTTCTAGCAGAAAGCAGAAATTCTTTAGTAACACTGATAGAATGAACTATTAAATACTTCAACAAGCAGTAGTCCCTCCAGCACAGAAAGTTCGTCATTACCTTGGGCTGCGATGAAGGCATTTTTCTGCTTGTAGCCATCCATGTAGTTAGCATTGAGGTAATCTGAGTAAGGGTCTCCGTTGAGCAGGGGCAGTCGCACTCTGGAATGGTCGTAGCACAGGACATCTGCATAGCGGTTCTTGTACACATTCCGTCTGTGTCTGGAGAGTGAGGGAGGGGAAAATCGCAGGATGTTTTAGCACATTTTCTTTCTTGGAAGAGGCCAACATAATGCAATTATTTGTATAAAAATATTGTTTCTCTGAACTTATATTGTTGATTATATTTTGTTTGCTTTTTGTTTTGTTTATTGTACCTGAATTTACAATGCTGTTTTCGTTCTGTTTTAATCTTGAATGCTTTACATGCTTACATTCACCACATGGTAAACATCATATTGAAGATTTGGTGGTTGAGGAGGATAAAAGGAATAAAAATTAGAGGAAGCGGAATAAAATATACCACAAGTTATATTGTATAAGAGTAATAAAAAAAAGATAAGAGCATTACAAAACAACAGAGCATTCTAGTGGAATGACAAAAAATAGACATAGGCGTGTACTGCAACATCCAGAATTGCCTAATATGATCGCAAATGGAAACTGAAAGTCAAGAACCAGAAATCCCAGTGAACCATAAGATATCAATGCAGATGGCACCCAGTTCAAGGCCCTGTTTTTAAGGTAATGCATTTGATCGCAACTTGACTTGCCATTGCTATAAATCGTAGCTGTGTACATTCGGGATAGGGGATTGGCAAAGGTTGTACGGATCTATACTCCCCCATTAATACTGACGCTAGTAGTTTGAACCCAACCAGGCAGTGTAAACTGTAGGGGTCAACAAACTCTGTGCGGCATGATGAGTCTGGCATGTGTGTTACCATGAGTACATCAGTGGTGCAGCGACTCCCTTGCGGTGTGTGAGTGCAGTGTCCCAGCAACCACTTACACTAATTGCATTGCCACTTGCCAGGTGTGTCTGGCGCCCCCTTCACCCTCAGATATGGTGGCTTACAATCAGGGTCGCTGCCTCACTGTTGATGTCACATGGTAAGACAGGGTGTCCCATTTGCAAAAGTCATGAAACTCGGCAGGAGTCAGCAGTATACCCTAACGATAACTTGTGTGAAATCACACAGCCATAGCCTAACAAACCATTTTCAGGAAAATGGCAAAACTATCAATAATTATGCTAGATTTTAGTGAAAGGGCTTTCTGGGGTAATTTCAATTTACAAAGAAATTTTAGGCATACACCCAGTAGTAATGAGTCAGATTAAATGAGACTCTTTCGGTATTTGTTTCCATGTGGTCGTGTCTTGACCCGTGAACTAGAAATAGCTTGCGTGGTTAAGTCACTGCCCGATAAGCAGTAGATTGCAGGTTCAAATCCCATGTGGTTCCAAGATTTTTGTCTGACTTGTTTTTCATTTATTTGTAGGATGGTGCATGCTATCCTTACTACTGGGTGTATGCCTAAAATTTCTTTGTAAATATATCAACAATTATGTTTAAAACCTAGCAGCCGTAGCCTACATTCACAGTCGTATTGCCTCTGTAAGTGCGTGATGCACCACACAGCGTAGGCATGCTCCCATTGAACGCATGCACTGTGGGTCAGACCATAGTACGTAGCGGTCTCCAGTCTCTAGGTTTCGAATGACCAGCCCAAAACCTCCTCAAAATGCAGTGATTGCTAAAATTTTGCTTTAAGACAGTTTCCAGTTCTATAATTGGGAGGGACATTCTGATATAGTATCTTCTTCCAATTTCTGTGGTTTTCACAAACATTGAATTTTTTTAACCTCCATAAGTGACACCCTATCTTTAACACCATGGTAACACCTGTTTGTCAAGAAATATACTGTACTCATCCTTACTGAGTAATCAGCCCTTGCTCTGCAGACAAGTCTGTTTTACCAAACACAGATGCCATCCAGGCTTGGTTTAAAATTCTTTAAATCCTTACTCACTTACAAACACAATCAACACGCATGTACAGCACGGGGAAAAAATCACAGGTACTGAACTGATTCTGGGTCATCCATCACATTAATTGACTTGTTTACAAAGTTAAAGACATACATTTTCCTGTAGTATCTACTGTGTAGCGGAGATAAGAGTTTGGTGCACAACACTGGCAGGTCCTGCACCCCCCCTTCCCATCCGCCCCCCCCCCCCCCCCCCCCATGCTGATCATCATCCTCCATGCGTACTACAGGTAGGTGCAGAAAGGTACAGCCCACAGGGTGATGTCATCAAGATGCCACGGCCGAATTCTGCGAAACACAGGAACCCGGGCATGAGTAACACACCACTGGCTCCTGACCAAACATCCATGCTGCTTAAGAGTATTAAGCATGTAGTTATCCTGACGTCAACACCATGCGCAATGCCAACAGTTTCCTTTCAAAACAAATTGAAATCGTAGAGTATTAACACTTGAATACCCATTTTTATGAAGTTTTGGACTGACTTGTGTCATCTGGTTTCTGACTAAACAAGCACACTGCTTTATGAATGTTATAAATTTCATGACTTAAAGTTAACTAAGCCAACAGGGTACATGTATGTCACAAACAAACTGGATCATATTGTGGTCTTGTTGTATCGGCACTTGACTTGCATTCATCAAGTTTTGGATTCAAACCTGGCAGCTGGTTTCCAATCAGAGAGCACACTGCTTTAAAGAATAAGGTTTTTAAGATGTCAAAAACAGTGCTCATTGATCACACCAACAAGGTGCATGGATGATACAAAAGAAGTGGATAAATGGTGGTAAAATAGTATCAGCAATGGACATCTGGGCCATTGAGATTAGCCTTCTCTGCCTTATTTTGTTTAGTATCTACTGTCTTCTGCACCTCCCCTTTCTCTAAAAACACACCAGAACTCTCCCCTGCCTACGACAGAAATCAGTAATTACATGATGACCTCATGAAACATGATACATGTCATTGCAACACAATGACTTCCGGTGCTTTAAATCAGATGGTACCCAAACACCCACTTCAACCAATGTGATCATCCACACATCATGACAACTGTCTCTGTACGAGTCGGTGTGAAAGGGAAGTGGGAAATTTGTCTTCTGCGAAATGGCACATCCCAAGAAGGAAACTTCAGGTGGATTAGATAATAGTAGGCGTCTTTATCATGGCACAGGTCAATTCCCACAATGCAATCAGCAGTTTCCTGTGATTCATGTGAAACATGATGACGTTTCTTCCCATTTTGTGCATTCCCCTTCTACCTACACAAAGTGAGATAAGGCAGCAGAAGAGAGGAAGGAGAAGAAAAGAGATAAAGCCTAATCAATTTACTTTGAAAGTTTACAATTTTGAAGAAAAAAAAAGACAAGAAAAAGTAGCCCAATGTAAAACAGAAATAAATAGCATTGTTGAAGTGATGGCCTATTTAACAAGATAGCTCTGGCACACAAGATAGAGAAGTTTTCAAGATTCTTTATATACTCTAGGAGCACAGGAAAGTTAAAAGATAAATCTCTATCTTCAGCAAATAAATAAGAGAGGAATAAAGGAACAGAGGAAGAAAGAGCAGAAAAAGAGAGGGTATTGATGGAATGAGATGGAGAGAGGGAGAGAGCGAGTGAGGGAGAGATGGAGAGAGGGATAAAGGAAGAGGAATAGAGGGAGAGAGGGGGAGAGAGAGAGAGAGAGAGAGAGAGAGAGGGGGAGAGAGAGAGAGGGAGAGAGAGAGGGAGAGAGAGGGGGGGGGGAGAGAGAGAGGGAAAGAGACAGAGAAAGAGAGACAGAGATAGATAGAGAGAGAGAGAGAGAGAGAGAGAGAGAAATAAACAATGGAGCATCTTGGGGGCAGCCCCCCTGGACCCTCAGGCCCCGGCTACCTGGATTGTCAGGGGGGTTGCTGTGGGAGGGGGGAGGGGGGAAGTTCAGTTGGGACCTTTGCCTCTCATCAGCACGCTATGATTCACTCTGAGTGTGCGCGGCTCAAAGCGGTTCAAAAGTTTGCCGGAACCCCCCACTCCGATTCGTCATAAGTATCTCGTTCCATCGCTTTCCGCATAATCCTAATGATCTCGCACGCGGGCACTTGTATTGAACGATTGCTACAATAGAGGTCATTGCTGGCACAAAGGCAGGCGGTAGGATTCCCATGTTTGCTGTAAAGCAGTTCTTATATTGTTTATTGATTTGACAGGTTTGCTGATCACAACCTACATGTATGTAATTAATCCTAGAACCTTGGTAAACCCTGTGCCAGTCTCATTTACATCTCCATCTAACTGAAAAGCTTTGATAGTAACGATATGTTCTAGCATGCTTCATTGAAGCTTTGTTGCTTTTTCACAGATGACAGTAACAGTCCATTTTCTTCATGTTGTTGGGAGAAGGTTACTAGCCTTCCATGAAGAGGTATTCTGTATGCTTCTTGTGTAACAACATAAATTGAGCACAACTTCACAGGAAGCCGCTTCTCCTTGAGCTGCTGCTTACAACTCCTCGTCAACTGACAACACACAAGCACACACATCCTTGCACTCAAGGAAAGCAACATTTTTGCTCCTAAACTTGTGGACACACAGATTCAAAGTATCACAAGACTCTCCACTTCTGCGATGATCTAAGACGTCATTGATATCACAAGACGCACCTCTTCTGCGATGATCTAAGACGTCAATGATATCACAAGACGAACCTCTTCTGCGATGATCTAAGACGTCAACAGCATCACAAGACAATCCTCTTCTGTGATGATCTAAGACGCAGCTTTCAACAACACAAAAGCTGGGTGACAGGCAGGGGATCCAGTGACTTAGATTCACATGAATCCACCACGAGGCACCCAGAAAGTTTCAATGTGAGTCACGTCGGCCTTGTACTGCTCCATGCTGAAGCTGATGCCATCACGGCTAGGGGAACTCCAAGACACGCCAAAGACCAAAACAAGCCATCTGATCCTGTCACTGCACCCCTGGAGGTAGCCTCATTTCCAGGCTCTGGACTGGGATCTTTCTTTTTGAAATCAAATCAAAGTCTGAATGCATAGACTACATAGAAAACAACCTTCTTTCTTTACTTCCCCTCACAGAAGGTGAGTGAATGAAGGTTCGTTTGAATCTCCAGACATAGTTGTGACTGTAAAGTTACCCATAATCAACGGTAAGGCTACATCAGAGGAACTACCAGAAACATATAAGGAAAAAATTCTAAAAAAAATAAGCTCAGAAAACGCAGAGGAGCAGATAGTACAGAAAGGCAGGGTGTCCCATTAGCAAAAGTTATGAAACTCTGCAGGAATCAGCAGTATACCCTAATGATAAGGTGTATGACATTTCAATCATACCTTCACAAACATTTTCAGGAAAAGTGAAAAACTATCCATGTTAATGTTTCAACCGCAGCGAGCATAGTCTATGTATTGTCCCTCTCAGCGCAAAGCGGCCTCCGGTCTCTAGGCTGTAGGTTTAAGACGACCCACCCAAAAACCCCTAAAATCTACTGATCGCCATAATATCCCAGTTTCTAGTTCTAGCATTGGGAGGGAAGTTCTAATACAGCATCTTCTTCCATATTCCAAGGTTTTCACATTTTTTTTTGATCTTCAAAAGGGACACCCTGTATTTAAAATAAATTCCTGCAATTCTGTGCTGAACAAGGCTTAACAGAGAGGATATTTTCCACACTCCAGGACGCTAATAGAGCCCATGCTCCTCTCCCGATGACCTCTCTCTCTATCTTCAATCAAAATGAGACCAGTCTTCTTACATTTCTCCTGCTGTTTGTCACACTGTGCATCCCACGACCAGCGGGGAGATAAATGTCCTGCTCTCATACATGTGTACACCTGTCACTCTGCATGTAAATATTTCTCTGGGGAACATATTGCATGGATGGATCTAGTATTTTGAATTATACTACAGGTTCTGTGACAATGAAATGCATGATACATATTAATTTGAAGGATGTACATTACCAAATCATTACAAATAAGATCAAATACCTGTATTCTTTACACCGTCAAGGTACAATATTGGACCATACGGCCAAATAGCCCAAATTTAGATACAATTTGAACCTAGCTACACTTCCTTACATGGAATATTTATATTCGACTTAGCCCGCAGGGTAGGCAGTATACTTTGAATCATCCACAAATTTGGACAGTTTGCCACACCCAAGATATGATGATGACCTTGTCCCAAGTATCGTCAACTTCATAAATCATCGCTGTAATTAGCAACCTCCCCCACTAGCACTTTCCTGTCCTCTCTCCTTCCTTCTCCCCTTCCCCTCCCCCTTCCCCCCTCTACCCCCTTTTTCTTTTTCTTCATGTACCTGGTACTGTCATTTCCCTTTGTAACCAAATTCAAATCACCCTTCCCAGCTAAATGTATATTCATGAATCCCCCTACCGACCATCAAAAGGCTCACATCAAACATCACAAGTAAAAGTTCACCTTACTTCACTATGTTCCATGCCTCTTCTACAACATGTATGTGAAGTACATGAAAACTCTTCTTGTCTCTGTCCCTTCGCCATCTCTCCCCCCCCCCCCCATCCTCTCTTCCATGTCCTTGCATGACTTCCCTCTCTTTCAAATTTCCTACTCAAAACTGTAATATGATTAATAAGCTGGACATCAGCTCTCCAAATCAATATTTCCTCTTTATACTAATGTACGTAATCCCATCCTCACTTATATCTCTTTACTGATTGCGCCACAAGCACACATCTAGGCAGAATCACACATAGGCCGTTTTTAAGAGCATAATCATGTCATCATCCTATTGCCTACACACCCCAGCAAGAAAAGCCCACTCGTCATATCCATCGTTAAGAGTCAGCCATGTCAAACAGGGCAACTTGCACCATTTTTTCCAATAGTAGGGAATCCACCGATGAAATGTCCAAATATTGGCTAAATTTGACAGCAGGCAAACGCTAGCAAAGTTCAGACGGAAACCAGAGAAATTTGACAGCGCACAGTCAACTGGTATGCCTCAACAACAGCAACAACTGGCATTCCCTGCGTGCAACTTGGAGCACACTGTGACAAATGGGGTTAGTTACACGGGGAGGCTTCAGTACTTACTTGGAGGCATGGAAGGTGCCTGCGGGTGGCTCTGCCCTGATGGCAGCATACTCCTTGTAGATGCCGCTCTGCTTCATAGCCAGCACGTAGGAGACCAGCGTGTCCATATCCATGCCGCTGTCCGTGGGCTGGTGCACCGACTCCGTGGCAGAGAAGGTGTGCTGGTCCCTTCTATCGGGGACGGGTGGCGGTGAATCTGTGCGGGGGCGTGGTGGCTTGGGCGGGGGCGCCTCTGGCATGCTATCGCTATCTCCGTCTGCCTCGTGGACAGTCTCTGTTTCGTGCTTCTCCTTCGCGTCCTTCTGGATCTTCTCCTCCTCGTCATCCAGGATGCTGAATCGGTGGCCCTTGACAGTCACCGAGCCATTCGCCCGTCCGTCTGTGATCAGCTTGCCGTTACTTGTGCCGTTGGCGCTGTCGCTGCTGCTGCCGTTGCCTGTTTTCATGTCCTCTATGCTGCCGCGGATGGGGTCCGAGTGCGTCTCGCTGTGGCTGGACGAGCGCAAACTGTCCGTGCTGCCCCGGTGGTGGATGTCCACCACGAAGCCCACGCTGTCTGTGGGTGAGCCGATGTCGCGGATCCGCTCAGGGACAAACAGTTCGATGGCCTTCTGATTCGCCTCCTGAGCCTCGGGTGTGTCCACCAGGGAGTCGCTGAGGTCGCGGGAGTTGCGGTTCTTGTCGCTGCTCTGGTCAAGGCAGGAGTTGAGCCAGTCCAGGTGCTTGACCTCCGCCGTGCCACCCAGCTCCTTGGGCAGGGAGGTGGCTGGAAGGTACCGGCACAGCCTCTCAGCGCTCACCAGCGTCACCTACCATACAAGGGGACAGAAGAACAAACAAGCCCATTAGCACATTGATATATCACTGGCATTACATAGGGGATCAAGGCATTTACAGACAGGGTGTCCCTTTTCCAGGCAAAAAATTAAAATGTATAAAAAAAACACGGAAAATGGAAGAATTGAAACTTCTCTCCAAATAAAACAACTGGAAACTGACGAAGTGAAATTGTAGCAATTGCTACATTTTGAGATTTTGGTCATGCCTTCAAAACGGAAACAAAGATACTTTTCCACATTTCCTGTAGTGGTTTGTGAAGCTATGACTGTGAAATTTCATACACATTATTGTAAGGGTATGCTGCTGATATCTGCTGTTTCATGACTTCAGCAAATAGGACACCCTCTCTTTAAGCCCCTGCAATACAAAATATCAAAAAGCCCCTGTGAAAACAATTTGTCCTCATTGGGCATCATGCATAGCATATTGCATGATCTCTGTTAGATTGACACACATCAGGCTTGAAAAGTATTCCCCACAAATAATCCACCAATATGATATAATAGTAAATATGTCTCATATAGACACTGCTCTTTCAATGAAGGCAGGGAGGGGAAGGGGTGGGACAGTACCAAGAATCAGGTAGTATACATTTTTATGAACAGTTTACTTTTCAACAATCAAATCATTATTTTGACACAGGTGTATCTTGTGGTAAGGTAAATACCAGAACAGGAAGAGGCAAAATCAAAACTAAGATTTCACTCGTACTAAACCAATGTAGTTTGTATGCTGTACCATTGAGTTTGGTGTATAGAAAACTCACCAAATAAAATTCTTCACATGTTCAGAACAGGCTTTACAAATTGATCTATGCAGGACAGCTAATAGAGGTGAAGGATCCATACAAACATTCCACTCATGTCCATCATAGTGCTACACATAACTAACTTGTAATGAGGTTGAAAATCTGTCAAGTAACATCAAATTGGCAATTGGCTCCATATTTTACAGCTTGTGCAACAGGCTATATAACAAATCTTAGGCATTTCTTACACAATTTATTGTGTGCAGGGCGCTAGCTGCATGTACAGTCATGTATTCCAGAGGAAATACCCAAAGTTGCCAATTTGAGGACTCTTGGAGCACTGATCATTTCATATTGCGAGAGCATCATGGAGAATACACATACATGTGCAGACTTGGAGGAATGTTGATGCACATCCCACGCACCCACGCACCCACGCAACACAAACGTCAAACTGTGGCTGAATTCACAAAGGGCACAATTACAGGAGTACCTTATGCACAAAACCCCTTCTACCATGGGGTCTACTTCCGGTTACATATTGCACAGATTGGATACTGAGGCACAGCGTATTCCAGAGGTATATCTTTGCGCAGTTTGTATCTCTCTTACTTGACACTTTGATGTTTCAAAACAATAATACACACACATCATATTGAGCAAAGTATATTTCACACTAAAGATGCATTAATGCAACTCTCAATATGGTCTTTGTCCAAAAAATAAATGGTTTAAATAAAAGCACCATTTGACCTCTAACAATGACACCTTTCTGCGTTGCGATGTAAAGTGATCACTAGTACAGGGTATATATATATCTTTTTAAGATACCCTAATTAATCATTTCTATAAAAAAAAAATGTTTTGAACATTTAAATTCATTGTATGTATTTATCTCATTGCAATTTCAAGAAATTTATAAGTATTGGAATGGTTTATTATTCATAGTGACAAGATCACATCACAGTTTATTCAGAAACTGGATTTTTTTGTGAGCATCTGTCCTGAAGGTTCCTTCCTCGCCCCAACACAGCATTAGTTTTAATGCCAACTTTTACATAGATTGTGTAACTTATGACAAGACATGAGCATTGATCACTTGCATTGAAAAGATATTTCCAAGACAGTTGCATGTACATGTATGAAGCTGCTAAAACCCTTTAAACCTCAGTAAATCTCATGGAAGGGAGTCTATCCTACACCCTGCAATGATCATCCACTATCATTTCCTCAGAATAAGGACTACAGGTGTACTTCTTAACAATTCAGTTTGTTGTCTATTTCTTAGAATATACTTGCAAGAGTTGAAATTGTGAATATAAAACGCAATGTCAGGAACATGCCACACCACAATATTATATGTTGAGGCTCTGTTTACAGGTTTGTCTGAAGGATATTGATATTCACTGTATGATAAAAGGTTAATAATCATAATAATCATCATCACTATTGTCATTATTTGTCATCATTATTATTATCATTAATTACAATTACTATCATCATCATCCTCATTAATTACAATCGTTTTCCTTATCATGATTAACCGTAGCTAATTGATTTATTTCTCATTAAAGCCTTGAAACTACGATCACTTCTTTAACTGCACTCAAAATTGGCAACCTCGTTCACAGTCTTCTATAGACCAGCTTACCTCCGACACATCTCCAACCAGGGCAGAGCTCACCCGACTCCCAAAGGAAAGCTTTTTCAAAAAGGCATTCATTATGCGCGTGGTTCTAGCTTTCGATGGCATCACAAAATCCTCAGAAAATGTCCAGCTTCACAAAAGAATGCTTAAAAATCCATCTACCTCTTCCTGTCGATAACGCACATGAAGGATGATGGTGACGTATGACATAAGCAGCACAATAGAATATATTGTTACGCTGTGAAACTTCTGGGAAATATTTGCTATAGCTTACATCCCACAATAATGCTACTCAGAAATGCATTATTAGAGAGAGAAATGAGCACGGCGGAGTTCTGTGAATGCACAGAGTAGATAAGTGCAGCAGCAGAAGCGTGCCTTAATGCTAACCCACGGTGGGAATATTCAGGGAGATAATGAGCAAAGCAGGGTCGCCGCCTCCTCCTCCTCCTCACAGACACACTCCGGTCTCACACGGCCTATGGACGGACGTAACACAGGCAGAGTTCACTAGGAGCATTCCTCCAGAGATGCAAGCATTACATTGTCCCAAGTACCAGCACATATCCGCTGGAAGACACAAGAGTTATGTATACAATCACGTTAGGACATAAGGTCAGGCTACGATAAAGGTGCTACAAGAACAAAAGGTTTTAAAATCCGGGTGGTATTACAATGAGATCAATCAGTCTTTGATGTAATACGAGCAGCGGGATCATCTCCTAGCTCTGTGTCTGGCAGTCAGCATTAGCAATGGAAAGATTGGCCTACCCTATACTATCAGCTCTCTGCACTGCGCTACATGTACACACAGTCTGTTGCATCACTCAAGCCAGCCAACCTACATATGTGTCCGTCAGCCCTGGAGCCTGCCTGCATGCCTTAGTGAGAGTGCAGGCAGACTGTACCGCCGCCGCACGAATCACGCAGAGAGCTGACACGCACTTAAGTCCCCTCCTACTGTGAGGCTTCGTTACCTGCACAGTGGGACAATATATGCACGCTCAATTAGTCTCTAACTCACACTCTCTTCCTCTCACATGGAAGGACGCTTTAACCCTCAAACTCGCAGGTGTCCTGTTTGCCTTTCTTCCATTTCCTCTATTTCTCTCTTCCTACATTAAGGTCATCTTTGTTCACTCCCTCTCTCTTTCATCTACCATTCTCTTTTCTTTTATATTTGAAATACTCTCATGATCGTCTGTTCTCTCTGCTTATATATTAAGATGTCACTCCAAATCTCTCTCTCTCTCTCTCACACTCACTCTGATTTCTTTTGTTCTCTCTACTTTTATAGTAAGATACCATCATTCTCTCTCCCTACCTCGGTTATCTTCAATTCTCTTTCTATATTAAGATGGTGTCTCTATGGTCTCAACTTTTCTCTCTAATATTTGCGGTTCTCTTTCCTATGTCAAGAAGTTGTTTCTCTCTCTCTCCCGTTCTCTTCTGTTCTCTCTCAAGATGTCCTCCCTCGCCCCCTCCCTCTCTCTCTCTCTCTCTCTCACTTTGCCCTTACTGTTTTTTGTCCTCTCTTGCTCTTTGCTTTCTAGAACTCTATTTTTTCCTTTCTCAATAAATGTAAATACAACTTGTTTACAGCCAGCATTCTCATTTCCGTTTCCATATGTTCTTCAATCTCTTACTTTCTTTACTCCTGCCATTGAATAAAAATGTGCATTTATCAAGAACACTTTTGAAACATACTTGAGGTAATGAATCACCTCAACTTCACATCCATCAATATTCCTTCCCGTTCCAAATCTAGAGATTTAATGGGAAGTAAGGACACATTTCATAATGAAGTATTACCTGTCAACTGGACCATCCAAGGAATGCAGATTTATAAAGCTTAATGACGATTGTCAAAATGTTCTCTCTCTTCCTCGATTTTGTTGCTTCCCCCCCCCCCCCGTGCCTTTCTCTATATATTTGTCCCTCTCTTTCCTTTCCGTCTCTCCACTCTTTCCTCCAAGACTTTCTCCTTCCTTCCTCTTCACCCCTCTCTCATCTTTCTCTTCTTCTCCCTCTTTTTTCCTCCTTTATTTCACTTCATTGGTCATTTCTTCAGCTAGGGTACCTCTGACATGGATGTAACATGCCGCATGACTCAACAAGCACATGAATAAACCAATGCCAGGCCATGGAGTACAATTATCCAGGAAACCATACAGCCTGTTGCCATGGGGATAAGCTGCTCATTAGTACCTCCATGCTAATTATTGCCCTTATCATCACCACTTCTCGCTTCTGCCACATGTTCTCGATCCTCTGGAGGTGTAGTCAGACTGTACGGATATCAATTTGATATTCACTCACGGTAAATTCAATCTGAAAGATGTGGCGGTATAACAAGTTGGAAATTTTCCAAGAATAATTGCCCACTAACGAGCATACCTATCACATACAGCCCTGCATGAATAAAGGGTCACAGTTGGGTGATCATGTGACCAAATCAATAATAAAGCATGTTGGATTTGTGCTTGGGTATTATCTCTGATAATGTTGTGGTCAGACCTCTCAAATTTGGGGATTGCAACAATATTTTGATACTGCGATAGTCAGACTGCCCCTTGTAAGGATAATCAGTGACTCGCCAATTACAATCGAGATTCTCAAGGACCATTCAGACAGGGTGCAGAGACTAATTGTGCTTGAATGCTTGAGTGTCATCAGTGATTGGTTGAATCTATCACACACCTGGGCAATGATCACGGAACAAACGCTTCAGGCGTAATCGTCAGAATCTTCCCAGAAGTCTTCCTTTGACTCGACAAGCAAACTGTCATTAATAACTTCCTAGAAATCTTCCAATACAATGCCTAGCAGACTGCAGATCATAAAGTATCAAGCATAGTGTGATATTTGAGGATCAAAATAGAAAATAACATTTTTTAATGATTTCTTGGTCGTGTAGGGCTCTTGCCAGTTATAGTACACAATCATGGAATGCCAAAACCTTCTGAATATGCAGCAAGGTCAAAAATGAAACATTGCATTGTTTTCCATTTGTATTGCATCTTCAAAAGAAATGGAGCCTAAACTAAACGATACATTACCCCTTTAGCTCGAGTTGCAGAACTTTCTTTGAGGGTTTTTTTGTTTCTGCCATGTGCCACTCATAAATTATGGAAGAAAAAATTCCCTAGGGGATGGAGACGAAATCAATGAAACATATAAACATGTTCAAAGTAAGGGGGCGGGGCTTTCATTTCATTTGTGATGGAAGTCTTTAAAATAAGTCCCCACAAATCTAGTAGGAAGCTATAGGGAAGGTCAAGAGTTGTGCTCCAACATTCATTAAAGGTTTCATCTTGATCGTCACATTGCTATGGCAACCAGTCTGAAGTCAAGTCTATATCTCATCTAGTATGAGTTTTGATTAATGATCACAAGGCAGAAGGGTTGTGGGATATTTGGGTCAGGTTTCCATAATCTTAAACTTAAAGGAAAAGTCCACCCTGAACTCAAATTAGTTTTAAAGAAAGCAGAAAAATTAAATCAACAAATTAGTGAAAGTTTGACGAAAATCCAAAGAATAAGAGTGTTATTACTTTTTTAAAGTTTTCATTTTGTGACATCACTTGTGGGCTGTATATGTACGTGTGGCTGTCTCGTGAAAGAAGAATGGAATATGAAGAGATACTTTTACAGAACGACTAGAGTAACTAATTTATATAATGCTTCCCACATAAAAGGTTACGAACTTCAACCCAAATAACGTCAGAGGATTATTTCCCACTACTGCGCGTCAAACACAAACTTTTAAGGCTTTACCACAAAAAATCTCAAGGGACCAGCAAACACAGATGTGTGGTTTCAGGAATTCAGGATGTAGACGTTTCTTTGAAATGGCACGGACAAAATCATGACAGTAGTCATTCAACCCAATGAACCCTTCCTGTTTGAGATAAATATTACTGCTCAATGGCATTTGTGTGCATTAATGGTGACAAAATGCATACTTGGTACACAAAGAGTTAAGAATTATCCATAAAAAGACATGAATGAGGGAAACATTTTGGAATTTCTGTGAGTTTATACATGAGAGGAAACAGTTAATATGAGACTTGGAAATTTGTAAAATGGAAAAACAAGGGCGTTCAGTAGGCTGGGATGTCATTGTTTGAACTTGGGTAATTTTAGTGCAGAAGGTCATTCTTTTGCATATATTTCTAAAGACATCATTAGCATTTATGCTGTGCTATAAGTATAAGAAAGAATCTCCTACATGTTTACACTACATGAAGGAATGAATGTGGTCTGCAGGTAGTTGAGTGGTGAGAGAGGTGATTAGAGGTGTTTTGTCTGCAGGATGCAAGGCATTCTGAACTTGCGCATGACATCATAGAGGCGTTGCCAGTTTCAAGAGTGGCCAAACTTAAGTTCTTCTGTTTGACAAGGTGTCCCTTTTGCAAGTCAAAAGAATAATTTTTTTATAAAAACCATAGAAAATGGAAGAAGATATTAGATCTTCCCTCCCAATAATAGAACTAGAAACTGGCGCAAAGCGAAATTAAATCAATTGCTACATTTTCAGGAAGTACATTTTCTGTTCTTCTTTCTACTTGGTTTTGAAAGAGACACATTTGAATGAAAGGTTGGGTCTTAATACTTTAACCTTTATTCTCACCTTGATTAAAAATGTTAAAGTGCTGTTAATCATTAACATTTTAATTATTACACTATCAAAAGAATTCAATTTGTTGAAACGTTAGGATAAAAGTCACCCATCAGACCCTTTCTTTGTTCTCATTTATCTAAATACTAACAACTAATGATGCGGTTGGTGCACATGTGCGTCAACGGTAATGAAAGGATTAACCAGCGCACCGCAGGACTTAAAGAGGCATGTATGGGACTGGCCCATTGTCTTCTCACCTAGCCCAAAATAAATTCAATTAGACGTCAACCACAGGTAAGTGCAGAAGTCCGTTCTAAACTCAATTTCCTTGCAAGGTATAAACCGATTGGGCATGGCCGCTACTCACCAACTACTTTACCAATCATGCTGCACACACAATGCAGGACTTCGGCAACAATCGCAGAAACACTATCCCTACCGGACCCTGAGTCACAGGCACGAAACCCCACAGAATTAGTTCGCCAGCAAAGAATTAGTCAAAGAACAACGAGAATGGCAGCAGACCATCCAGAGCTGGGAGGGGGAAATTGCCCCGGGTAGAGAGCGGACTCCTACCCTTACCACCCTCGTCCAAACATCTTTGGTGATTGCTTCGTCTAGTACTATTCTGAGTCTACCACTTGATGATGTGTAACTTCCTGTTGAGAATGAAATTAGCCCGACGTCCAGAGCTTTTCACTTACTACCACTTAAGTCAATTTTACATGTTTCCTTCCACCCCAAGTCCTCAACAATAGGGAAAATTCACTCCACTGTTCCCCCTTTTTCCCCCCGTTGAAATTACTCCTCCACTATTAAAAAGATCCTGTTTTCAAGTTAGAACTTAGGCATTAAAATAATTTGTAGTACCATTCATTGCCACTTGAAGCTTTCCCATGACTTGTGATTGTTCTGTTTGAAGCGTTTCCACATTTGAAAACAAGGCCATTGTTTGCGTGCTTGCACTTCGTCCTATTTCTTCATGTGGCAAGGTCCTGTTCACACTTCTCAATGTCCTCCTTCGTATTATACACACACTTGACTTGACCTGCTCAAACTTTTTTAAAATGAGTGGGTGTGAGAAAAAAAAAAGGGCCAACACTTTTAGAATCATCACAATTTGCCCAGATTTCTTTCAAGTTATGGGTCACTCATAGTAGTAAAAGCTATGGAACCTGTATCAGGAGTGCTATTCTGTAAAGTCTATGGATCCTCTACTCTTATTGTTTTAATATCAGGATGCCAGAAAAAAATGTGTTACTATTAAACAAAACCTGGATCCATTGATGACAGAAGAATGGTTCTGCTTTGATTATGGTCTATTGTCATTTCCACTGCTACACCTTACCTTTAAAGGGCATATAGTGTACTGGGAATGCAAAAAAGCCTTCAAAAGTTAATTTTTAGCAATCTTCTTATCAATGGTCTTAAATTCATGCATTGTCCATTTTAGAAGCTTGTTGAAAGTTATTTGCCCTCAAGTGATCTACATTTGGAGTAATGAGTGATTAAATCACATATCCTCAAAATGTTCGGCCCGAACATTTTGAGAATTTAATCGCTAATCATTCTCGGCTAAAAGAGAATACAGTACACACACAGAATACAGCACACACAGAGCTAGCGTGAGGAGGCGCAAATGTTTCCAGCTATAGCGTGCTTTGCACTTGTATGTGGGTAAACCGGAAATGGAAGATATGCCGCATTTCCGGTTCATGGGTCTCTGATTTTAGTCTGCGCTCAATGGACAGACCTTTTACAGTGATGTTAGCTCGGGTCTGATCCGGACCTGATGCGGACCTGACCCTCCTCTCAGCTAGGACTAATTTTAGCTCGGGCTAAATATTTTTCGACCTTTTATAGTGAGAGTTACCACGGATCAGGTCCGGACCTGATCCGGGGTAACTCTCGTTATAAAAGGGGCATAAGCATTGTTACAATTGACTTACAATTTCAAACTTGTTTTCTATTGCTTGTTTGTGCAGATGAGTACAAGCTTGGTAGGTATTATGACTTACAACTTCATACTTGTTTTTCATTGCTCGTTTGTGTAGATAAGTACAAGCTCGGTAGGTAATATGAATTACAACTTCAATCTTGTTTTCTATTGCTTGTTTGTGCAGATGAGTACAAGCTTGGTAGGTAATATGACTTACAACTTCATACTTGATTTCTATTGCTTGTTTGTGCAGATGAGTACAAGCTCGGTAGGTACTACACTTGTCATCGACCATCTAAAAAACAATGCATCTGGTTTACATGTCTGTCAATCCCCTTTCTGTTCTGCATGCTCTACAAATCGTTCTTCCCCCTCCTGAGAAGCATGCCTGCACGCATCCCGTCTCAAACAAGTTTAAAAATACAGCCGGATTTTTTTTTAACGACAAATTCTGTTGACTCATCCAAGTTAGGCCCGCTTGTCACCAGATATTTATGCTTCCTGGGGATCGGAGCGAGGCGATATTTTGGTCCGAGCTCTCTCCTATTTGCTGCGTTCGGCTCCAAAGTCCCAGCGCGCGCCGGGCTCGGTGCTGACGATCTGTCATGAGTGATATCTCTATGTTTATGAAAAACATATTGGAATCCCATCGCTTTGTAACGATTCACTCAATTTAATGAGGGGCTTCCTCACCACCACCTGGACTAGCTACGTGACTCAGAGACTAACGGAATTCAATTGCAGGATTTCGCAAGGGAAAATGACAAGCAAATGGGCTTTTTCATTTCCTTACCCCATCCAGGTCATCGTTCTGTCATCGAGTTTGTTTCTGAGATCCTGCCAAACATGCTTATGTCTGTCAGCGTCTTATTATATCAGCTATTCGAAGTGGCTGGTCAGATCTAATGGTAAAAGATACTGGCTCAAATCCCTTCCCAAAATAATGGAAGCACTCATGGGTATGCTCTGGACATGTCACCCTTTCCTCATTTGCTTTACACTGCCCTGCTTCTCATGACACAATTGTATGGACGCGTATCTTCAAAAGGCAAAGGATTTTGATCATTCATTTTTCAACAACGTTCAAACATAGGTACATATCTTTACTAAATGTACAATTTGTTGTTCTGCATCAGGACTGTTTTAATCATTGAATAAGTCTCGAGGGTGAAATATGGTGCATAATATAGTCTTATCTTGAGTATATGATTAAACCAAATCAGGACTTAACAATCACAGTTTGATAGTGCTTACAAAACATGAGAACGCAAGCCAAGAAATATGTGCATAAGTATTGGCCTAATTATTTAAGCATATATCAAGAAAGCTCCTATCAAAGTTGTTGCATGGCATGGTTGCCTAGCTCTAATGTGTGTTATAAATATTCCATCAGGTGGTACGATTGACAGGAGGTCAATTCAGACCACATTTCCTTTTTTGCACTCGCTTTAATTGTAAGGGGAAGAAGTGGAAAAGACTCTGGGACATTTTATCAATGGAGTGCCCTTCAGCCAAGACCATGGGTCTCAATTGTCATTGTTTTCAAGATAGAAGGAATAATCTTTAAAATCATAACATTTTGACACTTTGTTCAGGTGATGACATCAGAATTCTGCCTTGTGTCCAGCCCTAATAATTATTACCACGTCTACCCCATAACCAACTTTTTGGGGGTCTTTAGGGGAGGGGGGCAAGGCATCTTCAGTATGAGTGTCCCTTAACCGTTACTATGCCATCTTGGAGAAATCGGACGTTTCTTTCATTGACTCGCTGTGACTCTCGGAAGCGATCAGACGCCTCTGAGAGGAACCCGGCTGTCACGCTGAGACCTCGCCGTGATTACCCCAAGGCCCAACAGTGATATAATGTACATGTGATATTAACAGGCGACATGGTCCAACCTAAGAAATATTGCCTACTTGCTACATACTGTAACACTAGCTCTGAGAAACTTTATGCAGTGCAGCCTCAAAGTGCTGCTCTACTCTCATATAGGCCATCATTCTGCCATTTTTTCAGCCAAAGTCTGCTATTATTATTTCAAAAAGCTATATAATCAAAGATTCTCCCCTATAAAGTTTATGAACACACGTACAGACTTGTACAATGACAAGCTTTCCAGTCTTCAAGATAAACTTTTGTCTGAGGACAACAGTATGCATAAAGTCTGCCAGTTAGAATGTCATCATTAAACATACAGTTACTTCTGTTTTTGCTCTAACAAGAGACACGGTCAGACTGGAAAAAAGATGATTCAGGGTCACACTGCCTTCTGTCATTGATACCATGAGTTAAAAAAAAATCTCATTCTTTTGGCCATCAACGTGCAATAAGCCATTTTTGTAATGTTTTCACACCTTTCCCCCTAACTGCATAGTAATGTCTTATTACATTCACCTGTACACTACAGCTCAAAGAAATTGGCATAGGGAAGGGGAAAGGGAAGAAAGGGAACAAGCCGTTGTTTTAAACCCCAGTATATTTTGTGCAGTTCAGCATTAGCCTAAAAATCATGTTTTATGCTGAACTGGACAAAATATACCGCGGTTTAAAACTGTGGGTCCTTCCCTTTCTTCCCTTTCCTGTTCCCTATGCCAATTCCTTTGAGCTGGAGTGTTGTGATTTAGTTTGGACGGGTGGAATGCCCTCTGAATCTATCAGCTGTCAATAGTTGGATCAACCTCAAGCAAGCTTTGGGTCTACCATTATTAAACGTATCTTCTCAACGACGTGCATAGCATATATATTATTAGGTACTTTTCCTGATCATTTTGCAGTCAGAAATTTAAATAGAAGGATTCCAAACCCTGGTTGCCTATAAATTGTTAATATTCCCATAGTCTGACCCATCTAAATGTGTGATGTCTACTTTGCTGAGGTGTACTGCACTGCAGTAACGCCGTATTTCCCATATACAGTATGCTCATTACTCACAATTTATTTTTGATGAATTCACTGCAAAGAATATATAAAGAAAAAACAAATAAGACTAAAACAGCCTTGCTGGCAGCGCAAGATTAAAAGGGTCTTGTTTGTTCCTCTGTAGTCACAAGGCAGGAAGGAATTCTCACCAACAAACAAGACAAAAAACAAAAACAAAGTAAGAAATGGGAAGAAGATCGAGTCACGGGCAATAAAATCCTGTCCTCTCTCCCATGACAGGGAAGCCCTCTCACCAAAATAGATGGCTAACTTCAAGCGCAATCAATCAAATGGGACTGATGCTAAAATAGCCCATTTCTCACCCATCAGGAATTAAATTTAGACGCCTCTTCGCACCTTGCCCCACAAATGTAGTCACAGCTGCCGATGAAATTCATCCGTTGATCTGCAGCACAGATTTGCGACAGGACTCTCATGAATCACACATCAAGGACATTCACCATCTGAAATGGCAGAGCTCTGACATTTTAGGAATACAAGCAAAAACAGGGTTCTGACATTTCTCCCAACATACTGATGTGAAAACTTTGGAATCTGTAAAATTTGTCATATTCACAACTAGAAGGTCTCCTGCTTCTGCAAAACAACTTTGTTTGCTTCCTGTTTGTAAGCACAAACTTAAAAACAACAAACAGATATTAAATCTTTTGGTTTAAACTCATTTCAGATTTTATGTTTTCCTCAGAAGGTGAGTCTACATTTTACACTTGCCAGCTGAGCAATCATCGGTCAGATAACTCTTGGACTGTACATGTCCCCTGCCTTAGTTTTTCCAGCTTCCCCGCCCACCCCAACCTTGGTGAGTAGCACAATTTCAGTAGAAAGAAGAAAGACATAATAAATACAATGTTTCTTGGTTGGTATAGGAGTCACTCTACAGTTGGTAATAGCTTTAACATACTTACGCATGCGCACAGATATTACTGTAGGGTAAACAGTGCCATTTGGGTATACATGACATGATATTTCTAAACTCCTTGTGGAGACATGTACACTATAGAGACAGAGGGGTTCCAATGCCCATATCCATGTAATCTAATTAACACATGTACTGCAACAAGTGATTACTCTGAATCCAGACCAGTAGCAGACACAGCTGACCACTGAAGGTTACATTCCTGCTTCTTCCTAGTCCCAGGTCTGCCTTTAAATAGCTTACTCACACACACAACTTCAAATCTCTGGTTCAGTTTTACTCATTCATTTTCATGTCTTTAACTGCATTCATCTTCATGTCTTAAACTGTAAAGAACACTTCTTGCTTCAGGGCATGAAGTCTATGATTATACTGTACAATGGCAGTTGAAAGTGTATGATGCATTGTCTTAAATACTCTACAATGACAAATGGTGAAACCATTGACATCATTTAGTTTATTCATAGAGGACCTAGACAAGATAATGGATAAGAAATGTAATCCTGCGGGAGATGTCCCATACGTACATGTACGTCATAGGGAAGCCACCAAACCATGCATTAGACAAAAGATGACACTCATGATTGTCTGTCGCAGCCAAATTGCTCCCAGCAGATTGCGCCTTTAACACACAGATTCCTCGCCGGTCAGTATCGCTGTATGTATGCAAGCATCGGCCGCACATTCCGCTTCCCATGTAACCTTTAAACGGCACATGTCCACCAATGCATTATAGTACGGTAGTCTACCAGTACAGACAGTTGTCAGTCAGGGAGTGCATCTGAATCAACAGGTCTGAACCTGCAAAGACTAGCTCACATAGTGCATGCCTCCCGAATTGGGACATGACCAGCAAAAGCATATGGTAGTCTTACTGCAAGATGCTACCAGACACATATTTTGGGACTATGTTGTCACAAAGAGTCTGCATGTGCAGACTAACATGAGCCTCCATGCCTGGCTATGAGGCATCAGCTGGTTATGCGGTATGGCTACATTCGTGCAGGCTCATTAACAGGCTTTCCCCTCCATGGAGTTTGCAAAGTGGCAAGCAATTATGTGGGAGATATGTGGCGGCAGGATAGGGTGGGGAAAACACATAGATTTGGAAAAGCAGAAATTGATGATCATTTTCGTGGGCGGAATATGATTTCACGGGATAAATTATGAATCAGTATCTTCCTTGCTTTGAAATCTGGAAAGGAAATCAAGTAGAAAAGAATCAATTAGGTCACGTACATGGGAAAATTAGAGGTGAAAAACTGCAAGTATGCAGCAGACATAGGAACCTACAAATAATCATGTGAAAAGAATGTCATGGAGTTGTGCACAAAAAATACAATCCCCAGTGAATAACGAGTCAACGACACACATGCGAACAAAGCAGATGTCACCCAAACAAGACAGATTAAGGCACATCGCAAGGATGAATTGTTAAAATGAAATGAGACACACGCGGAAAAAATAGTCATTTTTTGTCTGAAAGAATTTGGAGAATGCGGAAAATGTCGCCTCCTAATTTCAGCCTTCCTCCCTGCCACGAGGATTGAGTTTTCGATTTTAAGCGAGAATGGCACGATGATTCGCATCTAGGGATGATCACATCTGGTTTGAGTCAGGGAGGATGGTTGGAGTTACCATGTAGGAAGGAGGTGGAAGGAGGGGGAGACGAGTGTATTTGGGTGGAAGAGAGACAATAGGATGGGATAGGAGGGGAGGAAAAGGGAGGTGAGGCAGAGGGACAGAGACAGAGGAAAGTCCAGGCAGACTTTGAGTCACGGAGAGGATGGTAGGAGTTACGATGTCGGAAGGAGGTGGAAAGAGTGGGAGACGAGTGTAGTTAGATGCTAGAGAGACAATAAGTGATGGAACAAGATGATGGCAGACTAGAATTGCTAAATTTGTTAAGATTCAGAGTAGACAAAGACGGCCAGACACGAACAGGAAGTTGTTTCATAGATGCAGGAAAGGATAATGGAAAAATACAGGCGGAGAAGATGAGTGGACTGACAGAAGAATGGAAATTATGCAGTAAGTTGATGATACAAGAAAGTATGGCTCGATGAAACCTTCAATGACAAAGCTTCCTCCAAATAACAATACAATAATAAACAAAAGAGCAAGCAGGGATACCAGTTGCAATCATGGTCCCAAGTAAGCAAGCTTTCCACGTTATGCTTACACGCAAACACTAAGCCTTGCATATGGGCATAATAATGTGCCTTCGACCGAAATCTGGTACAGTATTCCAAAGCAACCACAAACAAATGCGTTTTGATCTTACTCCATGAGTCTCCTTGAATCGCTACCTCCACAACTCCCTTGCTTGCAACACAAACCAACAAACAAGTTCTTCTTTGTTGCGGCAGTCCATCAACTGAACACTAATTCAATGGCTCGATGTATCAGACAATGCAGCTGAGATATATGTGTTTGGGCTGTAGGGAGAACTGGGGAAAGGTATTCCACAAATGCAGCATCTAGGGTTTCGTCTGGTATGATCCCGTGCGCCATGTGCCGAACTCTACCTGTTGTCTTCAATCACCATCACTGTTCCCTCAAGGAATGCTATTGAGAGGTGATGGGACCATAGCATATCACTCCACTGCTCTCAGAAGGTGCACACCACAGAGTAGAACATAAGGTGCGTCTTCATAAGCCCGATCAGACGAAATAGCGAGCTATTTTGCTGATCCGGGGAACTAGCCTGAAGTTGAAATCGTGTCTTCATTAGCTCGAAACTCGGGATACGTAAGCTCGAAACACAGGATGCATAAATTATCCCGATGTTCGCACATGCGTAGTGTGCGACGGGAATAGGCCACGACCGCGTGGCTTTGGTTGTGAGCACGCATTCACGCACGTATAAAAACCTAATGTAAACAAAGCCTCGTGCGGGCTGATGCGTGCCGGAATCGGAAAATTTTCGGGCTAATGAAGACGTTCCAAGCTAGCTCGAGCTATTTCACGAACTAGCTCAAGCTAGCTCCATCTAGCCCAAGATTTCTTGGGAAATTTTCTGGACCAAATAGCTCGCTATTTTGACTGATCTGGCTAATGAAGACGCAAATAGCTAGCTATTTCGTGATCTGGCTAGCTATTTCGCCCACATCGGGCTAATGAAGACGCCCCTATTGTGAGGTGGTATCTGAGGAGCGTATACGTAGTGCACATATCAACAGGGCAGGGGAGGGGGGGGGGAGGCATGAAGGAGAGCCCATCCACAATATGTGATGTAATAACCTGGAAGGGGGGGGGGGACCAATATGCCCCCCCACACACCGATTAGGTTCCTAGTCACTCAAGGGACAAGCAATAACATTTGCATTTCTCCTCTAAAAATATTCAATTCACACAGAAGACAAAATATCAAGCACTATACTTGCAACAAATATGTGATAAAATAAATCCTCTTCATAGCCTTAAACTAAAAGCCGAAAGCAGGCAAAGAAATGAAACACTGTATGCACTGAGCTTGAGTCACTTGACATCATAAACAAATGGATACCCCCCCCCCCCCCCATGTGACACTATCAAAATGTCAGTGATGCACACACTAGTCTAATACACACACACACATACACACACACACACACATACACACACACACACACACACACACACACATCTCTTCTCCACCTACCCTTTCTCTGATCTTCTCCTTAAGAAGTGGGGTGAGAATCTTGTACATGGCTTTGAACCAGAGCGGTGGTGTCACCACATAGATGCGCTTCAGTCGGGCTGGGTATCCCTCCCGCAGCATGCCCATGATCTTCTTGCTCAGCGTCAGGTCAAAGTTCGCAAAGGACGAACCAGTCATGTTGAAGATGATCGCCAGCCCGTTCCGTTGCGTTTCGTAACTGCACGTAAAAAGACACACACACAAAATTATAGAATTTTACATGTTATCATCATGAAAAGAGAAGAACTAATAGAAGCAGTGGTAGTAATTACATGTATCTGTATTCAGCAGAACTGGAAGTAGAAGAAGTAGAAATAGTGGTGGGAGTGGTATCATCATTATTTATCATCATCAGACTTAGGAAGCAGCAAAATAAACCCTCACTGTAACGTGTATGAAATCTCAATCATACCGTAGCTTCATGAACGTCTTCAAGACAAAAAAACAACAACAACTATCCCTGGTAACGTTTGAAACACAGCGACCATAGACTACAATCATATACCGTAGTGCAACCTCCAGTAAATCGCTCAGGAGTGTACTGCTTGCCTCAACGCATCACCATGCATCATCACAGGTATGTCTTTAGGTTGCCCTAGAAGGTGGTCACTGACGCCAGGGTTTTCAAACTCTGTGGAAGAGAATTCTACAGTTGGCCCTTGAAGGTGGTCACTGACGTCAGGGTTTTCAAACTCTGTGGAAGAGAATTCCACAGTTGGCCCTGCATGAGCAAAGGCCCCTTCTTCCTACCATTTCTTTGAAATGGGAACTTGCAAAAGACCGGATGTTGAGGATCTTAAGGTTCGTGAGGGTTGGTAGTTGTGAAGTGTGACCCATGATGTGTGCTTCTGTGTATTGTGGTCTTCAGTCTCAAGACTACAAGCACTACAAGGATTTCATGAGGTCTCCAAAACCTACTCAAAATCAAGCAATCAATGTAACTTCACTCAAAGTCAGTTTCCAATCCTATAACTTGGAAGAAGGTTCATTGAATTCTTCCATTTTCCATGTTTTTTTTACACAATTTTATTTTTCTGACCTGCACAAGGGCTATCCAGTCTTTAAATCAACTTTAAATGCTTCATGTGATGCTGGTTCTAACTACATGTAGATCGTGACAACTTAACATATTTACTTTGGGAACCGGTTCCCTGTTCCCCAGTGTCCTACTTAGAAACACAAGGCATTAGCAATATTGTGTCTCGCCCACTTGCGAAAATAACCAGAAATATCGCGATCTCCGTTGCTACGCAAAAGAATTGTATCCCTCACACAATTCTGTGCACAAGTTAGGAAGCCTTCACCAAGAGTCTTGCAAGTAAACTTTAATGTATGACCTCAAATGACCTTTGACCTTATCATGTGACCTCTTACAGCACAATAACATGCAGGTGCCCCCAGTGCATCCATCATCCAAGTTTGATTGCCATTGTAGCAACATGTGATGAGTTATGTGTGATAAGAGAGTCTTGCAAGTAAACTTTAACGTATGACCTCAAATGACCTTTGACCTTATCCTGTGACCTCCAACGGTACCATAACATGAAGGTACCCCCAGTGCATCTATGACCCAAGTTAGGTTGTAATCCAAGCAACCTATGTGAAGTTATTTGTCAAAAGAGAGTCTTGCAGGTAAACTTTAACATTTGTGACGGACGACGGACGACGGACGGACGACGGACGACGGACGGACGACGGACGACGGACGACGGACGACGGACGACGGACGGACGAGGGACGGACGCCATTTGGATCCCTTAGTCTCGCCTTCACCTCCGGTGGGTGAGACAAAAATGGCAGTGCTTGGAGCAACCAGTTAAGATTGATATTTACCCTTTGTTTATCAATAGCATGACCCACGCTGCACATATGCACAGTGGCTGGGTACCCCAAAATAATCTTGTTTTATGCTGTGAGCGCTGGTCTAAACATTTTCGGAGCAAAGGGGTTAAAAGGCAGTCTTGCTTTAACAGAGCCAATAGTTCACTTCTGTCAAGTTGAATTTCTGCTTGCAGACAGTACGTGTGTCAATGTTCTGGAGGAAGATGAATTCCTCAGAGACACACTGACACAATTACGACCACTGATAGTCTTAAATGCACTTAACCACACAGCCTCATACCATAAAGATGACTGTCTCCAAATGCAACAATTTCCTGTTTGGGCTATTTTAGTATCAAATGATATCTTTGTTCAAATGATTCTGACAATTCCTTGGATTCCTTTCCGTGAGGAAGATGACAAGGCTCGCATCTAGACCAATTTAGAGCCAGTTTGACAAAGTACATGTAATTAATAAGAGGATGAATTCTATATCAATTCTGACACAAAGTCAAAGTCCAGTGGTAATCACATGCATGCACAACTGCATGTATTGCCTGAAACCAGCTGATGAAATATAAAATGCAGTTTACTGTGGCATGACACTTCATAGAAAAACAAGATTCAAAATTCAATTCAATTAAAATAATAATGGTCAAAATAACAAAAGTCAGTTCCTACATGTATATTCTATAGGAAGTTTAAAAAAAAATAGTGTTTTATCCTACAAAAAGGGGATATACTTGTACTGGGAAGACAAAAAAAAGCCTTAAAAGATCATCTTTAGCAATCTTCTTGCCAATGGTCTTAAATTCATGCATTGTTCATTTAAGAAACTTGCTGAAAGTTATTTGCCCTCAAATGATCCACATTTGGATAAATTAGCAATTAAATCACAAATCCTCATAATATTTGGCCCGAACATTTTGAGGCTTGGGATTTAATCACTAATTACTCCAAATGTATAATTATCTCAACAAATAACACAACAAAAACAGGCCATGATTCAGGCAGGGAGACCAGAGGCATGTTTTACCAAGCTGTTCATAAGCTAAGAATGATTTTACGCACGACTAGTGACCTGTTTTTGTGCTAATTCAGATACCCCAAGTTGTTCCTGCTTTAACATAGTGGGATTTAATTTACACAATCTTAATCAAATTGACAAACTGTCAACTTTGTATTCAATCGCTTGTTAGCAACACAAATTTAAATTTCCAAATATCAGATTTCAACTTAGGCTGATGGGAATCAAATCACTGAGAATCTGATTTTTCCATCGAAGAACAGGTCACCAATCATGGGTAAAGTCATTCATAGCTTGCAAACACCCGCCCCCCTGTTGCATCAAATTGGGCTATGGATAGGAGATGTGAGTAACAGGTTGGTAAGACACACAGCCAATCACAAGAGAGCCTGCAAGGCAGCGCAGACTTACACTTAGAATTAGGAACATGTTCCAATTGCTGGATTGCTAAAAAAACTTATCTTGTGTGTAAAATGGACAAATGAAAGAGACATATCCTAAGTTTATGTCTAGGGAATCCAGGAAAAATCAATGATAACATATATAAAATCTCACAGAAAAAATGAAGAAAAAACACACAAATCTTTCTGCGTTTCGAAATGGCAAGGGCAATCATATTGCTTACTTGCTTGCTTGGATGCATAACAGGCCACTAGCATAATTTCTCCTACAAGAACACTTTTTTTTCACTATTTTAGCTTGTTTCCATCAGACCACTTTTTCAACCTAAATGAAAGGCAGGTCTTTCTATCCTATCTATCCTATCCTATCCTTCCTATCTCCCTTTGCCGATTATTCATTTTCTCTTAAGGTTCCTCTCTCTCTCTATCTGTCTATCTTCTCTGCTCCCTCCACTTTTTTTCTCACTGCTTACAATATCTCAACCCAAATTGTATTGCTTTATATCTCTTGTAGTTTCTATGCATTTTTTTTTAATTTTCAATTTCAGACAATGTATTCTTAATCCAACAACATTGTTCAATGATGATTACAATAAAACAATATTCATGAAATTGTTGTGACTGATTAAAAAAGAAAATGTTTTAACTGACCACTGGTTCAGCCCTACTTTAGGGTACACTAAAGGATCAAGGAGGATAACCTGGGGGGCATTTCATCAGCATTTTTCGTCTGACAAGTTGTCTTTCTCAGTTGCCATAGTAACAGTCAGAGGCTAGTGCCTCTCAGCCAATCAAAACCGAGGATTTCACTGAAATTGCCAGTGCTGACAACTTTCATGAAATGCCCTACTGGACCATTCACTTGTCACATCAATTGTGGTTCAAATTTAAAAAAAAAATGCAAATGGGTTGGGACTAAGCACAAAAACTAATACACCACCTCAAATCATGGACTCACATCATGTTTTTTTTTTAAGCAAATGTTTCAAGTTCTACATCTGCACTGCTTGGGTTCAGCTCATGTCACTAGGTGAGTACCATATGATTCTGAGCTAGGGCAGTTACCGTGGTTACAAACAGCTTTTACAGCTTTTTCTTTTCAGCAAACAGTGATGGATTACCATGGTTAACCACTGTTGGTTCCCTTTAATCTTTTTCATTTCCAAACTGTGCACAGCTCACGAAGTACCAATATCATCTGATGGCAATATTTCAACTTAATTTGGGGGAACACTTGACAACAGGAACAGAAGGATTCTGTCCCATTCTATAATCCAAAATTGCTGAAAAACAAGTGAATCACCCATCAAATTCAATATTCCCTTTTTTTTTTTTGGTCGGTTTCCTCGCCACAATATATGATTCATCCAACTTGTTTATGATCATGTCCTCTGTGAGAAAACACGGGACTGACGTTCCTCAGTCGGGGAACAACGAGTGGCATGCTTGCAGTGGGGAGTCTCAGTCCTGACTGTCAGATCTCTTTACACCGTGACAGGTAAAGAATAGGTACATGTAGCCTGTCTTCCATGCGCTTGGATATTTCTATGACAAATTTCCATGGGTACATAATAATTGGCTTTTATGTAGCGCTTTCCTACAAGAAATACTACCCAAAGCGCTCAATTATTACCCTGGTATTAGCCAAGTATGTAGCGTTAGAAGCTAGTTGATCTAATTAGATTAGGAATAATATATTCCTGCCAGGTACCCATTTACTACACTTTGGTTGATAGGGACAAAGATGAGCAAAACACCATGTCCAAGGGTGTACGGACTGACCTGGGCTCGGCTCTGGCCCAGGATATCTCTGCAAACTTGTGTCAAGAGCTCTCACCACAATACCACAGTGCCCTCCGGTGCATACGTGTACTGGTGTTGTACCAATCAAAGTTAAATTCTCCTTAACCTGTAAGAATGTCTCACAAGAACTTGACAGCCTTTTGTCTATCAACCTCAGCCTGAACCTATGCCATCCCTACTACATTTGTGATTGTACATGTGGGTTCAGAAACACACAACAGCCTCGTGACTCGACACCATCTCTCACCTAAAATATAATCAAGAAAAAATGACAAAAGAATGAACAGAAACAGTCAAGTAATCTTTATCATTGATTGTGTAAGGGTTGTGGAATCGCTGTGATTGTGTACCGGGTCATCGTTGTGATATAATATAATTTGTAAGAAGATTTGTTGTAATTTGCCTTGACATTTGACTTAATTTACTTAAAGTAGTATGAAATGGGTATTTCATCTCCATCCTAATAACAAGTTCAGCTCAATATAGTGAGTAAACAGTGAAATATCAGAATTTGACAGGAATCATTGCATTTTCATATCTGGCACAAACAAAATAAGTACTCGACTTCAATAAAAAAATTAAGAAAAAACACAGTCAAGTGTGATTCATTCTGGCTGTATTCTGGAATCGCTGAACTAATTTTGCACAGCCTTTTATTTGAACAATGTGCCTTCATTCAAAGGTTACAGCACAGGGCCTGGCATCCAAAAATAACCCCCCAAAATGAGATCGATGACAAGGCCTAGAGAGCAGCCTCGGTCACACTGCAAGAAACTGCAGTGAGTTTTATTTCTCTGTCCGTCCCTTGGAGAGTCGTGTGAACCTTCAGCAGTCACCCTAACAAAAAGTCCAGCTAGTGTCATGGGAGGTAAGAGAATTTCCATGATTGTTCTAGGGAATAGTTTTATGGTAGGTTTTCCTTGTAAGTTTGTGAGGAGTTAATTTCAACAAAGATGCCAACCTTTGTCAAAGAAAAAATAAATCTGCTCCAAAGAATAAAAAAAGGCATGTTATGTAAAAAAAAAAAAAAAAAAAAAAATGAAATTCATGTTCTTTAATATCAAAGGGCACACATCTGAAAATCGTATTTAAAAGAGATTTGATAGAAACTCTTGCAGTAATTAGGTACCACTATAAGCTATTTGAAAACACACAAAACCCATCCTATTTAACCCATTTATATTGTACTTAATATGACAAAATTGTACTGGTTGGCAGCTTAAAGAGAAGTGTAATACTAGAAGGTGAAAATAATACTTCCACTAGTTTCACATAGTGTGTGCATAGTGTGAACACAACTCAGGGAGGGGGATCCCTCCTGACCTGATTCTTAAATGAAAACTTTCAATGACAAATGCTTTTTAACAAAAAAAAAAGTCAGCATCTCTGACATAATTCATCCCGGGCAGATTTCCGGCACAGAATCTAACTAGTTCAACCAGCCTTATTTAAGGCACTCCTCAAAATAGATAGTGGTCTATCATGCACAAAAGCAGTGGTAGGGCCTGGGCTGAGGACATCTTAGCCCCAGAAATACAGCAGAGCACAGCCTCTATGAAAAGTGCTTCCTATGTTTATTGTGTACAGTCCACAATAATGTTCAGGGTGAAGCCCCGCCCCCCCCCCCCCCCTTCTGAAAGAAAAAACAGTGTTCCCTCCCCTAGTGGCCTCATACCACAACAACAGATGATTAAAGGATGTATGTGAGCACATCACTAGTCACAAAAATTACATTTGAAAAGATCATAACTTTCTTATCCTTTGACATATTTTCATAAAACCTTTACCTAAATGTTTGTTTCTTGTTGCTGCTTTTATTAAAACCAACTTATTTTCAGAGTGGACTATCCCTTTAAAGACAGAGTATCCTTTTTTGCAGGTCAATTTAAAAAAAAAAACATGGAAAATGGTAGTAAATACTGTATTTGAACTTCCCGACCAATTTCAGAACTAGAAACGTAATATAAGCAAAATCGTAGCAATTGCTAGATTTCGAGGTTTTGGGACGGTCATCCGAAACCACCCGGTAGCCTAGAGACCGGAGACTGCTGTGCGCTATGGTATGCACCACAGTGCAAGCGTTCAATGGGAGCATGCCGGCAGTGCCTGGCACATCGCGTACCGACTGGAGCAATATGATTGTGAATGTAGAATATGGCCGCTTCAAACATAAACATTGGTAATTTTTCAATTTGTCTGAAAAGGTTTGTGAGGCTATGACCGTTAGATTTCACACACGTTATCATTTAAGGTATACTGCACATCCCTGCCCAGTTTCATGACTTTTGCAAATGGAGACACCCTGCAACAAGGATAAAATTCACATGTCTTGACACACTGTGTATCATCATGACTGTGCTAATTCCCACTGAGAGAGGGCAGCATTCTACTCAAGGCTTCTTCTTACATCAAGTCTCGGCGTATATATTCATGTGAGTGTTCATCACATCAGATCTATAGCTCATGTATGTTACAAGTGGTGGAAATTCTTTTGTCACTCATACATTTCCTGGTGTACAATCATCAACCTAAGGAGCTGTGACCTTGTAGCAAGCACCTAATCTAGTACATTTCAATTTCCTTGTTCCCATTCTTCATGATTTACCACACATGGGAGGACACTTTTGGTTCTATGAGACAAAAATCCCAAATACAATTGTTCCAAAGAGCATTTTATAGGTATGAGAAATTTGTCCCAATCAATTTCTTGAAAGAACGGTTTGGTTCATCTACCTGTTGCTTAATCTGTACCACACACTGCACTTGGACTGTAGGAGGTAGATTTCATACTTCTCTTTGTGGCGTAGGCATTGTATTCCTTCCTCACGCCTAATCAAACATATCCCAGATCAACATATTGTTGTAGAAAATGTTTTGTTCAAGGAGAATGGTTGATTTTAATCCCCTCTTTTTTTTGTCCCTTCTCCTCATGATTGTTCTCATGATCTGTTTCTCTCCTTTTTTTCCATTCAATTTGATTGAGTTCCTTTTCTCTCACTCCCATCATTCTCTTCCCCTCCTCAGCCTGCCCTTAACCCTTTGTGCGTCAGAGAATGCACACAAAATCTGGCACCCAAAGGGCTTTCATACCAACAGGGGAAAATGAACCTGTTTTTATGCAGGCACTATTTTTTAAGCCTTATGTCATGAAATAATCACATCAAATCCTACTGGGCTAACATTGAGAAAAATTTAGTATTCATAGGATTTTGCTGTTGTTTACAGGGGCTTTTTAGGATGATTGGGGCTCAATTACACAGAGCCCAATGGGTTATTTTGTCCCTGGTTAATACCTGCTGAGGGCTTGGTCGAGCTGGAACACCACAGCCTGGAGTACGGACTGGGTGGGTACAGAGTTTGGGGCGTGGAACTTGACGGAGAAGAGGGCTATTGCTGCACCCGCTGCATCACGGAGGGGCTGCAAGGGAGACAGGGAGAGGAGCAAAGGGGATGAAGAAAAGAAAGACATACAAGAGAATGTGAGAAATGGGGGTAGGTGATGGATAGGGAGAGACAGACAGACAGAGACAGACAGAGACAGAGAAACAGAGACAGAGAAACAGTGACAGAGAAACAGAGACGAGACAGATAGACAGAGACAGAGAGGGGAAGACAGAATAAGAGAGAGGAAGAGAGAGGGTGAGGAAGAAAAGCAAGAAGAGAAACAAAGAGAGGAAGAGAAAAAGAGCAAGAAAAAAAAGGAAAGAGAGAGAAAAAAAAGAATAAGAGCAAGAGAGGGGCATTTGGAGAGGGCATGAGGGAGACAACAAAATCAAGAATGAGAAAATGTGACGAGAAAGTGATAGCAAGGGGAGAAAGGAGGACGGGGTACGAGAGAGAGTATGGGAGTTGAAGGGTATAAGAAAGATAAAGGTATAAAATCAGCATATATTTCAAGGATTACCAGCATTCAAATGAATTAGTAATAGTGATCCTGTAACATGATAGCATTCAAACATTTTACAAATTGTAATCAGAATTTTTCCTTTCATGAGTGAAGCACTTCAAATATCTATCACCACTGCAGTATAGATTACAGTGATACACAAAATCCCTCGGTATTGGGCAACATACACCTGTTGACTGCCCTCGTCAGTCCTGCAAGTGTCAGTCGACCCTGCCCAGTGTGGCCTCTATAGTATGCACCTTCATGCAGAGAGAGTTGATACATCATCTCTCTCTCTCTCTCTCTCTCTCTCTCTCTCTCTCTCTCTCTCTCTCTCTCTCTCTCTCTCTCTCTCTCTCTCTCTCTCTCTCCGTAGCAGATATCCTCTATTCCAGTTTTGCAGGAATTGTGCAAGCCTTCACAATGGTGACTAACTTCCTCACAGATTGCGCTGCTCATACATACACCGGGCCGGCCAAGATGGACGAGATAAACTGGGCATTCATGCAGATAGTTGTGCTTCGCTTTTCCCTCTGTAAACTTCTCTCACCTTTACTTTGTACTTCTTTTAAGAAAGTTCAAATGATGTAATGGAATGCATACATGTAGAAGCTGAGTCACAAGGTAACATCACACTTCAAAATGGATGTTATTTTACAAGAATGAAAAAGACAAGAGATTAGTATCATTTTGTATGGCACGTTGAATGCCTGTTTCATATAGTTTGTAGACTGAGTAGCAATCTGGGGTGAGCCATGAGGGGTTAGCATCTCTCACCTGTTTTCTAATATCTAGGCTTTCTGTCCACTCCACCTTACTGCAACATTCCAGTATTTTTACTAGGTCTCGATCCGCAAAATAGCCGGAAAAAAGGTAGAAACAATTACATGTACCATGACATTATTTGAGCCATTCCCATTCATAGACACAGCTATCGGTAAAACAGCGGCAAAACTGCTGCATATGTTGGTGTATATCAACGGGGTGATAGAGAGCTTGAGAGAGGGGAAAAGGGTCTTACTTAGTAGCGACACCCTCTGCATAATAGGATATATCATTTGTCTGTACATAGTGCCTTTGTTTCACATCATTAAATTGATATAATTAAAAGAAGTAAACCCATTCCTTTTGATGTGAACTATATCCACTTCATCAGTATATGCTCGTCCCTGGAGAAAAAGTGGGAGAGATAGACAGAAAGCCTGTTTGTACTGTCTACCTCTCCACAAGATAAGCACAACTTTTGGTGCAAATTTGCTGATGTATTACTGATAGCTTGGTGTACGAACACGAGTCACTCAATAATGTAGCATTTGCTTCCCCCTTTTCCTTTATTTTATTATTATTTTGCAGATTGAATCCTATGGAAAATAGTGCAATATTCGGGCATGTGCATGGGGTGTGAGGCGCTCAGGGGGAAGGGGGAATTGCTTGATGCTATGCATTATATGACAGAATTATGTCGCGCTTCCATATAGCTATTTGCGCATTTGCTCCAGTATAGCTAACTATGTGAAGCATGTGCAAGACACTGTAGCGCTAATTCATGGACACCATTCACATCCCCATCCAATCCAATCCCCCAAACTGCAGCAGCATTATAGCATTTTCAGTGTATGGGTACAGTGCTTTTGAAGCTCATGAGGAAATTACTAACTGGCTTGCCTGTGTATATTGCAGTGTTATGGTTCCTGAACAGGGCTAATGACGGAGTAAGTGAGAGACTGAGAGAGACTGAGAGAGACTGAGAGAGACTGAGAGAGTCTGAGAGAGTCTGAGAGAGTCTGAGAGAGACAGAGAGGCAGATAGAGGTAGAGAATCGTCAGGGAGAGAATGAGACAGAGATAGACTGAGAGAGACAGAGACAGAGAGACAGAGATAGAAATAGAGTTTGACTAAGAGACAGAGAGACAGAGATAGAAACAGCTTTACTGAGAGAGACAGAGAAAGAGGCAGAGACAGAAAGAGAGAGAGAGAGAGAGAGAGAGAGAGAGAGACATACAGACAGAGAAAGACAGAGAGACATACAGACAGAGAAAGACAGAGAGACAGAGGTAGAGATAGAAAGAGAGAGAGACATACAGACAGAGAGAGGACAACACATATGCCCTTTAGGAAAGGTGGAAGGACTGTTGTAATCGGATTAATCTGTCCTCCAATGAATACTTTCCTGTGTCTTCCATCACAGGGAAGTATGTGAGAAGTGCACATATTTTCACACAACATAGCCTGCCGCAACCTTCAACCAGTGACGTGACTCACAGCCACATGTCCATGAGTACAACATTCTCTGATTAACTTGTTTTTCAACTCGGGGATCTCGTTTAATACATGGTCCGGGAAATAATATGGTTGCCTTAATATAATTAGCAAGCTGTTAACATCTCCTTGCAGTGAACGGACTTGCAAACTGCCCCTAATATAAATCTCCAAGTATACCACTGGCACGCCAATGAATCAGCAAGCACCATCTGCCTTCGATAACACTATCAAAAGCCGATATAATTCTCTAAAATTCCTCCGGATTCACTTTTCCCAAAAATAAAAAAAAGTGGGTGTACATGTATAAAAGGTTCTTGACCATGGAAGTCATTTTGTATGAACTCCATGTGCAAACAAAAAATTGCTCCCAAAATACAATGTGCATTCTTTTTTCACAACTTACATTTTCACAACACAACAAAACATACAAATCAGCCTCAAGTATCGCAAAGTATTTTCCTAATATGCTCCAAATCCATTCTGTTGAGAGCCTTGGGTGTAAACACATAAGAACCTTTGAAAAACATATCAAAGCAGATTCAACAAGCTTTTTTTTTCAGTGGATCTGCTATAAAACTTACCAGCACTGTGAATTTTTCTGACAAAAGTTCTCTGCTGACAGGTTCCTCCGTTGGGTTGAAATTTAAGAGTCCTTCTCGTATCCTCAATTCCTGCAGAAGCAAAAGAATAAATAAACTGACTTTACTGTATATCACAACAATATCTTTCTTTACCATGATAATTCTGAAGTAGACAATGGGAATATGTTAAAAAAACAGTAATCCCTGCAATCAGTTTATATTCATTTACAACAAATGATGCATTCTTTTGTACTGCAATTTCTTGGGCAAAATAGAGACAAATTTCTTCTCTCTCCAAACATGAGCATGCACGGGTAGATACAAATTACAACACAAATGACAAAGTAAATAGGAGTGTGTCCCACCATTCTGCTCAATGAAGAGAGTATTCATCAGGCAATTAAGAGCTCTCTATGACTGACAAGAATGTGACGACAATGATCAATTTGATTGAGTCGATGGAAAAATTATCCTGAAGAGTCCAGAAGAACTATTACAATATCAAACTGAAAGCTCTTCACATCTGAGCAGCACAGGTCTGTTGCTACACTTCTCTTGAAAAAGACAAACAGTTTATGATGTCAAGCATACCTCCAGAATAGCGTAAAGATACCTTACCAAAGGCATGATGTGTGGTATGAGAACTGCAAAAATAACTGCACAGCGCTATCACAAACATGTAGTATGCAGCTGGAATTTATTAAATTGTGAAATGCATGTATCACTGGCTTTCCAATCTACACAAATTATGAAAATGATCATTTCAACATGAGCAGCAAGGGAAAACCCCTTAGTACAACTGAGCCTCACTGAGGAATTACCCTGTGATATGTAAGCTGTAATTTATCATAAGATGCCTAACACATTTTGGATTTATATTTTCAATCTTAACCAATTATAATTCTTTCCACTGAAACAGGAAGGGAATTTCCCGTGTGTAACTGAAGACTTAACAATGGAGAACGGGATTTCCTGGCATTGAGCCGGGAAGCTCAAAGACTAAAGTCAACAGACAACACAGATAATTGATACTATATTTAAATTCCTTCCTGAGATCGTCTCAAATTCCTGTTGTGGAATAATCAGCAATTTTCTTTTCTAGTTCTTGCAGAATATTAAAATACATTACTCATATGTTACCTATCTACAAGTATATATGCTTACTTAAAATTGTATACAATGGCTAACCAACATGAACAAGGGGTCTTATCCTACATGTACATGTCTAGTACGGAGCTAAAGCTTGGACCACTTTCTCTTCAGACCGTTTTTTACCAAAGTGGGCTAGCCCCAGCAATAGTAAATGTATGTGGTCATTTGGCCCTGCAAAAAAAAAACAGAGATAACCCTGTAATTTGCAATGCGGAGGCCATCAAATCTTTTGCTAAGTGCTCAAATCTGAAGAAAAAATAGTCTGGGTCTACGGGAAAGCAGTGATAAGGCCAAAACACAGTGACCAATCAGAGAAAGCCAATGCACGACAGGCGAGCGCACTTAAAGAATTAAACAGTGGTAAGATGCACAAGTGCAAGATGTGCACTCATAAATCATAAGCTATCAAGAAAGTTCGGTCTAGCGATTTTTAATGTAAACAACAACGATTGCCTTACTCTGGTTCAGGTAAATAATACAAGGCTAAGAATGCCAGGGTAAAGAGAAAAAGTCTTTAAAATTGGGTCAGGGCAAAGGATAGTACAGGGCTAAGAAAACCCAATGTTGAAACTTTCGACATTTGAAAGGGTATTAGTGGAGGAAAATTAAGAGGTGGAATGAGGTATATGAAGGAGGAAGAGGGGGTGGGGGGAGGGGGTATTAACTTATTTTGACCAAACTATATGGTACATGTACACTACATTTCAAGGGAATTGGCATAAGGAAAGGGAAGAAAGGGAAGGAGCCGCAGTTTTAAACCACGGTATATTATGTCCACTTCAGCATGAAACATGATGCTTTAGGCAAAGTTTAGTCTAAAAAGCATTGTTTCATGCTGAACTGGACAAAATATACCACGGTTTAAAACTGCGGCTCCCTCCCTTTCCCTTTCCCTATGTCAATTCCTTTGAGCTGGAGTGTTAAACCGCGGTATATGTTGTCCAGTTTAGCGCGAAACATGATGCTTTTTAGGCTAAAGCATCCTGTTTCAAGCTGAACTGGACAAAGTATACCGCGGTTTAAAACTGCGGCTCTTTCCTTTCTTCCTATTCCCTTTTCCTATGCCAATTCCTTTAAGCTGTAGTGTACATGTGTTGTTTGGGAACGGTATAGCTAAATGATGAATTGTTTGTGTGTGGACAACCTGTTTGATGAGGTGGGGGGGGGGGGGAGGTGGTGGAATGATGAAGGGGAAAGGGGGAGGCAAGAGCTGGTGTTGACGACACGGCTGCCATCTGAGAGCCCTGCTAACATGCATGAGTAGCAACCAAACACATTGCACTTCTGTGGGAGGACATAAATGTTTGCATGGGATGAATCAGAAGATTGATGATGGGCAGGGCAGGTTCAGGATTAATTCTTAAACAATACATGTACTGATGATCGGGCCTAGACACACATCGTCCATGGAATTTACTCACGAATAAGTTTGATGTGCCATATTTTCTCAATCACAAAATGGTTCTCCTGAAGTTATTCAGTTCATGAGGTTATAGGAACTATCTAGTATTGTTACATATACTGGACATACCAGTACATTAAGACTGACAAATGACTCTCGAAAATTTAACAATCTTCCTGAAATACCATCTTCTATTCTTTATGGCTTTCTATGAATACTCCAAGTTTTGGTGGTACATTGATGACATGACCATGCTTGTACATGAACAGAAATTAAGAAGGTCAGCTGCACAGATTTACAAAGATTGCTCGTGAGAAATATCATCAAGACCACATTTTGTTCAGTTCTGACAAAGAACACAAGAATTTGCCTCAAGACATGCAGTGATAAACATGCACTGGATAATTTCTTCATCACTGAACAATACACAAAGCGTAAACCGCTCCCCTGCATTAGCTCTTTGCTCCATCTTCATTTGTGTTGACAACGCAGAGAACTGGAGCAAGAAATAAACAGAATTACATCAAAGTTTCATCTAATGGAGTAGGAGACACTAGGCACATTTCGCACCAGATCTTCTTTCACCATCCAGCCCTGTTTCTCTTAATAGAGGTCGATTCCTGATATATTAGGGAGGAAATAGTGGTTACGGTTACCAAAGTACCTTTTCCAGCCCATGCTATTCACACTGATGAATAAACCTGGTTGATTGTCCCATTTAAAGAGCAATTAATATCAAGTTTCTAAGCCAGAATCAGTGTTTCTATATACATGAGGTAAACTTTTAGTGGATATCAAAAGGTAAAAAAACAACAACAGCCAATTCATGAATACATGTACACCATAGACAGCTGAAAATAAGTGGTCCATCTCCATGGCAACCTAAGTCATCAGCAATGAACATAATGCCACTGTTATCTCTCAGATGTCATATGATTTACAGCATGGTTGTGTGTTACTTACAGTATACAAAGTACATGCAGTCAAGCATAATAGCCATATAATGGGTCAAACATGGGAAAGCTATTTGGTCAATTGAGGACAGTTCATGTACTACCCCTACAAGTCATCTTGCCATAACTCATACTAACATGTGCAGGTAAGTGGATTACACAGTGTATTAATAACTTTGTAATGCTACTGTGAATTTAGGTACTGTAGCATTCCTCGTGTCCCATACTGCACTCCATACTATTAAATATGTGTATTTCTTCAATATCACTTCACAATGCACATACCAGCACTTTGACACATTGTCACTACACTGTACACACGTACCGTACATCACCCATTGCATGTGTACACATCTCCCATATTTCTAGGTCGGGGTTCATACATTGAAGGAAACTTGGCTGAGTTTCATAGAATATCTCCCACAAAAGAAAGTTGAGTCATATCTTTGGGTTATCAATTCTGGGACCAAGAAGTCTTGAACCCATTTTCATCTAGGAATTTTCTACCAAACATGACCTCAAGAATTTCTGGAATGTTTCTGATTTCAGAATTTGTCCACCTTTAGATATTCATGGAAATACTAAAGTGAGCTTGCACACCTTCCAGAAAAAATGCCCTGATCATACAGTTTCTAATTGACAGGTATAATATGCCTTAATGAAAACAGTACAGGCAGTGTGTGACAACATTAGTACACAATACAGCCACCACATTAAGTTGCTTTGATGAAACCTCCACATTAAATATAAAACACCTTCATGTGTACATATTAGAACATACATGTAAATACATTAGAGGCTGTAAAACATTCACATTCAAACAAACTCTATGATAGATAATTTTAAACAAATGTCAGGATTATTAGTCTTTCATTTTGCTCTATATTTTGTATACATGGCCTCTACGAAGAATGATGCTGTCCCACTTTGTCTCTGAAAGGAATGTGTGAACCTGACTTCAGGAGTGTGAACGGCCCTGAAGGAGGAAGACATTGAGAGATACTGAACCGGTAATTGATTGGGGCCAACCAAAGGTACTGCAAACATCTTATCCCCCTTGTCTTCCGAACACTGCAAAGATATACGGCCGGTATCTCATACATTTGAGGACAGAAACTCACCAATGTCCAACTAATAAATGGACGGATATAATCCACATCAAAGAGTAGATGGAATCAGGAACCGGTATATATGACAGGGAATTTGACTAGCAAATGCAATAAAATACATGTACATGGTCTGACCCTACATGTATGTCATTAACTTTATTGGAAAAATATTGGGTAGGATGTCGGCACTTTTTCCTTTTTTTTTTATTATTGACAATACATATTGGTGGTCAATGCATACATGTACATAAACATGTAGGCAAACCAAATAAAACGAGACATACTTGTGGACAAGTATAAGGTGGTCTGCATTGGCAAATTTGTGCACAGACAACTATGGTAAATGCACGGTGACACCATCGTCTTTCCATGGTGACACCATCTATTTATTAGAAATCAGAGGCAAGGCTAGTATTTCATAGAGCAATGTCTAAGCTACCAAATACTGAAATTTTGGAGAAAATTGACCAAGGATTACTAAGATATGTAAAAACGGGTAAAAAAGTTCATGACGTCATAATTGAAAATTCATTTTTTCGAATCATATGGCAACATGATGTCGTCAAGATGTACTTTCCGGTAAAATGACACATGAAATCACATCTACATTTCATACTCTTTTCGAATATTTAAAAAAAATTGGGAGTCATTGGCCATTCTGAGGAGCTATGGCCGATTGAATACAGTCAAGTTTTTTGCAATATTTGCACACAAAAGCGTATTGACGCACGCGCAGACTTTCAACTTTGACGTACCCGCACGGCCTTGTTATTGCATGGAAATGGCTCAAAATTGCAGGGTGTCATGCTTGTAGTGTCAGAAACATGAAACCAGTAAAAAAACGGAATTTTGAGGCTGCGTACGCGTAACGCACTGAAAAACGCGCGAACGCACACGCACGCGCGGAAATTTTTGAAATGCTCAAAATGGCCTGAAACATATGCAAAACAATTTTGAGTTGATTTAGAGCATTTTATAATTTTGCGTGCGCGTTTTTGCATTAACGTACGCGTACGCGCGCGTTTTTATTTATTAAAATCAATTGGCTTATCATTAATTTCATGCATGTCAAATTTCATTACATATAAATGATCGGTTCAAGAGATATATCCAATAATCGATTTTCATTAAATTGCTCGTAGATGACGTCACGATGACGTCATGACCTTGAAAATGTTGCTGGAACATGTTCACATATATATTCATACATGATGAAGATTTGATGAAAAATGGCCCATGCATTGTTGAGATATACATGCCACAAAAAAGTGGGGGGCATGGAATAAAAATAAAGAATAAAGAAAATTCGGACGAAATTAGAAGGTGATCTGTCGGTGCACGACAGACCACCTAACAATTCCTTTGTAGTGCATGTGTATGTAGAAATCATATACCCACAATTTCATTGGCAGGAAAAAAGCAAATATCGTGTTATCATGCTACATGTACTTCAATAAACACAAAATGTATGGCGCAATTTCTTTCTACATGGTATTTTTACATAGGCTGCATTATGCTTTCCAGTTCAGGTACACTGCAGCTCAAAGGAATTGGCATAGGGAAAAGGGAAGGGAAGAAAGGGAAGGAGCCACAGATTTAAACCGCGGTATATTTTGTCCAGTTCAGCATGACACATGATGCTTTTTAGGCTAGGGCATCGTGTTTCATGCTAAACTGGACAAAATATACCGCGGTTTAAATCAGTGCCAATTCCTTTGAGCTGTAGTGTAAATGGCAGAAGTGATAAAGACTACAGAACCTGTTTCAATGAAGAGCCGTTCTGACATGACAATTGGTGCCATTCTTGTTCCATTTCAGGGTACCAGGAAGGAAGGAATCACCTCAAAATGATCAAATAGATGCAATTAAAGGGAATTTGGGTGAGGTGATGACGGCGCAATGGTTTCTGCCATGATTACAAGCCGTAACCATGACCACTTCTATCCCTTATCTTTAACCTAAATCACTCTACTCTTAGAGCGCTGTGGTGCTGAATAATGCAGTATACTGTCTGTCATCTGCAGGCCATTTTAATCTGACCTTTTCCATCAAATATTAATACAGAGAAAGGCCTTACACTCAGAAAAAACCTTCACAAGGTGTAACGATAAATCATGCCCTTCCTTTTTACCCGGAATACGTGATAACCCATCATGTGATGTGCAATGCACGTACATAAAGGCATGCAGAATTGTTATGATAATTGTACTATGATTGCCTCAGTGTGTGGGAAGGGCACAGCAGCGTTCAAAACTGTCGTTCTCATGTGATATGACCACCATGTGCAATTTTTTGGTTGTTGCAATTTACGCTGTCTGAAAGTCAATTCCAGAGATACTGTGTGTACATGGTTAAAAGCCAGCCTAAATGAAGTCTAATATTCTGTCCCTAACAAAGAAGGCATTTTTTGCTTCACCGATTATTTTCCTTGTATATTTGATGTATTTGTACTTTTTTGAGATAGAGAGAAAAAGAAAGAAAAGGGATGGGGAAATGAGAGAGAGAGAGATAGAGAGAGACAGAGAGAGACAGAGAGAGAGAGAGAGAGAGAAAAGATAAGAGGAAGAGAGAGCAGGAAAGAGGAGGAAAGAGGAAGAAAGAGGAGGAAGTTTCTAGTGAGCCTCTAAAAACACCATTCGTGTTCACCGAAAAAGTTGTCACACACAGTGTAGCATTATTTTGGACACAGTGGACTCTCTCCCATATCTTTTGATCCTCCTTCCAGGTTCTCTTCTCTAGGTTGGAAATGTAAAATATGAGCTGCACAAAGTTATTTATTGAAATTGAAATCATGTGATGACCCTGTTATCATCAATATTATTGCACCCTTATACATGAACTTTAAAATATTAAGTCTTACAATACTGGGGGGTGTTTCCCCAAGCTGTTCGTTAAGTTAAGAACGGCTTTACGAAAGACTGGTGATACCTTCTCATGCTAAATGCCATACCACACTTTGTTCATTGAGAATCTGATTTCGCACAAGAGAGGATCACCAGTCAATCGTAAAGTCGTTCGTAACTTACGAACAGCTTGGTGAAACATCCCCTGGTACATTTTCACAGTGGAAACAGGGTCCTGAGGGAGTAAAGAATGACTCATGCAGCCATAAACATGGATACTTGGTCCTTAATGAGATTAAAAAGAATTAATGCAGGAGGAAAGGGGTGACACACTTCTGGTCAGACAGAAGAAATGCGGTTCTGACCGGAGCCCTACTGACCAGGGACATGACCAGCTTCATACTGCCTGTACTACAGTAGGCCACTTGCTTGTCCAGGCAGAGCTGCTAGTCTCAAACACAGGATCATGAAAGTCCATCAAAAATATTGATATTCTTGTGTAAATTATAACTTTTGGACAAAAAATTGTGTTTTTTTAAGATCACATTTTTATACACCACAAAAATGTAACAATTGAGGATTATTAGGGTTATGTGAAAAATATTCTTGACACAACTGTTGCAGAAACATATTTAAAGGTGTCATATCACCCTGTATGACCTGAAAATGTGTTCTTACAAGAATCTGAATAGAACAGAAAAGAGGATATTTGCACATAAAGTGTAAGCTTCAATTTCAATGTAATTCCCCCCCCCCCCCCATTCATTTACATACAAGATTGCGATCTTTATAACAGGAAGCAAGCCTTTTTAAGTGGTTCATTAGCATCATACAATATGTTGTTCAAATATCATTGGATTTTAATACAGTCAAAAAATAAACATATTTCTAAATAATGTGTTTAAAGTCCAAATAAAACAAGGAGCAATCTTAACTGCAATATTTTAGGACTTGCATCTAGTTGCACATTTCCTGCATGTGTCCATCTTTGTTTTCCCCTTTTTGAAGACAAAAACCTCTTTGAGGGAGAATATCCAATGAGACTGTGAAATACTAATACACTACAGCCCAAAGGAATTGGCATAGGGAAAGGGAAGAAAAGGAAGGAGCTGCAGTTTTAAACCACGTAATATACGATGCTTTAACCTAAAAGGCACCATGTTTCATGCTGAACTGGACAAAATATACAGTGGTTTAAAACTGCGGCTCCTTCCCTTTCTTCCCTTTCCCTTTCCCTATGCCAATTCCTTTGAGCTGTAGTGTACATCAACCCTGCATTACTGGCTACACGCATATTCTACCCCTGTAGCAGGAGCCATACATGTACACAGCGCATATCTGTGGGATTGTCCTCTCACAGGTGCTCATTTATGAGCAACAGACAAAATTCTGAGAAAATGACAATATTGCATGACAGTGCCTCTAGCTTTGTGTATACTGTGTGTGTGCGTGCGTGAAATCAGGTAACATGGCAACCTGGACATGAACTTAAGTATGTGTGCTTTTATGTGCTTAACATGTATGGTGCAAAGAAGCACAACATACATTCATGTACTGTACATGTAGGCTCTGTATAATCTAACAGGATTTCCTCTCCAAACTCCATTCACAAATCACTATGAATGTTATTTTTGACATTTACCTTTCAATGGTTTGAGATATTGTTATGGTAAACTACATGTGGTAATGTATACTTCATTGTGTCTTAGTTTGTCATGCAATGATGCAATTGTCATGCTGCAATCGTATTTATCATTTCTAATGCCATGATGGGGTGTAATATTTATTCTAAATCAACAAACATATAAAACAATATGAAATAAGAAATGCATACAAGTACCAATATGCCACTAAATACAGCAGCTCTATGGGATTTGTGAGATGTACACTACAGCTCAAAGGAATTGACATAGGGAAAGGGAAAGGGAAGAAAGGGAAGGAGCCGCAGTTTTAAACCACAGTATATTTTGTCCAGTTCAGCATGAAACATAATGCTTTTTAGGCTAAAACATCGTGTTTCATGCTGAACTGGACAAAATATACCGTGGTTTAATACTGCGGCTCCTTCCCTTTCTTCCCTTTCCCTTTCCCTATGCCAATTCCTTTGAGCTGTAGTGTACTTGTGTGAAAATGCATGACTGGCACAAACAGGGCTCACGGCTGAAACATGCCCATCATCAGCACCCTACAATACCATGGACCTAGCATGGATGGACTGCACTCGGATAGACTTCCTTTGATCTATGATGACCGCCGCCTCATAAAATTTCAAGACATTCAGGTGTTTTAAACAAATAGCTGTATTTCTAATGAGGCAGTGCTTCCTCTGATTGTTTTGAGAAATACATGGATGTCAACCATTCAGCCTTCGCTGAGAGTCCATAGCTGATCTTTTTACACACACTGTGAATGAGTTTTGAAGTAAGCTAAGGGAAATTCTGATAAAATTGTAGAAAGAATTTGGTCCGTAACTTTTTCAGACACCTCCGGACATGAAATTGAGGTTGTTTCCATGGAAGGTGAAACACCCAATAAACGATTTCCAAGATATTTTTAAGGAAATATGATTGCCTAATGTGCGATATGGAGGCATTTCTCTGACATGTTGTCTACAGTATCCTCATTTCATCACAAAAACAAGGCAACAATATAATCTTGAATTCAAAGAATCGTATCATTATTAACTACTGCACAGTATGCATTTCAGTTCATGAAGTGGTTCTGAAATCTTCTGGGCATACATAATATATATTCCTCTAAATGCATCCAAAATTCGTCTTGCATAGTTGGCGGCGGTCGTCACTGGATCAAAGAACCAAATACGTCAAATATTCTATTGTGGTATCAATGATCGCGACTTGTGTAGTCTAATAAATTATTCTTTGTGCCGACTCCAGTTCTAACACCTTCCTAATAATACTGACTACAAGTACCTATAGCTTACTCTCCAAGGAAGATAGTCGAGCCTTCTCTAGATGATAATTTCAGGGTAACAAAATAATGAGAAAGTTCACAGTAAACCTGCTCTAGTTTTCTAAGAGTGTGCGTGACGTTCAAGAGTATCAAGAGTTCCTAATTACTTTTGCTATCAGTTCCTGGAATTTATTTTGATTCTCTGTAAGTGCCAGTCATGCATGCAAAAAGAAAACAAGGAAAGGGAAATATTCTGGACACCTCTTAACATCTTTCTCCGGTAGACTGCATTGTATGAAAAACAACAATACCCGTCTACTGTGCACTACATGTGCAACTACCTATACCAGACAATACTCAAACTAACATTAGATTCCTTGGAACAATGATTGGCAAAAATCCAGAGGAAAAAAAAGGAAAGAGCCTAACGACATCATCCTAAGAATCGAAACAGATTCCAGGAACTGAAAATAGAATTGAAAGGTCTGTATACTCACGAATGTCACGCACACTTTTAGAAAGAGAAAGCAGGTCTACTTTGTTCAATCTAAGAACACAAATCTATGTTCTAGTGGTGATTGTTTACATTTGTAGAGGCATTTAAATCATAAATTGAGAATGAAGTTGGAAGTGTTAAAAGCAATGGGGAGGTAATGTCTGGGATTAAAGAAAATTAAACCAAAGTCGGAGGAGTATGTACATGGGGATGAAAACAATTTTAAATCAAGTCTTCCTCACTGTGTGATTTTTGAAGAGCTCCAAAGCTCGCTTGATGTCAAACTTTCGTGCCATCAGGAAGCGCACGGCTGTACTCCACGAGACCGGCGGAACGTTGTATTGCGCCCTCACCCGGTTCAAGTGCTCCAGGAAGTGGCGCGTCGCCTGTGAACAAAGAGAAGGACGTTTGTTGCGATTAATATTGGATTTCACATTGTTCGTAGAGGCTACACGGTATACGTCATGTGCACGATTGATAATTCTCAATATCACATATTTCATAATGAGTTTAAATGTATTTTTGTCCCAATAACATTCTAAATTTTTCTCAATCACTTGACTTTCTTTTAAAAAATAAAATATTAAAAGTGTGAGAAACAACCCTCCATAATGAGTGTTGCACATGCACTATGATTAGAATTCCAGGAAGCATGTCTCTGCTAAATGGAAATATTTTCTTATCCTAGAATTCCCTAAAATATCCTAGTAGAGAAAATTGGTAATCGGAACTACATATACATGAACAGAAAAAATGACATAACAGTTCTGATCAAAGAATAACTCACTAAATTTGAAATCTCTCATGAAAGTTATTTGCATCAAGTTATATTCAGGGTCTTATTCTTATTTAGATGGAAGGTCCAACCTGAAGTTAAGGTAGCTTCAATCAAGCAAAAACATGGAAGAAACAAATATGTGAAGGTTTGACAAAATCTCAGTCACAATATCTGTGTTTTTTTGTTTGTTTCTCACTCTCTCTCTCTCTCTCTCTCTCTAGCAATCTCTCTAGAAATCTCTTCTATACCTACAGGCACTTATCCACCAGTATCTACATGTTTAAATAGCAATCTATTTACCGATATCAATCTACAATGTATCTATCTTTGAAATAATACATCTACATGTTCATAAACCATACATATAGCTGCAGTCTATCTAAGTGAAAGTTTAAGTGAGGTTTATAAAAGGTACAGTATACAGTATGTCTCTGGGTGAGGGATTCATGTTCATGTACATGTACATGTATGTGAAGATATAATATCAAGGGCTCTTCATATTGTATCACAGAATACCATGCTAAAATTTGTCCTACAAGTAGTGCACCAAGTTAATTTTAAGAGCTCCAGCAGAATGAACATGTACATTTTCCATCCTGTAAATGGGGGCACACACCATTTGAAACCCTCCCCATCACCCTACTGTATCTTTAGAGGTGTATTCCAGTCCCCGCAAACAATTATTTTTGATGGACGCAGAACAATCTGAGAAGCAGAACTTTAATTTTTTGATAATGAAGAATGTAGTGTTAAGTATAAATGTGCCACTGAGGTATTTTTGCACATGTGATACATTCAAATCCTGTATATCACCAACTTAACATACAAAGGGTTGTATCTGTTCTCCTGTTCCCAACGTGAGTGTGCATGTACATGTAGTCAGTGCAGCTATTGATGCAAGAACTATTACTTTGTACACTCAAAGAAATTTGTGTGAACATAAACCCACACTTGCTGCAACCGGTGAACAAAATTACACAGGAATTCAGGCCCCCCCAAAACAAAAAAACACCCCTGGAAATATTGAAGAGCTTCTGTATAAAGCATTTTGCTCATACAGTATAATGCAAAACTTATTTTATGGTTTTGAAAACAAATTTGAGGCATACAACCAGAAGAAGGATAGCCTGTTCCATCCTGTAATAGAATGAAATATAAGTCAGACATTTTCATTTTCACTCCCTGGAATTGTGAATATTTTGTGCAATTCAAATGCATACTTCTTAAAGGGTGCTTGTAAAATGCTGGCTCTAATCTAGAAAAAAAAAAAATAATGGTTGATGTGCTCTATTGAAGTTTTTCTCCAAAAACTATGATCTGCAACATTGGCAATTGCGTGCAACATCATGCTTAACATAAACAAATATGACATACCAGTATGCTACCATATATGTTTATTTTACTCAATGGAGATTTTTTTTCCCTGTCCAATAGATATTAAATCTGTAAATATGTAAGGTACTGGTATGTAATACAGTGTGTGTATTAAAGGGAAAGTCCACCCTGAAATTAAGTTGGTTTTAATCAAAGCAAAAGCAGATCTGATCTTGTGACACCCCATATGAGATATACTCTCACATTTGTTGTGTTCTATTTTTTTTTTCAAAAATTTGGATTTTCTCAAAAGGATAATTTTACTTGTACATTTCAATACAGTTATACTTTGGAGTACACAATTATTCCTTCATCAAAAACCAGCAAAATGGGAAGTGATGGAATCATACAGCACACAACATACATGTATGGGAAAGCATCTCGCATGTGACGCCACAAAATTGAAACTTGAAATAAAAATCATAATTCTCTTATCCTTCCACAGAGTTTCGTCAAACATTCACTTATATCTTTCATGTTTGTGCTTTTCTTAAAACCAACTGGACTTCAAGGCGGACTTTCTATTTAAATACTACTTTTTGTTTTACTACAGAGTGCAATTTCTACGAGGGTACATTATATAGCATACTCTTACCCAGTAATCACATTGGATAACAACAGCAATCTAAACAAGTAAGACAAACAAAACAAGCAAACATGCACATGAACCTCTTTCTAATAGCTTGTTTACTTTTATCAGAGAAAATAAATCCTACAACATTCAGAACGGAAATCACTTCATCAAGTGCATTTAATACCTGTCAATAATCAGTTAATATTTGGGAATCTGATGACATATATCAATTTTGTTGTCACGTGATTACCAGACTGAGAACTGATGTTTGGGTTATATTCCCCTGGAATGATTTGGCTTTTAATTGTCTATAATTCTACCTTCATTCCTGGTACTACATACATGTACACTACAGCTCAAAGGAATTGGCATAGGGAAAGGGAAAGGGAAGAAAGGGGAGGAGCTGCAGATTTAAACCGTAGTATGTTTTGTCCAGTTCAGCATGAAACATGATGCTTTAGCCTAAAAAGTATCATGTTTCATGCTGAACTGGACAAAATATACTGCAGTTTAAAACTGCGGCTCCTTCTCCTTCTTCCCTTTCCCTTTCCCTTTGCCAATTCCTTTGAGCTGGAGTGTACCTGTATACTTGCACTACATGTAAATTTATTTATACAAAATTGTAAACTTATACTCATTACATGTACATCTAGTACTGTGCCTGAAGATAACACTACATTTACACTTACAAATTCAGATACACAACTACCCCAAACACAGCCGCAAAAATGTTTTGAGCATCCCACTCTTGAATGTGATCTTTCTAACATATCTTGAAGCATGTGCTTCTGGTTGGCCAGTGCAGTCACTATTTCCCTTCCTGTTGAATATTGGAATCGCATCTTCTTCCTGCTTCATCAGATGATTTATTTTTATGATTTTTTTTTTTTTTTGCTTAACCCATACATTACCAGGCCTTGGAAACTCCATTGACCTACAGTACTACACATCTTCATTCCAATGGTACCAAGAGAGTTAAACATGTGGTCATGTAATTATTATTTTCTTTTCCGTTGATAATATTGGGATAGCATCTAGTTCCTGCTTTGTCAGTTGTGTTTGTTTTTTGTACTTGAGCATGCCCATGTAATTATTATTTTCTTTCCTGTATATATTGGAGCAGCATATTTCCTGCTTCTTTATGTGCCAGTTTCCTGAGCAGCATCCGGTACGAAATCGAACCCGCCTGGCTTAACACACACACACACACGTACACACACACGTACACACACAAACAGTCTGTGGGGAAAATGTATTATATACTGGCTGACGGGTTACGAAGTACAGGTACTAGTACAGGTACTAGTACAAGATTCAAACCCAAGCAATGCATCAACCCTGTTTTCATACTGTAAGGTGAGATCCAAGCCTGTAATAGCATACATTGTAATTTGTGACAACACAAAAGTTCAAATGTGCATATTGTACATGCATTATGCGTGTGAACTGGCATGGCACCCTATTGTACAAGTACAACGGGTATACTGTAGTCCTTCATGTACATATTTATGTGTATCGAGTCTCTATCAGTTTATCCTTACAAGATGAAGGGTGACTTCTACATTACAAACATCACTTAAAATACTGCTCATGCAGGTACAGTGCTCTTTTGCTTTCCCTAACACAAGTGCTGGAACTTTACTTTCTGCTGATTCCACAAACAAAAACATTTAAATCTATAAAATAATAAACAGAGAATAAGGGAAATCAAACCCCACTTAACATAAAAAGAGCCCAAATAGATTTACTGAAAAGCTCCTGTATAAACTGAGTTTCACGACACCAGGCTTGAAAAGAATCCCCCACCTCTCTCCCATGGAAAAAAAAAACAGAAACAAAAAGGAAAAATTGTTTCCCCTTGATAGAAATATTCATGTAGCTCTTGTTTTCCAAGTCAATGTGACATGTGGGTAAGACTTGATGACAACACTACTGCTGCTGCCCGGTCACAGGCACAAGCATCATTCACATCCCAATTTGTCTCGTTGACTGCTGAACCGGCGACACATCCTGACAGCCTTAATGAAATTCCTTCCCTCATTTCCCCTTCCCGCCGAGCCCCCAAAGGTCGGGGGACTTCAAGTTCGGCCCGTTCAGCGTGGTTGCGCTCACTCGTCCAATGGTGCCGGTGCTAACATGGTGTCAATAACCTTCAAATCGCAGCACTGATCCCGCCCAATGGGGCTGGTGCTAACATGGTGTCAACAACCTTCAAATTGCAGCACTGATCCCACCCAATGGTGCTGGTGCTAACATGGTGTCAACAACCTTCAAATCGCAGCGCTGATCCCGCCCAATGGTGCTGGTGCTAACATGGTGTCAACAACCTTCAAATCGCAGCGCTGATCCCGCCTAATGGTGCTGGTGCTAACATGGTGTCAACAACCTTCAAATCGCAGCGCTGATCCCGCCCAATGGTGCTGGTGCTAACATGGTGTCAACAACCTTCAAATCGCAGCGCTGATCCCGCCCAATGGTGCTGGTGCTAACATGGTGTCAACAACCTTCAAATCGCAGCACTGATCCCGCCCAATGGTGCTGGTGCTAACATGGTGTCAACAACCTTCAAATCGCAGCACTGATCCCACCTAATGGTGCTGGTGCTAACATGGTGTCAACAACCTTCAAATCACAGCACTGATCCCGCCCAATGGGGCTGGTGCTAACATGGTGTCAACAACCTTCAAATTGCAGCACTGATCCCACCCAATGGGTGTAGAAATATGTCTACTGCTACATAGAAATACATGGCTTTTTTTCGTAGTGCGGATCAGCAAACCGTAATGTTATGCACTGCTGAACGCTAAACTGCATGCAGCTAAACTGCATGCAGAGTGCTACACGTAAATAAGTACAGGTACCAGTGCTAGAATTAAATGAAGCATTAGGATGCTTTCACTTAATATTGACTTTGATTCAGGCAGTCATGTGCACATTCATTTTTCTGTGTAATATACAGTTCATAACATGTACAATGGCAACGCGGATATGTTGTTAGAAGGAGCAGGTTCTAGAATCTTGCCTCCGAGCCTGTGTCAGTGCACCTGCTATTGTGAGACGAACACACAGAAGAAAGCGGGGAGAGAGAGGGAGAGAGAGGGAGAGAGAGGGAGAGAGAGGGAGAGAGTGAGGAAAGCCCTGTCCAGAAGTGGGGATTTACCTCTCCAAACGAAACGAACAATAACTCTTACTAGTAGAACCAGCGTGACGCTGACATTTCCTCCCTTCCCGACAAAACGCATGCCTCCAGGGGTGTTTTGGTTCTAAGCAGATATGTAAATGCGTGATTCATTCATTACAGCCCAGTCTTCGGTGGATGCTGAATACTGAATGATCGTTCACTAGCACGCTAAGACGACAGGGTAGAGAGAGAAATGAGGTGGGGGGGGGGGGGGGCAGCAGCAAAATTTGCGAGTCGCACCGCGCAATGTGTACCCATCTATCAATTACAGACTAGCCTGCAGATGGAATATAAATGAATTAGTTGTGAGAGCCGGTGAGAAAGGGCTTTATTCCGCGGGCTGAGATCGTGGCAAAGGCTGACTGGCTTATTCACAGCCAGATTGGAAAGTCATCACGGTCATTATTCCCGATCGAGCTCTGCTGCCTAATATTTCACGGTTGCCGGGCCTTCGCCAGACGTGATGAAAAATTTAGAAGGGGAAATTAGAGAAGAGGCTGAGCACAAAGAACTATGACGATGCCTAAACTCTGGGGGGAAAGAGCGAATTTCGTGGAGAAATATGAAGAGCTTTGATGAATCAGCTAAGCAATCAAATTCCATACACACATGGAAGCATTCCTTTAAATACTACAGGAATTCATAGAATATTTATACTACGGATCAACAATTTGCAGGTGTTAGAGAACCCCCATATAAGTATATGTGCATTCAAATTGTGTACCGGTATCTGGGTTGCGAAGTAATCAAAATGACTGTCCCCAAACTCTTGTGTCCCCACAGAAACAGATCAGTGTATGGCTACTCCATACAATACAGCTACACCAAAGAAGTACCAGTATGTAGCTATGTGATGGAATGTCATGTGCGACTAGAAGGTTTTATGTCTGACGCTTTCTAACGATATGCCGTAAAAAGAAAAAAAATTGTATGACAATGCCCAGCAAACTCTCCCTGAACCACCATAATTTTTTTCCCTAGCCAAGTCTTGAGCTCAGACTAACGTCCTTATACCTGACCGCATCTGGCACCTTGCAGAGGAAAACGAAACTTTCCTCCCAGCCTCAGGTGGGGAAGAGAGAGGGGGAACTCTGGTCGCAGGCTCTTCCAGTTCAGCCAGCTATTTGAGGTGAATGTGGTCTGGGAATGGGAGAATGTGGTTTCATAAATGAACCACAAGCGGCATGCCTTTTCAAAGCTATGTTCTATCAACTACCTGGGTTCATCCAAGATCTCTTTGTTCATCCAAGATCTCAAAGCTATGTTCTAACTACCTGGGTTCATCCAAGATCTCTTTGTTGCTTTCATCTTCTCTGACAAAAGCTCACATGGTATTCTAATCATTCCCGGTTTGAATAAACATGGTAACCATTATTATTATCATGTCTCTAGGCAATGAACTTTATGTGACCTTTGACCCCTGTAATTACACAGTAATGCAATTGCCATTCTCCCTGTGCACAATGCATCTCTTCATGCCCATATACACGTATCATTGGAAGATTATGAAATTGGCATTGCACAATTTCAATTTTCAGGACTAGAGATTCAGATTTTCTTCAGACTGTCGCAATCTAATACTCATAGCCTTTCCTGCCCTTCAAACAAGTTGATTGTCATTAGATTTCATTCATTCTCCTTTAAAATCTGTACATTTTTCACTCGTACTTCCTTCCTCCTTTGTTGGCTAATTATACCAACAATTGTTTTGGGGGTATGGTAAATTGTAAGTCTTACAAAATATATTTCCACAAGAAGGTGTACAACAGATAACACATTGAACATAGTACAATGTTTGGTGCTATATGAGAGAAGCATGATGTGCTAACACGCTGCATCATACACATGTACAGAAATGCATTATTTTATCCACAGGCCTATAAATCTAGAACCACAGAAATGTTATGACTATCAGCTTTGCAATATTGGCACAAACACCAATATGAGCGTATTAAGTTGAAGTTCACTGGCATTCCTAATATTGCCTACTGTAAATGACTCAGGCTAGATCAATGATAATTATGATCGTAATTTCTCATCCACCCATCCCCTCTGTAACCCTCACAGACTCCACTCAACTAAACACAAATTGAAACCAATTTAAGTGTGGGTGTTGACTGGAATTCTGTGAACAAGATTACTGCGGCTCCAATGGTTCAAACCCCACTCAAGCATTAGTAAAAAGATGGCATATTGACAGAGCAAACACATTATGAATCAGAGCAGATTTATGAATCTGGTCATTATTGGGCTACCCCGCATGTCTGTACAGTAGGTTGGGGACTAACCTAGGTTTCAGGCTATGTAGTCTGTTATTTTTTTTTATGTACACCTTTAAACACAACCATATCTGAACACTTTAAAAGGAACGTCTACCCTGATGTTAAGTTGGTGTTTATAAAAGCAGAATCATGAAAGAAAGAAATAAGTGAAGATTTGACAAATATCTGTCAAAGGAGAACAGAGTTATGAATTTTCACATTATTAAATTTGTGACATAACTTGCTGAGATGTTGATGTTGAAGATAAGAAATTAACATTCTGAAGTACATTTTGCATTACATGATATGAGGAAGAATAATTGTTCACATCGTGCGTTCTTTTGCTAATCAAGAGAGCTTTCATAATCAGCCGGAGCCCCAATACAATTGATTTCGCTGCTTCCCTCATACCCGCACTGGCTGCACATGTGAGGAAGACAGAGAGAAGGAGATCATAGAGGGAAGTTTGTGCCCAGACTTAGTGTAGATGTACCTGTGATCACAACAGCGCATCGGAAAGAAACGGACCACACAGCCTAGACCCAAGACTAGTGGGAGAGCCAGCACGGCCCACCACTCACACATAAAGCACATTACCGTCAGCTCACTCCAGCTGAATACCAATTGAGATGTAACTGTCAAGGGATGTGTACACATGAGTCATCGCCAAAAAGTATATTTCTTTCATTATTAACGGAGGAAAAAGAAGCTGGTACACTTTTGCTATCGAACAATAGGGATCAAATTTCATCCATAAAGCATGGAGGAATTATGCTGTGCATTATGAAACAAATGCATCTGAAAAGAAGGGGGAAATTATGGCTCAAGTTAGAAGCGGTGGTATCATTTTGCATGTGAAACACTACCCCGCAAGTCTCTTTTGAGGCAATGATATCCGTTCATATGCAAGAAATGAGGATACGACATTAAAAATTTGGTTTGCCATACAAAGCCTGAGGATTTCATTGAGTGTCAAACCCTGTATTGCATGATGAGAGGTTCAAAAGAAGAAAGCCACAATAGAAGCTGTAAGTGACCAAATACTTAAGTGTCTCGCTTTCATATTCTGAGATCCATGTATGATACGACTTCAGCTGAAGACCACCCTATCTTGACTGCCTCCAGCAAGGGTATTCATTACACCTGGGCTTGCCCGAAATTTAAAATGGAGAGACAAATTTGCAAGTATGATTCATATTTTGCACGGTATCAAATTGAAGCTGGGTGCCAAATCCTGCAATACATTTATATCATTATATGTATTCATGTTACAACACTTGTTTAAATACCCCTTTATCAAAAGAACTTCAAGTGTATTAGAAAATTTCAAGTGTAAAATGATGCTCTTTCTTCATGTTAGGTTTCAATGTAGTTTAAGGTTACGAATATGAAGTTGAAGCTCAAATGTACTGCTATGAAACAGTCCAGAAAGACGTACTTCAATCTCCAAATATCACACTGCACATAGCCAGTGAAAGTGGAGTGCATTTCTCACAAAATAACATCTAATAAATATCAATTGACAGTCATCAAGACCATGCACAAGTACTACATACATGCAAGAATTCTTAGCATACCTGTACCATAAAAAGGTATCATACTAGCAAAATTGTTGGTGTCAACTTTTCATTTATTAGAAATTGGAGTCAATAACCTTACATACACTGTATGAACATGTTGGGATTAATGAATGAAAAACATCACAACTGGAGTAAACATGTCTCTGAAAATGTATCATGAATCTTAAGGATGCATGTTATTTCCCTTACCAAATTCAATGTTTATAGCAAAATGTATTTTTCATAGATTTGCATATTATTGTGCAAATACATACTTCTAAAAAGAACAATAAAACCAAACACATTGCAATCTAAACATACTATAAATTAATATAATGTATAATAATGCAATATAATACATAAATAATGCACTATACAATGTTCCTGACTGTATGAAGTTGGTTTTCACATGTCTCTACGACAACGCAAGTTGTAACCAAGTGACAAGGGGGATTTGGGATGGAAATCTCAGATCAACTTGACTAGGCCACTTCCAATTAGCACGAATCCACCACTCACAAGATTTCCGCAAGATGGGCTGAGTTGATCCAGAATTTTAGCAGTGCTCAGAAATCATAACATTCTACTTCTTCATAGCATTTGACTATGAAATCAGCCACAGCTTACTCACCGTGTTATAATAAAAATGATAAAGTAGTTGCTCGTGTCATACTCTTAACTCACAAGTTAACTAGCTTGATGAGTCAAAATAAGGGTAAAATACAGTACATTATAGTTTGGAAAGATGTCCATAATTTGACTGCCCTTCTCCTTACCCGTGGACTCCCAATTCTTGATATCGCGATTAAATATAAAATATCACTACATGCAGCACTATCAGTTTTTCAGCCAAATTTGTTGGCCTGCACACTTCCAGTCTTGTGGTCCGACACATACATTGTACATGTACATGTAGTGCCTTGTGTCGGTGCAATTAAGGAACCCCTCTTTAAGTCAAGAAAGTTTTCAGTTCTAATAGTTATCTTCTGAAATGTCTCATACAGTATGTCAGCAAATATAGGACAAATTTTTATGGGTAAGCTGGTTACCAGAAAAGTGTCAATGGAAGTGCAATCATTTGCGCTGACCTACCGTACTTTTATAACCAGAAGTGCCCAGTTCACCACTTGACACACCCAAAATCTGAAAAGTGGTAGAGCGCTATGTGCAGCGAGTTATTTGCGATATCGAGAATTTATAAGAATGACAGCTATCTGCACCAACTGCACACCAGTGACGGTGTAAGGAGTACACACCTGTACATCAAGAGGAGCTGGAATCTTGAGGATGTCATCAGGTTTGGTGACCATCTTAACAATACCTTTACAATACAGTGTATCTAAAATTTTCCAATTATCGAGATCTATAAATCTGAATCCTACCGCATGCGAGTGCCAGAAGAAATGTCTTCTAATCAATACATCGTCTCTCTATTTTTCTTTTAGCTACAGTTGCTCTATTTTTCTTTTAGCTACAGTTGCTGACGAGAAAAAAATTAAGTCACTCTTTGATTTACGATCCTGTATATGACCTAGCTGCTCTTTATTTTGTTCTCACTGGAATGACAACTTGAGGCAAACAGGAAACGTCTGTCACTTCTGCACTTAGATGGCTTTCTGTCAAGAATATCTCAAGTATGTTGGTCAACTTAAAATACTTCTGCAATGGGTGCAATGTGAGTACGTACTGGATTCAGAGCTGGATATATTTGTGATACAACTTCATTACTATGGTATGCAGTCAAATTTGCCTTTGCTGTGAATTTCATGTACGTGTACCGGTATAGATCTACAGAAAGGACACCATTTTTCAGAGTAGTTTTACTGGAGCTGACTCAAAAGAGCTATTTGAAAAAGCAAAAATGAGTTAATAACCCATAAATATCTTGGATGGATATTGGATGTGTCTTAACCCATTGTTCACAGTTAGATTTTCTGGCTTTGTGGACCCTGGTCCACTTAGGATGTCAACATTTGCCATGGAACTACGGTATCCAACGGCGTGTGGTTTAATTGTGTCCTATAGGGCATTTGGAATTTATTCATAGCCTGTTGTCCATTTTTGCGAAGAGTAGATTGTATGGGAGTCATGCCGCTTTGTGTCTGAGTAGAAAAAGCCAGCCCACATATATGCAGGCTCAGTAATGATTGGGTTAAAGGTTTGGAATGCACTGTAGTAGTGTAAAGACAATGAGTGCTGTAACCAATGGAGTGGCATTGGGCCCACTATTGTTTGATTTCAAGATACACACATGTACATGTAGGCTATTGTGATTTGTGACATTTTGAACTGTTTTTTCTTTTTAAATATATATTTTTGATAATACATATCGAGGTAAAAGCTTTCATGATATAAATACTATATGATGACGAGCATTGTCACATCACATAGCGATACAGCAAAGCACAAGGACATATAATGTACGTACAAACATGTAATTCCCATCTAATGCATGTGTTTCCCCTGTGACAAAGTGTATGCCTACAACACATGCACAAATGTACAAAACACATTGCAGAATCGCATTAAGACATATTTAACTCAACACACACACACACACATACATGTATGCACTAGAAGAAAAGATCCCTCCCAGTGTTTTGGGTTGGGGGGCAGTCACACGTGCCTGAGTGGACAATGTGCTAATCTAATGATCCACACAGCCAGCATGTGTGAGGTGATTCATACTGGGCAGGGAGATGGACTATTTCTGATTAGCAGTCAGTCAGACTGTGGCTTCCAGCTTGCCCAATGGAACAAAGGACCCATATTTCTTCATTCTGCACTTTCTCTCAAAAGACAGGGCATCCCTTTTGCCAGACAAAAAAATACTATTCTGTAAAATAAACAGAGAAAATGGAAGAAGATAATGTATCAAAACTTCCATCCAAACAATAGAACCAGAAATTGACTTGAAGCAAAATTATAGCAATCACTAGATTTTTAGGTTTTATTATATTCTTCCACAACTACATGTACCTACTGTACATGTTTTTCAATTGTTCATGAGCATGCCATCACTACAATGTAACTTTACAGTACATGTAGAATTAATTCAAAACTGTTCTTCCTTTCTTCAAAACTCCATTAAATCCTTCCAAGAGCTCCTGAGCCTCATCCTCTGAAACTGGGTTTCATCCTCCCTCATCGAAAAAGCTACACTGTCATCTCAAAAACAGAACGTATCCTTTTTTAACCTTGAAATAACGACAGAACTAACTTCTCAATCTGACATTGCAAAAAAATAGTACAGATGAAAGTGAAATAAACTATTCGACACTGAATTGCTTTCCATGTGAGTGATTACAAGACAATACTTTAAAAACTGAAAATGTATTACACAGCACTTTTTAATGCTTTGAATCACTTAATAATGGGATGTTTTTCCTTTTAATCAAATCTTGTGGCTTCCTCCTAAACAGAAAGGAAAAAATCCCCATCTGATTCAATGTACACTACAGCTCAAAGGAATCGGCATAGGGTAAGGGAAAGAGAAGAAAGGCAAGGACCCGCAGTTTTAAACCACGGTATATTTTGTCCAGTTCAGCATGAAACATGATGCTTTTTAGGCTAATGCACCGTGTTTCGCGCTGAACTGGACAAAATATACCAGTTTAAAACTGTGGCTCCTTCCCTTTCTTCCCTTTCCCTATGCCAATTCCTTTGAGTTGTTGTGTACTTGTATATTATTCGATACTGAAGATTTTAAACTGCACATGCTTTAATCTGTCACTTTGCTTTCCTATCCAATCAATATACACTTTTATTACTTTCCTAAAGTAAATTCGTCCTTATTTACAATGAACTTAATATAAAAGTTCCTTTTAAAATGTTTTGTTGGGTCCTCTATAAATGTAGTGCCTGCAAACCTGTGGACTAATTATACAAATCATTTTGAGCATCACAATTTAAACAACTCAATCTAATCAATGTCAGGTACGTTTCTTTTTAGCTTTATGATGAGATATGATATAGACATATGGAAGAATACATGGAGAGTTACACTGTCACTGCACAGTTGAAATTGAAGCAGAGTTGTTGTAGTAGTCTATGTGACTATGTCCATCTTGAATACAGAATGTCCCATTTGCAAAAGTCATGGAACTCAGAAGGAATCAGCAGTATACCCTAACTATAACATGTCACACTCATAGCTTCACAAACATTTACAGGAAACCTTAAGAACTATCCTTGTTTATGTTTGAAATGCACAGACCATAGTCACATTCATCATGGTAATGTCCTTGTCAGAGCCACTGAATGCATGCAATGTGGAGCAGCCTCCGGTCTCTAGGCTATTGGGTTCGGACGACACGCCCAAAACCTCCTCAAAATCGAACAATCGGCATCATTTCGCTTAAAGTTAGTTTCCAGTTCTATTGTTGGGAGGGAAGTGTTTTTACAACAAACAAACAAAAATTACCTGCAAAAGGGACACACTGTCCTCAAGTTTCATATCTTACAAGCTGGAATACTGTATACATTGAGGTATGTTGTACTTAAAGTTTATGCAATGTTTTCTCAAATTGTATTTTATCCACAAAGTGATACACTCCAATGTACCTTTCTAATAAGAGTGAGTACAGCATAGTCATGACAAACCCTGTATGGAAATGTAGGTTGACTCCATGCCCCCTTCTCAATATGAAGGATATTGCCATCTTGACAGTGATGTGATGAGTAACCCAAACGTTGTGCCAAAGATGGCTGATGGCTTATTGGCAAATCGCAGCCAGAATACCTCATCTGTATCACCTCATCTGGGTATTCATGACAAGATGGTTACTACATGTACCTTACTGAGCAGATGGTAAGAAGCACATTTTGTGGGAACTACCAGTAGAAACCTTTTTTCAGGCATGCCATCATATATATGTACATGTATCACATTGAGAGGTGGAATGCCTTCTTTCAGTGCCCGTCATTTGAGTTGTGATTCAAGCAACCCTTCAATGATGCACATGCACTTCTTAAATTATCTTTTTAATATTTCATATCAGTACATGCCTTTGACATTAAACAGAGATATTTTCTAAAACACCCTGGCCTTAGACAGCATTAGCATTGACAAGTGGATTTTTCTTGAGCATCTCAGGACACCTAAGGTGTCTTGTGTTTATCTAGACAGCAGCGCTATTTCACCTTCACATACTTGTGGTAAACATCTCGAGAGATGTGCTGCATTTCAACTGTACACGTAATGAGTCTCTCTATGAAGAGCCTCTTGTACCAAAAATTAAGAAACACCAGATAGGATTAAGAGTGTAGAAGATCTCACCGCCTGTACACCCCCAGCCTTCTCTTTCATCTTTAACACTTACATTACCAGGTATTAAAACACCCATTGGCTGACTGCACATTTTCATGGCAATGGTAATGAGAGAGTTACAAAACAGCCTGCCACCCAGATCTTGCAGCCATCTTGCACCAACCCAGCCCACCAATGACCTAACATATCCATGTGCACACAACGATCCCTTTGGCTTCGCTCCTTCTACCACTCCTGATGACGATCTGTCAATCAGATCTGAAACGTCAAACCACAGTTCTTTTCAGAGCTGTGCTCTCCAAAGATACTCTACTCTCACCCTCTCTATTCTACAATGTATCTGTTTTCATTTTCTTTCTCACTCAGAGCTATTCTGACAGAATGACCAAACAGAACTTGAAAGGACCTCCACATGGAAAACAGCAAAATGCATGTCAAATATTTCACCAGAAGTGTGAAAACTACAAATCTTACCCAGTAGTTAGTTTAAGAGAAATACCTGTTCATGTTCGTGTAAAAGTTTTAGGAGATAGCTACACTTTATGATGTTCATGTGTTCACATTTTTGTGGATACCATACCACTAGCACAAGGTTAGACTTTGTGCATGCAAACTACCCATACACTAGTTCTGATTCTCTGTTTCTTCTCCCGACAGGTATATGTTGGAATGCATGGCCCTCCATACGTCCCTATCTCCATCTCAGCTGCACACTTGAGATAGGGTGTAGGAGGCTATCTTGAGAAAGGCCCCTGGGTGTCTGGCATGCAGGGAACATGCCCGTGGACAGGATGGATATCGATCTGATCCTCCATCTGTCTCTGCCTTGCTATTCTCTAGCGTTTCCTCCTTTCATAAATATTCATCCATTTGGGTTAATGTCAAAGCTACGGAATATTCAATATTGATATCCAACTCTTTTCTGTCTGTGTACCGACAGGCTTTACCTAGCCCCATTTCACAATAACTGTGGACAAACCCAAGCCCCAAGCAGTTTGAATTAAAGATGGGTGTATCTTTATCGCAGGCCTAACATCTTAAGTTGTGTAAATATCATGATACTGTGTATACATGTACAAGAAAGTGCTGTTTTAGAGAACTTCCCTCAGAATGTACATGTAGGAACTGGAAAGCAAAGACTTCCACATTTAATTTGTTGTTGTTGGTTCATCTTAAAACTGAAGTCTAGAAACAGCCACTTCCAGACCCTCAGAAAACAGCATTTAGAGCAGCACAATCAACAGTAACACCCCTTTCAAACCAGCATCATATTGCAGAGGTTTTCAATTATTGTAACTGACAACCAATTGTAACTACCATGGCAACACCCAATGAACTCTCAGTATTATACCTGTTACCATGGTAGTTACCATCGATGGCAAGTTACAATAAATGAAAACCTGTTCAACATAGCCCTGGTCTCTCAGTGTACTACTGACGAACCAACATCTGCAGAAGAAAGTCATAAACACTGATGAATTTTTCGACCTACCCTTTTTATTTTAGACAGACCATGTAAAACAGTTGTGAAGCCCAGCCGAGCACATATTTTTGTTTCCTCCAGGAGGAAGTGAAGTTCGCACACCTCGCATACCGGTACATGAACATGTGCAGTCGGCATGCACAGGGAGATTATAGATGAACTTTAACATTTCTCCATTCAATTCATCTCTTTTTTATTTGAGATTCCTTTCTTACCAATGTCTGCAGGGGATCCACCTTTTAAACCACTGGGTAACCATCAATGCATGGATTAGGGGAGGCTGAGAGTAACTTTTCTCAAAATTTAATTGATTTTAACAGAACTTGCTTTCGGACCAAAATATTTATTGGGTGTCCGTGGCTGCATCCTAGGACAGCACGATGAAGTTTGCTCATCCAAAAATTTTGTTCTTGCTGTTAACGCAATATTCAAATATAAAAATTAGGTTTTGCTTGCAAAACGGATGTACACTTCCATTAAATCTACAAATTATATGCAGAGCCGATTCAAAACTGATATCCATCAGCTACATTTGTCCTTTACTATGAATATTTATCTCAGAACTTCAGATTACGTTGTACTACTTCTTGGCCCACATGCTTCTTAAGCTTATATCTTTTGGAAGGAATTTTGCAAATTAACCGCGTGGTGTACTGCTGTGACATCTACATGGAGGCCATCAGGTTACTTCGGTGTGGGCAAGGATTGAGATTTGTAACTGATTTTCTATGCTGATCACCCACACACTCTCAACATCATGCTTTATCACAACATAACATGAAAACAGGAAAGTCATTCTCTACCTTGAAGTTCTTTGCATTTCCATGCTATCACAAAGGACTTCGGGAAATTGCAACTAGAAATAGAATATGGATTTGTTGATTGGCATGGTGGAGGCGAGAGTTGAGACGATTCAGGTGGGTTTCCATGATGAGACCATGAGCTTTGTGGATTGAGAATATTTTCTCAACATTTATCATGCAGTCCAAGAAGATAAAGAGGAACTTCACATTTACTTATAGTCCAGTCTATTCACAAACAAAATGAGAAACATGGCCAGCTTTAAGCCGCACTGCAATGTATGTTTGTCCCCACCTGTCCACCAATGCGAGCTGTTATAGATTCAGAAAAAAGGGCACAGATACAGTATGTATGGTACCCTTTTCAAATAACTATTACCCCTCAAAACCAAATCTGATCTAAGTGAGACTTCACAGACATCATTTTACCTCAGGTCATTGCTGCATTGGACTGTACAATACAATGTACACAAATGAAAGGAGAGGAGTGTTATATGTAACCCAGTTGGGATCAAGCACCACAAATTTGTGGTTTGAGACTACTGGTAATATTTTTGATAATGTACAAAAAAAGTAATAAACTTTGCATTAAAATGAAAAGGCATGAATTCTGCACTTGTAACATTAATCTATTTTCCTGTGATTATGTATCAAATTAGTGAAATTACAAGTGAAATGCTGGTGAAATTATCACCTCAGAATAGCAACATTCTGGAAATGTCAAATTCACTCTTTATCACTTCAGAGTGATATAAGTTTTCTAAATTGGCTACTTCTTCTTTTAATGTACAATGCAATCTGCGTCAATAAATAAAATAATGAAATAAAATAAATGAATAAAAATAAAACACGGCTGATAATTCAAAGGCCCAAATAATATGTTGCCTCTAAAAAGGCCCAAGTCCTGAATGAGTTATAGAAAAATGAACCCATAAGGAAATACATGTCACCCTAATTTTCCAAGGTTTTCTGAATACAGTAAACACATTTTGTTAATTTACAAAATAGAGCATGCCATGTCATCTCATAGTTTACATCCTCTGTAAATAATGAACTAAAGACTGACAATGATGACAGGCTTGACAGTGTTTACTGTCAAAGCTCATTAACTCACTACATGAATACATCAGACACTAACGACATAACACTACTGAGTAACAGGTGATACTTCAAGTTCAGTTCTCCCGAACAATCATATCGAGAGTGAACCATGCATGGTTCTGGGATGTCCTGTCATTAATATCAGTAGCCCCATTTACACTTGCTAAGATCACGATATTTAAAATCATGATTTTGTGTCTCACCATTTACACTTTTTGATAGGTTTTGCGCATGTCCACCGGTCATCCAAAGGAGACCGCGCGCACTGCATGGTTATTATGACGTCATAAGTGGAGCATTGTTAAATGCTCACGTAAGTTTACAGAGAAAGATCAAAGTCGACCCGCTGGGAGTGTTGCAAGTCATGTGGCAAAAATTCATAATTTTTCTACGCTCACCATTTACACTGGCAAACTTCGCGATTTTTCACGCGAAGTGTAAAAAAATCACACTCTGGGAAGCGATTTCTCTGAGGCGATGTTTTGGTTGTTTGGGTTGCCTAGCAACTTACACCCAAAGATCACGATCTTAGAAAAATCATGATTTTTGCTGGCTAGTGTAAATGGGCCTAGTCATGGTACTTAAAAGCATCAATACACATCACCAAGGAACTTTTGACTGACATAGCATTTTCTTCATAGGGTAATTCACATGTGCATGGCGTGCATCATCTTTAATCACCTAAGAATAGTGTGGGTGTATGACATGTGTATAACACGTCACTTTCCACCTGTTTCACTTGGAGAGCAGTGTGTAGTTTTTAACTAACGAGGTACTGACTACATGTTGACTGATTTGCACATAGAGTTTGATGTGCTATTTTTGCTACTGTACCCACCCAATACCCTGCACCACAACCCTGTGATACTGTGTCACTAGTTTGCAACCACAAACCCTTTGTAGTCAGTCAGCCATTGGTGAATCAATGAGTCTGAAATGAACAGACTACCTTGTGTGAGTCTTCAGACACAACTGCACCACCAAGTCAGACTGTCAGACATTAAGTGTGGGCCTTATGATTCAGGCAGAGTTCTCTTCCGGATAAGTTTTGTGCAGACAGGTAGTATAATATAACAGAATAGCACTTTTGTGTCCTATTTGCAGCTAAAAACCTTGCACAAGGTATTTCTTAGGCAACAAAAATTGGCATCTATTGTATGGTATCTATACATGCAACATGTGAAATAAACTGGGGAGATCCCTGTCTTTTCGGGCAAATAAAACATTCAGGCTGATGCAGACACACTGTTCACAAGGCTGATACATATTACATGTATGCACATGTACAGGAGTGTAAACATTTCCCAGCAATGTGTTCTTGCCTCCTTCAGAAGGAGCACATTTGAAATGAGCATTGACGTACAGTTTCAAAGCAGAAAGGGAAAATATATTCCAGGATCAATTCCCACATCGCAGGAAAACTGAAGACGTCTTCCTGCAACTGTTCAAGCTGGACGCTTTTAGCACCCTCCTCCACAGCAGTCTCCCGCTATCTCCGCTCTCATCCCGAGGTGAATGCTAATTCACATTTCAAACATCTCGTCACGATGACAAGAATGCGGATGCCACACACCCCAGCTATGCGGGCTATGCCAGCCACGGCTGCTGGTAATAGCTGTGGTGCATGAGGCAGAATCCACAATGAAGGGCCGCGTGGTCCCCACTGTGGCCTAAGAGTGACATGGCGCATGATCAAACTTCCTTCTCAATGCATTCGGCAATCCACTTCACCTTCAGGTGTGGTATGCAATGAAGCTAGATGTACGAATGTAATACATCATAACACATTACTGATATACCTGGGAGGCAATGATACAGTATACAATGTAGGACAAGTTTAAGTCAAAGAACTACCACGGTGTGCCATGATGTACTTATTACATGTAAGATAAAAATGTTATCTCACCAAAACAATATTTTTCCTGGTTCCAACCAGATTTTTTATAAATACACAAACACAAATAGGATTTACATATATTCACTTCAATTAAATTGGGCTACAACAACGCCTAAACAATCATTCCAAAATCATGAGCATGGTAGCTTATTGCAACGACTAGAGGTATTTATACACTTAAACACTGGACTAGTGAAGTACCATAACTATCATTTCCGCCATGGGAACATGCCTGAACCCCGAACCCCCTCCACCACTGTTTTCTTCATGCTTAGGAAAACAAAACATTCCAGTGTGAACGCTCCTTCAGCTTCGTTCACATTCATGTACATTGTGTGAGGCAGCAAGGTGAATCCTGCGCTTGTCATCCCAGGGGGAGCCCTACAGTCATCACGTCCTGGCAGGCAGCTGGATGACTGGAAGAATGATCAGTCTCCCAGAAGACTTCCCGTGCGTCCATCACAAATACGCCTTGGCTATGATATAGTATTTCTATCAGTGTACAGACAGACATCCTATTTACACTTGCACCAGTTGATGCTCCTTCTGCTGTTTAAAGACAGTGTGTCCCATTTGTAAAAGTTATGAAAATAGGCAGGAAGTAGCAGTATACTCCAAAGGTAATGTGTATGAAATCTCACCGTACATGTAACCTCACAAACCTTTTCAGGTAAAGAGGAAAAACTATCCTTGTTTACATTTGGACTAAGCCTGAGTCAAATCAGATTTTTTTTTTTCAAACCGGTGCCCGTTTGACTTGAACGGTCAAGCACTGATGCCCCATTGAAATTGGGAACTTTCTATACGAGTATAATAATTATGTGATTCAATTATTCAGATTTCATTACTTTTCCATTTAATCTACTGTGAAGCAGTTCTTGTCTAGGACTCTTGATCAAGACCATAGTACAAATTGCATTCACACATATGTATTTGTGCTTAAAGGCAGCTACATGTATAAATTTCATACATGAATAAAAAGAGAGAATTGACTTTCAGGAGCTTAGACATCGATGTATGCAAGTACATGTATATAAAAAATCAACAAAAAATTACACTCTTGAAGGAGAAAATAATTTCTGCGTTTTTCAGCTATCTTATTAATCTATGTATACCTGTGCATTCAAATTGTTGCATTCATGATTTAGTCATGGACCCTACTACGGATGGTTTGGTGTATAATATAATGAACCAACATGCATATATGCTGGCTGGATGGGTTGAATAATGCTACACGTCTAGCCTTCACACACTGCCGTAAATTGTGTTTTACCATCTACACATACCCTGTACTTATACTCTATGATATGCACATTGTAGTGTGTGATGTCAAATACATGAAGGGATTTCCAATGTTGGTCAAGGACTACACTGTAGTGTTAGTGTAAAGTTAGAATCATTATATGGTACTTAGATATATATATAGAATGAGTCTGTCATCTCCACTGAAATCAATCATTGAAAGTCTTTAAACAAGTACAGACTTTAAATTTCAGGTTTTCAGAGGCTATGTGCGGTGTTGCCATGATAACAATATTGATCCACTTCACGATGCCGTAGAAGGAGAGCATGGAAAGGTTCATGATACGAACACTACAATGTACGTACGACTAACACAGAATGCACACTTTGAATGAACACTAAGATCCTACCACATTATGGCAAGAACACTGTATACAAAAAACAGTTCAGGGGATGCCACTTTGTACAGTTACCGGTACATGTAATTCTCTCATCCATTTGAGTTGCCCATAAACACAAAGCTAGGTGGGATGTTTGATCTCTCCCATGGCATCTGAACCCAATTCTGAGCTCACAGGAAACCACGAGGAATACGGATATCCCTGCAAACCTCACTTCCTCGATAGTATAGACCTTCCTATTCTTCCGTTTATTTCTGTTGCACAGTGCAGCCAAGTTTACACCTCCTAGCCAGCCAATGATCCCTGTACAAGTGTGATCTAAAACCCTACTTGGCCTTTTTGCGATAGATCCCTTAGGTTATTGTAACTATTGTTCCATACTGATCTTAGAACAACAAACAGAGTTTCCCCCTTTGTTTAACCACTCCATTACCATGCCTTGAAACCCCCACTGGTTTAACACTCATCTTCTTTACTATGGTAACTAATGAGTTAAATCAAGTAATCTATTGATTGTACTTGTGCATGTACATCAAGTAGAAAAATAGTACTATTTCATACATCACACTGGTTAACACATACACTTTTTTTTAGTGTACTGTAAACATTATAATAAAAGATTACTTTTTACTACCTGTATAGTATACACAGGCAAAATTGTCTTTGGCCATTTCATCTACAAACTAGCTATTACCTAAGTGGATTAGCTCAAGAGAGATGACAGGATTATTGAACCTCAGGATAAAGCATAGTTAGCGCTGCAATTGTGGTGCCAAGCTTTGAAATGCTACATGTGTATGAAAAGTGGTCAATAGTACCAGGATACGAATGCTGGTGAGAACTATACAAAAACAAAAAAGTCAAGGGCTTAAGATAAACCAGGGCTACTAAAACTCAAGTGTGAGAAAAATACTAATGCACTGCAAAACAACTATACGTTTTGTCCTTTGCATTATATTCTCTGACAGTATCAGAAGCTAATAAAATAATGGACCAGGAAATATGTATCACAACCCTGGCATTTAAAAAAGTTCACAAACATGAATAATTTACAACTCTCCGAAAGCCAATCCAGTGAGGAGACAATGAAATGAGATGACGGGGTGCTCTTGGCATATTGACACACCCAACAACCTACATTGCACCTGAATGCACTTCCTGTTTATTGAAGACTGGATTTATTTTTTAAGCAAACCAGCTATACACATAAGGAAGCCTTCATCAGCCTCAAGTTGATACTAGTATACCCATTTTTACACTGGCAAAAATTTACTACAAAAGGGTTAAGGATAGTATGGGATTAAGAAAAACCAATGTAGGAAAGGTAGTAGTAGCTTCACCAGCCATGTATCAGAAAGAGCAGTAGTGGAACTTCAAAACAAAGTGAAGCACAATTTCACTGTTGCTGGAAGTTTGTAAATGTAAGAGCTGGATAACCATCAAGATAGGTGCATTCAATCTTGGGGCCACATTCAAGAAAGCTTACTAGCCTACAGGTACATGTACAGTAGTTTATTTACTACAAATACATGGAGATGAATGCACTTAAGCAACTAATTAGGCTTGGTAATGTTTCATTAATGTGCTCCCTGTTCTTTATACAACTCTATACAATGCAGACATACTGGCTTTTGAATGCGCACATCCTGGTGATAATCCAGCTCCCTTTTATCTAATGACACGGTGTCTTAACTGACTCAAGGAAGCACAATGGTCAAATGGCATTCCATTCATTTGTTTCGTAGTGCAGTTTGCAATGTAGGCGGCCAAATAGCCTGCTTCTATCAACTTGCTGATATATATACCAAGTGAAAATATTCTGCCGTACCCAACAATTTTGCAGGATGCGCACATGCATGCACATGTGTACAGTGCGAGTATGTGCCTGGGGCATCAAGTTTCACCATAATGTGACACACTTGCTGGTATGAATTCCAGTGATAAATTGTACAATAAGGATTATATGTTTTGATCCCATTTTGCAGGAAACCTGCAATGCGCCCCAGTATTTCACGCTTGAAGATTTACCGCTTGTCTCACTTAAAATGACAGAATACAGGGTAGAAAATTGGTTGACTTTTGGAGCTCAGTCTCATTCCTCCGTATAATATAGAAAAGCTCTAGGCCTAGGCTACCTTTCATTTAAACATCTCATATTGCTCTATGAAATAGAGTAAAGCACTATTTTGGTATTGCAGATGGTAAATCTGAATATATTTACAGTCATACAACTTTACTATTGGCAGTTGTCTTTATATGAGTAACACTTTTGTACTATCTACCATTTCCCAAGCTTCTGCTGTAATTCTGCATTTGACAGTGGACTGACCTTATTCAGATGACCCTGGTGTGCAAGAGAGACAGACAAGAGACACACCATTTCTCACTAAATATGCCAAAAAATAAAGGCCATTCAGCCCCCCCCCCCCCCCCCTCACACCCTGGCAATGCAAACATAAACCCCTGTGAAAGTTATATTTTTCTTACTGTATTATAGTGGCACAACCTGCTTGACAGCTTTCATGTTGTGATGTCACGATGGGGTAGTAGCCCCCGCAAATATATTTTTATTTCTTCTCTCTCGCTGTGAAATTTAATATGCTGGCAGGCAGACAGACGGTGATCAAAACCAGAATAATACATTCTGGTTGGCTTTCTAGAAGGGTATGCCATATTCTTCACAGGACATTTCGAGTACTGGTGAAGGATAGTGCAAGTTAGTGTGCACTGTCTCTTGCTTTAAAGCTACAGATATAACAAGATTGTGTGTTTAAAATAATGAGGAAAATAAACAGAGCAGATCAGTGAATGTTTCAGCAAAATGAAATACAGATAAGCAATGACAAATAATGCTTCATTAAAATGTTACCATTCCTCAAATTTAAGACATGAGACTATAAACACTATGAATATTCATCCTACGGCAAACCATTAAATTGAACATTTGAACAAAAGAAATTAGTTCCAAAACTAAAATTAACTCAACTCACATATTGACAATTTTGTTTTTTAAACTATTTTTTTGTGTGGAAAACTAGCAAGAAACTGTTGGAGAATATCGGTCGGTAACACATTGCAAAAGCAGATGATTGAACTTCGAAACTTGTCCTTTTCAATGATCTACAATATTGCATGTGGTCATGATGCACCAGACTATTACGTTCACTTGGACAGGTGCAGGTACACACCAAAACACATATTAATACATAATCATTGAACCTTTTGAAAAACAAGAACTCTTTCAGTCCTCCTTTGATACTTGCGGGTAAAACGCCCAAAGCCCAAAAAAGGCCAGAGCAGGATTCAAAGTGAGATTTCTTTCAAAGTTAGTTGATAATGCTTGTAACAAAAACTGTAATTTAAACAAGACAATAACATTTTGGTAATTTCGACAATCTCGCAGATAACTTTACCACAAAAATATTGTTAAGAACCTTTAATATTCATCATATTCAGGTTGTATATTTTGTTATTTGGTCACAGTTCAAAGATGCCTGACCGGGATTCAAATCCTCATAACAAAAAAAGTTCAAAATAATACATCAAAATTAATGCAATTTTAAATTACAGATCACTGTAAAACAAAAATCTTCTCAAGAACCTCAAGATATATCATATCGAAAATTGTTGATGTTGCATGCTTTTTTTTTAATTGATCAAACTGACGGACAACTTGTCAATTCATACAAATAATATACAAATACATATGTTGGGTATTTTACACTTCATTGGAGAGTGATTTTCTTCATTTGGGTGTATGTTTTATGAATCAACAGCAAAAATCAATGAAATTAGGTTAGGGTTAGGATCCAAACTAGAATAGGGTTAGGGTTTATTGAGGTAACTATGCAATTAAATAGCAATTTTGTGGCCCAAAATTGCAAAAACCAACCTTTTTGACAGGGCAGCGTAACTCTCAATTTCAGCTACAACAGGGGATTCAATGGCTTTTCAATGTGCACACACTCAATAGTACACCTGTCCGATGAAGTATAAATTACCCAAATTAGACCTACAGTATGCAACATTAAGTTATACATCTTAATAAAATTTAAAGGAAGATCTACTCAACATTTTCACACCACATGTTTCAATAATTATTTCTTCAGTGTGCATGTCATGGCATGTAGTCTGCATAATTTCAGAGACATTTATCAGAAGCAGAGCCAGAAAATCATGTCTTTATATTGAACCCTAACAAAACTCATGTCCCTTCTAATGCCTGTCATTGTGTGTACATCAAAAAAATGTGAGTGGCTTCTAACTGTAGGTTTATACAGTAGACCTTTGGCTCTATACCACTAAAAAGTTGGGCAGAGTCGAATCTTCAGTCATTTCTACGTGAATGACATGATTGTAGGAAGTAGCACTAGCAGACAGGCAGCAGCGATGAGCGACTCGCTTGTAAACACTACATCATACGATTCATTCTCACTTAATTTAAAAAAATAAACGAGGGAAACTATCGATGAATTTTAATCTATAAATGCTGATCTCATATACATGCGAATAGAATAAAGATGTCCCATCAGAAAACGTGTAAAATCTTACCCTTTCTTCGTCTGCGCTTAGAACAGTCGCCATGTTGCTCTCCCGAAGTAACATCCTCTCAAGTGCATGTGCATTCGCCCGGTGTATACCGTACCGTGCCCCGTACCGGTATACCGTGCTGACTGCTAGCGGGTTTCGCGTGTATGCAATGTGTATTGTGTGAGGATTCTCAGCACTACGTTTTCTTCAATGGTAGCTCGCTAGCCTGAGATCGAGAGCTTTTCCTTGAACTTCATTGCGACGGGGCAGTCAATAGCTGGCGGTATACAGGTATCACCCACTGATCTCTCCACTAACACTGAGCTTTGTGCTGTACCGTAAGTATCCGAAAGAAGTTGATATGATTCAGTGAAACAACCGTTTTTGTTAATAATGTTAGAGGCAGATTCATTGAATTATCTTATTTCCCTCATTACTGGGCAACATTTAGGCCGGTTCTGTAAAAAAGGAAACACTATGTCTCATGAGAATATATAATCAAACTGAACGCTAGAACTATCTATTTTACTGGCATTCCACAAGCCATCACACGCTTCTAACCATCCCGATAGCTGAGTTTAGTTGCAATATCAAGAAGACACACGGACAATTATTACAATAAATATTGACAGCATGTTGACAGGTTTGATCCCATCTGATTGTGACTTGAACAAACAAGGAGGCCTTTACAATCGTATCAGATAGAAGAAAAATGCGTAACTGCATGACCCTTGTAAACTAATCTTTCTCTCTCTCTCTTTTTTAAAGAGCAATATGATTACCCAACGTCTCAAATGATTTCTTAAAACAGTACCTCTTTGATAATTATTGTCATGAACCCTATGGCAGCTGTTTCAATTTTTTAACAAAATGATTTAAATCAAGCATAAGTACTTTTTTATTTATGTGTTTTATTGAATCATACAACAAAAATCACGAAAAATCACAATATTCCAAATAATTAAAACGGATCAGGATAATGTAACAAAAAAAGATAGAAAAACCAAGTATACAGGGGAAAAAGGGAAAAACAGGCAGAAAGAACTGTGGACAATGCAATATTGTATAATTGCTTAATACATGTAGGGGAATTCCCCAAAAGACTCCATCTTAACGCTGTGCCATGCATGAAGCGTTGTACACAATAAAAACAGATCTTCACGAGCATAGATAAACTAAACTAATAAGATGTAATATACATTTAAAAATGAATCACTTTTAAATTTCTAAAAATCAGGATTACATCTCAAACTTCCATTTTTTGAAGTGGATAGAAAGTTTGTTTCTTTTCTTGGCCAGATGATATTCCAATTCTTTCTGTTTCTTGACAAACAATTTACATGGTTCTATGTATGGTAAGACACCTTTGAATTTACACATGTATCTGAAACATTCCACCAATAAAAAACAAATCAGGACAAGAATTTATAAGTGGGGACTTTCCAAAATTGGTCACGGCAAAATTAAAATCATATTTACGTAATATTATGATATGTAAATGGTGCCAAATAGGGACAACTACTTCACAATCACAAAAAAATATGAAGAATAGTTTCTTCAAATTTATTACAGAAATGACAATTGGGTGAATCCCTCCTTTTAATTCTAAAAAGAACGTTCGAGCCTAAGTACTTGTCTCATTCTCTGTAATCACCGAGGGATAACAAAGCGCGGTTTAGAGAAGTACAGGGTGAAATTAAACGCTCAGTTCACGCCTGTAGATGATCTTACAAAGACACACTCGGAAAGGAAAATACCAAGCTATAGCAAACCCGCTGCCGCTTGGAAAACAATGGAGGTAACAATCCGTCCGGATAAAAACAAACAAACAAACAAACGAACAAACAAACAGACAAACAAACAAACAAACAAACAAACAAATAAGACACCAGGATCTGACGTCACTATATTTTGAGGTATATTCAATAACGAATTCAAAGCTGAAAAGGACGCAGTCACACCATGCTCGAGAGACATGTTAAATGTATTTGAACATGTGATTTTTTTTTTTAAATATTGCTGAGCACGATGTTAGGAATCTTTGGAGCACTTTATGCCAAGAAAGCCCCACGGCACCTTTCAAATAATTCTTAGGCTTTGTGTGGATCAGCTAGCAAGTATTTATTTACTTAACTTTTCCAACTCTCACTGAAACAGGGAACAATCCTGAATCTGTGGAAACGTCTTTGATAGATATCATAGCTCCATGCGTACCTTTTATCATTTATCACATTCACTTCAAGTCAGTCAAAAAGGAATACTCAAGAAAAACCGCAATAAACTCCGTGAATCGTTACTCCGCCCAAGACATTTCGAAGGGCCATACATTTACAAACCGTTAAACATTGCTGAAAAGGGATTAAGCGACTGGCCTAATTTATACGAGATTGAAAACATACGATGATATCTCAAAGTTCTTGGAACACCTCCTTTTTTAATATCATTTTGAGAGAGGGTGCACAATAAAAAAAAATCATAATTGCGAAACAGACGGGACAGTTGTGCTTTGTGTAAAGACTTGCCCATTTCATAGGGTTGGTGTGTGATAATTATATTTTGATGTATTGTATAGCAATTAGAGTCCTAAAGTTCAATTGCAAGTGCGTACAAAATATAAAATTGGAGCCTATATCTATCTGTATGTGTTTTTAAGGATTTTTTTTTTCCATATTAGGGGTTTATTTCCGCCTTTGTGAAAGAGCAGATAAGTACACCAAAATAATTTTTGATGGTCAATTTTTCCATAGTTGTGTTGCCATCAAGCAAATTAGTGTTGTCAGAAAGATATTTTGATTTCCAACCATGAAGGGATGTCTTTCTCCTTCGGATAGGTGGCATCATCGATTTTGCGATATAGGGACAATTTTTGTTGGCCCAATAATCTTGACGTATTGACTACTAGTAGTGATTTACTTGCATATGGGGATTGATGTATCGTCTCCATTTATTATCACATACGTAGTTGTGATAACAATTTATAAATTACTGCACCATAAACCTTTTTACGGCTTTCATTTAATTCCAACATCCTAAAGGAATGATACACCAAAATATGATAGTGCTAGCTATGAGGGTAAATTTCATCCTTTGTCTTTCGAAGAAACAAGAGCTTTAATTACTGATATTTTTTTTTTTTTTTTCAGTGTTCAGATACACTGTTATGGGTCAACGAACTTTTGGGCGTGCACTTACAAAGATCATACATGCCGCTGTTTTATGACCGTGCCATCACCCGTTCACCTTCTGAAGGTGCCGCCGCCCGGTTTCACGATACGCCGCCAAGTACAGTTTGCGCGATATATTGCGCGCACTGTTGCAATGCGCGCGCCAAATAGGGGAATTATCTGAGTCAAAGAACATGGCTGATTGGGGTAAGTAACATGTGCGGTGGCATATGCCGTGTAAATGCAGGAAATGTGCCGTTGAAATTTAAGTTATTATTGAAAAATGTTTATGACCAACCTAACTGTTTTATTACACAGATGACGAAGACTTTGATCCAGAGGCTGGTTTTACCAAGTCCTCTGGAGGCGACAAATGGGAAGGAGAGGACGAGGAAGATGATGTGAAGGCAAGTTCAGGGCCTCGGTCCCACGCATATATTGCGGTGCTTTTCATATAGTTGTATTCGTGCGATGCTGTGTAATGGCTAATGCAGTCGCAGGCGTGCGATGCCAATGCAATGGAGTGGCATAGTTAGAGACGATCGTATTTTCGGGAAATCCATCTGTTAGGCACACGAATAAACAGTAAAAAGAAAACAAAATAGATTTTAAGTAAATGTGGATACTTCTTTTAAAGTGATACTTAAATACAAAGCTGTCATTGGAACTGAATCAAAATAATGAACCATCATGATTGATGAGGCGTGATCACACTGCGACCAGCCCGCTCATGCAGTGAACGGGCTGCGTAGCACCGAGCTTTGGAGCAACAAAGTCATGATTAGACTAGTAAATTTGAGCAATTCTGTTTGATTTAAACTTATGTACTCCACATATTTACGGAATTGTCTTGTGGCTGGTTTAAGGATGATTTTAATCCATGTTGTATTTTTATTTGAATATTGTTTACGAACTAAAGTGCAGCTGCAATGGTGAAGATAAAATGCGCATGCTCCAATTCCCATAGATTCGTGCACATTTTCGAATAGCCAAGATGGCAGCCTTGGCGGAACGTATTAGAAAGATATGTGAAGAGGAAATATGTAACATTGCTCAAAATTTTGAAAGGTTTTCTAGCGCATGTATACATTCAATACATTTAGCCATTCATATGTTATAACTGTACTTGAAATGAGTAATTCATTCATGTGTACGGGTCGATTTATTAAAGAGTCGGACCCGACATTCAAGGAAATTGGTGGCGAGCCCTCAGGACGCTCCCACTGCGCGGGAGCAGTCCCGGGGCTAGATCACACAAATCACAACTGTCACATATCATTACATGATTTAGGGGGTCTTCAATTAGCAGATTTCTTCTTTTTTTCTCTCTCTCTTTAAATTCTGGACTGTTCTACTGCACTGTTGATGATGAGAGTTGTTAATCATGACTTGATGTAAGGCCCCAACAATTAAGATTAGTTGAGCTTTAACAAGGTAGAAAAAGAATGCAAAAGCCATGAAACTTGGCAGGAATCAGCAGCATACCTAACCCCTATGGGTAACCTCACTTCTTTCGTATTTTACGAAAGGCTTACCAAAGGAAACAGCTGAATAGAATTCACAAAAATACTCATAACAAATTAGTATCATCCTTTTGGAAGTGTGACAGGCATTTCAATGGTTTGTTGAGGTTGCTTCCTGCATCAAAATGAGTAATTTAGACTGATAGGGTGTATTTACAGGCATGCTAAGTTTTGCCAATATCAAAAACTTTTGTTAAGCCAGCAAATGTTAGCCTGCGAAAATATACTCTACCCATCTAAATCACTGATTGTGATACAGAAAGCAACCTCAGCAAAACAAAAAGTGCCTGTCTTACTTTTGTAAGGATGATACTAATTTGTGATTTTTATCCAGGTGATTTTCCCAAACGGTTTACCCAATGAAAACGATGCATTTTTTCGCCATCTCGATACCTTTAATTTGGGGTGCGGTTACTCATAGGGCTACAGTATACCCTAAATATAACGTCATGATATTTGAACAGTCAAAGCCTCACAAACCTTTTCAGGAAAAGAGGAAAACTATGTAGCGACCATAGCCTGTGTTCATAGACCATATTGCAACGCACAGTGTATTGGCCAGCGATGCACCACTTGCCTCAAGGATTAATATGAAAAGCTGTGATGTGTATTGGGGTCTCTGCTTTCTAGGCATCAGGGACTGCTAGTTTGTGACACAAAACCTAACAATCATTTTAATTCTGCTCAGTCTTTTTTCAGTTCTATTTTTGGAGAGAACTTCATATATATGCAGTATTATCTTTCATTTTCTGTGATTTTTACAAGAAAAAACAATTGACTGGTAAAAAGGCAACCTTGTCTATGACTTGATTTGTTGGCGAAAATTGAATGATTGAAAGTTATTTTTCTATTTTTCTGTTTCAGAATTATCATTTATTTTTTTTACATAAAATGTAAATCGACAAATTTACCTATTCACTTGAGCTTCTGAATATAGATATAGATATAGCCAAGAGATGTTATGAGTTTGGGTTTGTTCTTTTGTTTTCATGGAGATGTTTGTTGATTGCTGTGCAGGATGACTGGGCAGCATCGGATGATGAGAAAAAGGAAGGAGAAGAGTCACAAGGCGACAAGCCTGCTGGAGAAGGAACAGGTAGCGATTTTTAAACGTTTGTTGGAGCTTAGGGTAATTTGCGCCTGCTTTGAAAAAAAAAAACTCTTTAGAATGACAAAAGAATCAGTGTGTAGTTTTTGTCATAGGGTTTAGTATAAAACCAAGTTTCAGGTGTTTGTATCACAACATTAGGCTTCACCAAGGCTCATATAAACCATGGGATATTTTAGAAGTCTTGGAATGGTTAAAATATCTATTGGAGCTGTACAAAGTTACAGACAGTCTGTGAATTTCTGATTTCTTTTAAAATATCAGGGGAGATTATGAGCAGTTAAAATGAAACTTTTTTTTTCAGATTTTTTTTCAGATGTGTACAGACGTGCCTTTCAAATCACAAATATATGAAATTGTAAAATGGAGCAGTTATGTGTTTCATTTGAATAAAAAGTAGCTTGTAGTGAAATGTACCAGTATGTGCAAAGCATTATCTATATGCACTACTCAAGCTTGTATTGCTACTGTAATTAGCCAGTATAAATATTACTTGACACATTCCATATAATTTATATCATTTTGTGATAAGATATCAGTATTTATTGATAGCTGAGCTTGATGTACCAATGTTGAGTATCTGTCACCTTTCCCATATACCAACTGATATTGTCAGAGTAACTGATTTGAAGCTGTGGCCTTTATGTTTAACCCCATCAATACCATAGGGGTAGGGAATGTGGAATAAGTTTATGGGACTTTCCTGGCTTGGTACTAAGAGGGTTAAAGGCACTGGCACAGCTTCTTCTGTACTGCTTTGTTGTTTATTGATTAGAAGTATCAACATCAGTGTTGCTGTCAATTACTTTATACAAATATGTTATTTGTTTCAGAACCATTGATTTAGAGCCACTTAATGTATTTTTTGGTGTAAACTATTTATTGTTTCTAATTCTTTATTTCCTTTTATTCTATGTCAACACTTAAAGCGTTCCAAGTGAAGAAGAAGAAGAATACGTTGGAAGAGGCATTGCAGAGGAAAGCAGAGAAGAGGAAAAAGAAGCAACAAGCAGCAAAAGAGGTAGGCAGCTGTGACTCCCACCAATGCTCAGGCTGATTCAGATTAAAGATTTCTAGTGAGTCAGTAGCAACTATTAGCCATGTGTAGAAAGGTTGAAAGAAAGTCACATGATTCGATGGATACTTGATAACAAAAGAGAAACAATGTGTAATCTCTGCTCTCCTCATGACATGCTCCTTTTCTTTCTTTCCATCTACGTTTTTTAGGGAAAATACAAGTGTTTCACGTCTCCAATCTTTGCCTAATGTCTGGATTTGTGCATATCATGGGGAGATGACAGGCTGTTTTCTCTCTTTGTGAATCCTTTCTGTATTTTAGGTTGAGCTAACTCCAGAAGAACAAATGGCAGAAAAATTACGGCAGCAAAAGTTGGTGGAAGAATCAGACTTTGAATTAGCCAAAGAAGCGTTTGGTGAGTATGGCTTTGCCATATATGATTTTGATGACAGATATGAAATACAAATGGGTACCAAACCTTTAATAACGATTCTTAATTACTGAACATTTGAAGATATCATTAAAACCATTTATAATGTAATTCAGTAATAATCTCAAAAGTATTAAAAAACCTTGGGTCATATTCATGAAACTTTAATAAACCTTGAGGTTAGGTGGTGGTGACTGTGTCACAGCAATGTCTCCTAGACTAGCCAGGTCTCTAGAGAGTCGTATGATATCCAAAATGATATTTTCAATATGTTTAGAGATGTTCTCGAATCTCCCGCTATGTCTCCATCAGTTGTGCCAACGTCGTGGAGACTTATTTTGTCTGTCATTGGGAGAGGTCTCAGAGACATGTCAAGGACGTTGCCATTGTTAATCTTGTCTGAGGATGTTGCCTTAGTGAGAGTGCAAGCCATCTATTTTGTCTCTTATGTTGTAGCCACGTGTCAGCCAGTGAAATATGCCCTTCAGTAACTAAAGGTGCATGTAGCTCTTGTCATTACCTAGGCATCATAAGGCTTCATGAATATGGCATCGTGATTGATGAATATATTTTTAATCTTGAAATTGCAGGGATTGCTGAAGGGGATGGCAGGTCACTAGATGCCATGCATCCAACCAGCTACGAGGAGTTTGAAGAGTTTGGGAAGCTCCTGAAGGAGAAGCTAGCCAAGCTGGAGACGTCGGAGTACTACCCAGGCCTTCTAGAAGACGTGTTCCAAGCATGCTGTGTGTGTCGTGAGTATTCTACTTCTTATCAGTAAGTAGCGAACAGGCCCGTGTTGCATAGAGCTTTTTATTTATCGTAACTCACAATAAATTGTTAGGCGCCTAAATACAGCTATAAATATTCTCCCATTGATGTGGAGAGTACCATCAATTGTAAGTCTCATTGTAACTGTCGCCATGGTAGTTCAATATCATTTGCAATTGTAAATTATTTTTTTATGATGAGCTGCAATCAATGCATTGAAATCGAATAGCAAATCTGACTGAAATTAAATTCCAATCTTCGGAATATGTCAGAGTTACTTGATTTGTTTCTGTATTTAGAAATTTAGTTCTGAAGCGTGTTTTGAGTGATCTTCACTAACAGTTCTCTTTCATCCTTCCTTTATGCATGCAGTCGACGCGGATCAGGTGAAGAAATTAGGTAGCAGTTTAACAGCAATAGGCAACGAGAAGTCAAAAGTACAACAAAAGGTATGGAAGTGCTTGGATAAGATAAGATAAGATAAGATTTTATTAACTCTATCGACCCCCTCTCGGGGTATGAGAGTTCAACATATTTACAATGATATACAATAACATGAATACATACAAATACATAAAGTAAATATAGTACATAACTTCTTCAGTATTTACAACACCAAGCGCACAGGATTTCTTACAATTCTACCACTACGTGTAACTACATGTTCGTGACGCTGAACAGTAACATCAACAAAATCACTTCTTTTTGGTTCATGATTAAAATGATTCATGATTATGTTAATAAATTTTACAAGTTTCCTCAACTGGCAAGATTCTTGCATCTTAAAAAGTTTCTCCATTTCTATAGAGCTAGGTCTACGGCTACGTAATACTGATTTCTGTAAATATAACTTTCTCTCTTCTAAAAAGAAAGGACAAACAAATATATAATGGAATTCATCCCCTGTATCTGACAAGCAGAGTGTGCATATATCATCCTGCGACATGTCTGAGTCAAACCTATTATTATTTACAGGTAAACTGTGTGATCTACATCTGAATTTACACAAAGTAGTAGCATCTTTACTATTAAGAAACAGCAGATACTTTTCCAGTTCCAATAGGCCTTTAAACATTCTATAATTGGAACATAATCGGTTACTCCATATTGTAGCTTTCCAGTCCTGTTTAAAGATATCAGCTAGTCTCAATTTCAATGCTTTCAGTACCCATTCAGATTTAAATCCATGACTCTGAGATGACCACACATTAGCAAATCCTGCATTGTTCAATATATCTTCAACATAGCGTAACCAATTTGATGCTGAATTCAAGTCTTCATTTTGGCTCAAACATTTTGAAAGGCGGTAAAGTAAAAATGAGTGCTTAGTTTGTTCCCCTTTGATGATCCTTAACCAAAACCCAACCATTCTGCATTTGACATGGTTTAGTATTACACATCGACCAGTTTCACCATAAACCATGCAGTCGGGAGTGCATTTATTAACATGTAGAATAGTTCTTAAAAACTTTCTGTGAAATACTTCAATTTGACTTATATTTTCGTATCCCCAGACCTCGCTTCCATACAACAAAATCGGTAGCACCATACGATCAAATAATTCACATTGAGTATCTATAGATAACTGCAATCTCTTTGCTTTAACTAGCATACTAAATAAAGCCTTTTGAGCCTGAATCACTTGCTTTGGAATAGTCAACAAATTGTTTGTAGTGTGAACAAAATGTGAATTGTCAAAACCTAAGAAGAACATTGGTCTGATCAAGGATGTTTAAGCACATGGAGTGCCAGCAGCCGTTCAATTAATGAAGATTTATTGTACTCTGCTTCTAGTCACAAAAGAACGCTTTACAAAGATTTTCTCTTCGATCTCCCATGTTCGAAGCCGCTGATATACTCTGGATGATTTTTGCCTGGATTTCACGCATAAACAAAATCAGTTGCGCAGAAGAATTTTGGGAAATATCCTAACCCGATATACTTGCGCATTTGTGACATGTAATACCTACGATGCATCTATAAAGATTCAATCGAGGAATATTGTTACAATATGGCAAAAAGGCTCTAAACGTGATATCAAGTTGCAGTATAAAAGTCAATTTTACAATGTTCCGCATCATATTCCATTAAAAAATTGCATGAAACGTTACTTTCAGATATTTTCCTTTTGGACAAGTAACATGAAAATCATGCTTAGCTGCGCCCAAGCTAGTATTTTCATCTCAAAAGTATCAAATTTTGTTTTCGCTTGTCCTTATTATTAACTACACAACAAGCACTTAGTGACAAAATTAAAAGTTCAGCAGTGAACGCTGAAATGTATGCATGTATAGGAATGTGTATGACCTCTTATAAAATGCAGGTGAACGTGACGCAATCGCGTATGCATCATATTGTTGAGAGCAGCTGCTAGTCATGAATATTAAGTGGTGGCATCAAACCTTGTTCAAAGGGATGGATATCCATGTACTTAAACATCCTTGGTCTGATATATTTTCAAGCATGAGAAAATCACCAACTTCATTATTAATCAGGACATCATTTCAATTATTCTTCTCCCCTTCAATTTTCTTCCTTTATCTTTTGGGAGTACTGTATCTATGTATTGATCGCTTGACATCACTAATGATTCTGGGGCTGTAGGTGGTTTGATGATGTAATGTTTTATATAATGAGTAGCCATTTATACTGATGTGTTTTTAGGCAGTCCATTTTATATTAATTGTCTTGACAAGTTTTTGAATTCTCTGAAGTATTGATTGATACAATGTTCCAAATGTAATAACTTGAAACAAACACTTGTGATATTTACTTGACTTAACCCCCCAAAAGGAGTTGTTACACTAGATGAACAAATCAAGCTATTTCACTTTCACTTTTCCTCTTGTCCACAGGCTGCCAAAAGTAAGAAGGGGAAGAAGAAGGCAGCGCTAGCAGGCAGTGGGAAAACAAACAAGAAGGACGACTTTGATGCAGATATGACGTATGGCGATGAGTTTGATGATTTTATGTGACGAAGAATTCTCGTCTGCCAAATTCCGCTTTTCTCCTGTGATTGTTATCTATTCATGCCTTCAGTGGTCCACTTTTGTTTGTGAAAAAAACAAATACATCAACTTCAGTAAATATTTATGAATGACTATAGAGCAGCAAGTATAGTGATTTAAAAATCCTTGAAAAAGGATGTTTTGATTTAGTTTACCAAATCCCATCATCACATTTTGTTACTTGGACCCAACAATTATCTGCTCTGCTATTTGTATTTGAAGAACTCACTTTATCTTTTTCTCACTGTCTTTGCCACCATCTCCTTGTTTATTTATTTCTTCTTTTCAAGAATAAAAAGAATGAAGGCATATTCTATCTGCCAGCCATATGGCAGACCAACAGGGTTTGTGTGGGTGCAAATGTTCTTGAATGGGCAAGGTAAATTGATGTCATTTCTTTTAAAAGATAGTCAGCCTAAATTTCTAATACATGTAAGATGAATCCACACAATTCTATGAATCATAACAAGCAGTGTCTATGAAGGTAGTTAAGGCTAAGAAAATAAAGCTGTGTAAATCGCATGGTACATGAAAGAATAGTAATAGGGACTGGAAACTGACTTTACGCTGAATGATGTTGACAATTTAATTTTGAATGGAGTTTTTCATGGGTCATCCAACAATGACTGGTTGCTGTAGCCTAGTTGGGTCTGCCGGTATCAAGATACTCTATTTTATTTTTGCTGGCATGGCTCATGTCGCATATTTTCCCATTCGTTTCATAGCCTCTCTATTCCTTTCATCTGCATGACTTGATGTACGCTGCTTTCCCTAAAAAATGGTCAATTCATGGATGTTCATCTCTTCTAAGCAAGACACAAACAAATTGATTTGCCGGTTACATGGCATTGTGGTTCTTATGTCCTTTGCAAGTGTCCTATATTACATGTTGCTAGGTGCGGAAGACCCTCTGACAAGCTATCTTGCTGCCATGAACAAGTTTTGTGTGAAGGATTTAAACACAAATTTGTATGATTATGAGAAAAAGAAAATCCCTAGGCACTGGTGTTTACATATCAAACTTATACTCTGTAGTAATAATAAATGTTGAATAATGGAATGACCCAAGATGTACATGGCTTGGCCGATATTAACCCTTACATTACCAGCCTCTGGAAAACCACATCAGCTTTCTACAGCTTTTTCCATGCCAATGGTAATGAAAGAGTTAACATATAGTGACACCCTTCCTTCTGGCTGCAACTTTGCGCTTGTGGTAGGGATATTGGAGTAATTTAACACCAAGGAAAAAGTTACTTGTCTGTAACGGATACTGTTCAAGCATAATGTTGTGAAATCAGCACACTGAGCTTTGTTTTGCATTATAGTTTATTAAGGAAAAACATGTTTTTCACTGGGGGGTCTTTTCTTGAATGGCAGGGTGCCAAATTGCCCTAAACCCTGTGGTAATTTTTGTTGTCACTGTTTTACAGGTTCAGTATATCAATAATGATGTTGGGCAATAGGATTTAAAATGACATCTGCACTAGACATGGGGTTTGATACACGTATGTGCATGTAACCATAGGGCATCACTTACCACCTGAGTAATGTAAAATATGATTTATAAGATTGTTGGTACATACGAAGCATGATCATCAATAGTTTTACAGATAGCATTCCATTTTTGTTTTTTGTAGATCTAGGTGTATGATTACCTTCATTTTCTTCCCCCCCCCCCCCCCCCCTCTGTCTTTGGAATGGGAAATACATGTACTTTACCCAAGCTGCAAGAATAAGAGACCCTATTGGTCAAATATGTATTTCCCAACCTCGGTTTTTTTTCAGTTTTTTCATTGCCATATACATGTAGTAGTATCATATTGGTACCATTATCTTTTTCGAAACGAATTTTTAAAATGGCCATATCGTTTGTTACATATATTGAACTAAAATATCCAAACTCATGTTCATGTGTATCTTGTGTAATTCAAAGATAAGGAGAACCATTTGGTTAATGCCGAGAATGTCTTGACAACATGGAATGTTCACTGAAAAGAAATCATCAGTAACTTTAAATACAAAGTATGGCTTTGTCTCTGTATACATTTATATTATGCTTAATAAAACAATAATATAATCACACTCAATGCTATTCAGTGTTGTGTTTCTCATCATCTATAATATGTAGATGCATTTATTAAACTGTATGAAAATATAAATCTCTGATAATACAAATCAGTATGATGACAATTTACTGTCAAGTCAAACATGTACATGTATATGCTATACAAAGAATTAAGAAAGTATGCCACATCAATTATACTTGCAGTGTACATGTAGCAGCAGCTTTCGTAGCCATCTAAATGAAATAGAACACGTCACTCACACTAACAACTGATGTGTGTACACTTGCTTCACACTTGCTGCACACTTCGTAACATTGCAACAATCTATGACCAGAATTGAATGTTTGTCTTCTAGAACAATGCATAGAAATTTATTTGCTACAGGTAAGAAGTTATACCAGTACCAGAGCTGCTAAGTCTCCTTGATTTTGCCAGAGACTCCCTGAAAGTAGACCAATAATAATGCATTGAATTTCATCACATCACACAATCTCCCTGATTATTGATATATTACATGTATTGTCATAAGGTTGTACGGTATGGATTTGATAGACCTCTCCCTAATTTCTGATGAAATTTCCCAAAATCTTCCTGATTGTTGAATTTAAATGTAGATAGCTCTGCAGTATAGCCAACCATTGTGGGAGCTACCTAATATTTTTTTCCGTAACTAAAAATCAAGTGGTCCAATTCTAAATCAACAATACATGTAATGGATCACTGCACTGAGATAGATGAGTGAAATTTCACACAAAATTACGAGGTCAAATGTTAATAAACTTTACCAAAAACAAGGAATTTAAATGTACAATTTCAAATATTGCACCCGGATGGATCGCTATATTCTGGCAGAATCAATGACAATTTAAGAAAAATCCCTAAATCCCTCAATCAATTCCATGATCAACGACCAACGAAAAATTGCTAAATATTTTTCCCCAAACTTATGTTTTTTGCAAAAGCTAGGAATTCAAAGGTCCAAGTTCAACAAATCGTACAAGTTCTCTGAGCATAGAAGATGAAGATGAAGCATATTGGAGGCATATTTATTGACTATGTGGCAATCAAATTGCTCTAGTTTTCCTATGCATTGGCAACTCTTTGTGCTATTCTTGCACCTTTTCACCAATAATTGGCACAACTCTCGTATCATTTTGAGGAGAAATTGGCAAGGAAGATTGAAAAGTTGATCTAGATACATGTGACAGTACATGTATTAAGGGAACAATAAAATAAAACTTTTGTTGAACATCATAAATACAGCAATACAAGATCTAGACAGAGAATAAAAAAACAATTACAGCTGTAAAATATGATATACATCTTCACAATTCCCCCTATCGCATATAGCTCTCCGAATCTGAACACATGTGGCGCTCAAATTTTCTTACCTTCAATTCTTGGGATATGAACTTCCGGTTCACGAACATTCTATAGCCATTGTCTTGCTTGTGTCTTTTCATTCTTTCATTAGTCCATCCACAATCAATGTTGAGGTAGGCAAAAACATTGCCGTGAGTGATTGGTGGTATTTTTTTAAAGTCCTTCATCCATGTAACAACCCTTCCATTTCAATATTGCGAGGTTTATGAGGGTCGAAATTACAGAATCTATGCGTTTTTGCGTGAATTGAATACATACCAAACTTTAACCAGAAGTATATGTCCCAAGAGCAATCGATCAGTTATCGGTATCACAAGGTGATATCGCTTGATATCGGCTATATGCAATAGGGAGAATTGCAGTAGTTTTGATATGGTAAAAACTGTAGTTAATGCCCATGTGTATATAGTGACTACTAATACATAAAGGTCACCATATGTGACTTGAGATCCATTTTCAATATAATTTCAATCCAGTTACAGTTGGCAGCAAAATTATTCAACCCCCCTCTCATTTTTTACATTCTGTCATAATGAATAATATTGCAGCAGCAGATTGCTACTAAACCATTAAGATAGTTAGCAGACAGTTAATTACTAAAGAATACCGGAGAAAGAAATCAAATTTTACTGCATAGGTCATCTGAAATTGCAATTTGCGCCGAAAAAGCATGTTGCGAAATTATTCAACCCCCTATTTTACACACACGAAACGAATGCACAAATAATTACAATTTCACAGCCAGTGCATATATTCTGAGGTGAATGCTGATTTTATTTATCCTCCACCTGAAACTGGAACCTTTATATGCACAACTAACAAGTTGTAACATTATTCAACCCAGATGGGTGTGTCTTTTAGTACTTTGTGCAGCATCCATTTGCTGCAGTGACCTCCTGCAGACGAGATGAATAGCCTCCCACAAGCTTCTCACAACGCTCCTTGGGGATGTTAGCCCATTCCTCTTGTGCAATGGTCTTAAGGTAATCGATGCATGTAGGTCTACATGCTGCAACAGCTTTCTTCAGATCCCACCACAAATTCTCGTTTAGGTTTAGGTCTGGAGACTGTGATGGTCACTCAAGGTGCGCAAGAGGAATGGGCCAACACCCCCAAGGAGCGTTGTGAGAAGCTTGTGAGAGGTTATTCATCTCGTCTGCAGGAGGACATTGCAGCATATGGATGCTGCACAAAGTACTAAAAGACACACCCATCTGGGTTGAATAATGTTACAACTTGTTAGTTGTGCATATAAAGGTTCCAGTTTCAGGTGGAGGATAAATAAAATCAGCATTCACCTCAGAATATATGCACTGGCTGTGAAATTGTCATTATTTGTGCATTCGTTTCGTGTGTGTAAAATAGGGGGTTGAATAATTTTGCAACATGCTTTTTGGGCGCAAATTGCAATTTCAGATGACCTATGCAGTAAAATTTGATTTCTTTCTCCGGTATTCTTTAGTAATTAACTGTCTGCTAACTATCTTAATGGTTTAGTAGCAATCTGCTGCTGCAATATTATTCATTATGACAGAATGTAAAAAATGAGAGGGGGGTTGAATAATTTTGCTGCCAACTGTATCTTATAGAAAGAAAGACCACTCTAGTCAGTAAAGCCTTTTAAAATCTTGTTTAACAGGTCCTATAAACAGGGTATTTACTGTATAAAGAGAATTTACTCTCACATTTTTTCAATGCACTATCTTCCCTCAAAAATATATATATTTATATATGGGAAATTTACTGTTGATTGCCTTTGTATCACTACATTTCAGTTCTTGAAGGAATGTACGCATGTACTTTAATTTGCTTTGTTCAATTATAGTAATAGATACATATAGCTAGAGTAAATATAAATGAAATTCATTCATTTATGGGATGATGAAGTATACTTACATCACATACTTTTCATATTCCATTATATCTGTAACTGTTCATATGATATGATACATTCTTATTATAGCTTGAAAGGAACAAATCGACACTCATTCATACATGAATGAACATTATGGTTTTCATAATATAATCTAAAGAGAATTTGAAATGAACAAAATATTACAAAGAGAAGAGAATTTGACTGAAAGCACCATGTGGCTATTTGCATTAATTGCAATGTACATGGAATAAGGTATTGAAAGTACAGTGTATATCATGAAATGCTTCACTCCATAATGCGATGCATATAAGATTAAGACATCTGGCATATTCTTAAATCATAAGTTATATGGACATCAAAGCATGCAAGTTGTAATATTGATTCCAACTAAACTTGGCAGTTTAGGCAATGTACTCAGGCAATAGTGTTATTACCATAGGCAAGAGCATTTATATACATTTCAATCAATTCATGATTCGTTCATGCTTCTCTTATAGGAGTTCATTAACCTATGTTCGGTGAACTTTGGTTTAATATTTCTTGAGTGATCATGCAAAAAGTGAAATTTTAGGATTTTACCTTAATCTGTGACCTATGACCTACATGACCCAATACCTAATCAGTTACTGGTAATTGTTCTGCCATATATTATCATTGCACTAAGTTTGATGACATTTGGTCAATTATTTTTTTGAGTTATCAAGCAAACAAGACCTGTGCATTTGAAATATGATAACACACATGTTTTAAAACACACACCTTGATGAAAAAGATGTAATTCTTCATCAAAGACCCAAACGATGCCGATTTATGCGACATCGCTGAGGTAGGCCCCTGCGTCTCCCTTGAGCAGGCTGAGGGCGTAGTCCTTGAGCTCCAGCTGGTTAGCCAGACGGTAGGCGGTCAGTACATCTGGACAGGCCACCAGGAAGCGCTGCATGTGGGACGCCACCAGGCTACTCTTACTGGTCAGCTGCCGATACCTGGGGGGGGGGGGGGGGGGGGCGGGATCACAGGAATCAAGTATATTATGCACCCAATCATGGTTCTCGGATGGTAGTCAGAAAATAATTACTTAAAGGGATAGTCCACCCTGAAAATGAGTTGGTTTTAACGAAAGCAGAAACATGAAAGAAACATATGAGTGAAGGTTTGATGAAAATCTGTCGAACGATAAGAAAGTCATGATTGTTGTGATTTTGTGACATCACGTACTAGATGCTCTCCCAAATGTTGTGTACTAATTTTTTTGAATATATTCGATTTCCTCAAAGGGATGTGCATTATTTTATCTGTGCATTTGATCCATGATTAGATCATCATTACATCATCTTTTTCAAGACACTGACCGATGCATCACACACTTACAGGGACAGTACAGTGAGTGTATACATGTTGACTATGGCTGCTATGAAATGGGGTGTAAACAAGAATAGTTTTTTGCTTATTCCTGAAAAGGTTTGTGAAACTTTGATTGTGAGGTTTTATACATGTTATGGTCAGGGTATACAGCTGATCCATGCCAAGTTTCATGACTTTTGTGAAAGGGTTACCTTTCTCCTTCCTCACCCCCTTTATGCCAGTACCTCTGGCAATCCAACATCTCTCCATGTTTCTGCTATATTTAATTATCTTCAGTTGTGTTAGATACATCAAAGAACTCTTTAAATATTTTTTCCATGGTGAGAGTGTACTATTAAATACTATTTGGAAAATAGTACAACTTTCAGTAACACCATGTGGTTGTATTCTTTTGGATGATTTACCTACTTATGGGGTGCAGAAAGGAAAAGGAAGAGTAAAAAGAGGAGGGGTGATTTTTTTATATATATTTTAACACTTACAGGTACACACATTTTATCGTCAGTTTTTGGTGTTTTTAAACCAAAAATAAATGGGATAAAGGGAAGTAGAAGAAGAAGAGGGTGGTGATGAGAGTTGTGAACTAGTCACAACATAGTTATACAGAGAAAAGAAGAAGAAAGAAATGAGAAAAGGCAAAGTGTTACCGAAATTTTTACTATTTTCTAAATAGTATTTAATAAAAACACCTCTTTATTATCTTTGTTGCTGATACACATTGATCTATGATCCATGGATGGCATGGAGGTTTACAATGTTGACAAGCTGACATATTATATTAATAAGACGATTGCCTTACCTAGCAGCAACATCCCCAAAGTGGCTTGGTGTGAGCTGCATGCACGACTGCAAGTCCTCCAGATATCGGAAGTTTCCCTGAAGGACGACGTTGTTAAAGAGGGCAGCAGACCATTCGCTCTTTTGGAGATAGGCATTCTGGACGATCAGGGCCTGTTTTTAGAATAACCATGAAGGTGGATGATGAGATTAATCAAGCTTTACAGGATTTGCTTTTACTTCTCACAATCATCATAGACTAGAGAAATATACTTCTGTGAATAAGCATGCAAGGTAATCTGAGCCTGTTTTTAGAATGATTAGGAGCTGAGGGCGCTAGAAACAGCCTTTCAAATCACACCACTTTTCAAAACAGTCTTTCTTGCCAGAAAAAAAAATCTTATAAACACTAGTCGTAAATTCGAACAGTGTTTCTAAAATCTTATTTGAGAACCAAAATTAAAAGTAAGTGTATTTTAAATATTTTTAGATAATTTCATGAGGGGGGGGGGGGGGGGGGGTGAAGGAGGAATATTATGTTTGAAAAATGAAGCTAGACAACTAAACCAACCTGGAACAAAATCAGAATGGTTGCAGCTCTCTAGGACATATCTGCATTGTAACACTTTGTACTTTTCGATGTACACCATTATAATTGCAAAGCACCCATAGAATTAGAAGATATCATGCGTGCTATCTATTAGTGCATTTATTTCTATAATCAGAATTCTGATTATGATGCTATTACCTCATGGAACTTTGGGTGCTGTGTGACAAACTTTGCCACCTCCACTGTGTCAAGGTTGATGACCTTTGACCTGACAGGAAGGAGATGGATCTGTAGGGCGACCAGACGTGCCTGCTTGATGCACTGCTCAGCATGACGCAGGCAGTTATCCTGGTAGTGAAAGAAAAAAGGTTCCAACGGATCATGATGATTGTTTTTTATGTGCGTGTTTGAACGTTGATGTATCGTGGAGTAGGATGGGGGGAGTCGAGGCATAACATTGGAATTACGTGTACAACAGGGCCATGTTGCACATAGTTTTATCATGATTGTAACTTACCATTAATGGTAACTACCATGGCAACAATACTGCCATTGAGGAGTGCTCATTAGCTGTTACCATGGTAGTTACCATTGATGGTAGGTTCCATTTATTGAAAACCTATATGCAACATGGCCCAGGGAGAAAATCAATATTTCTTTGAGGGGGATACTTATCGAACCCCAAATAATGAAACAATCCCATGGAAACATGCTGCGCAACGTACCATATGGGCATAAAAAAAAAAACACAGGGGCTCTAACTAGATTGTACACACTACTTAAAGAACACCATCAGTTTGATCGTAAGGTTTAAGGGTTGAGAAAAGAAAATATCATTAGATCAAAATCTAACAACTAATTATCTACTGAAATTATTAATTACCAACATAAGCAATTAATAGGTTAGATTTAAGAATTGTCGCAAGTTGCGTACCATTCTGCTTTTTTTTTCCCTGTCACATATAATTTCCATTTCAACATGTTCCAATCGTTTCACATTCCAGCTTCCATATTGCAAATTACAGCAAATACATAAAACACAATTTTGGGTACTGTCTTATTTTTTTTACATTCACGCATCAATGCTACTTGATTGGTAATTACCTTGGCATAATTCTTGGCAGCATTGGTGAGATCATGTAGCACGCTCTCTAGAATGTTCTGAATCTCGATGTTAGTGTCTATCACATTAACACCAGCACGGGGAGACAAAAAAATGGTGATGTTGTTAATATCTTATTGCTATGTACTTTCTTTCTCTCTCTCTCCCTCTCTCTTTCTCTCTCTCTCTCTCACATTCTCTCTCTCTCTCTCTCTCTCTCTCTCTCTCATACTCTCTCTCTCTCATACTCTCTCTTTCTCTCTCTCTTTCTCTCTCTCTCTTTCTCTCTCTCTTTCTCTCTCCGCACTTTCCCCATTTCATTCCATTCCAGATAGCCCTGTAATAAATTTCTAAGATTTACAATTCAATGATCACGATTTAACATGACACATTAACATACAATATAAATATCAGAGTTAGATGTAAAAATCATTAAAATACTACACATTAATAATTGACATTTTGACAGCAACTCTGGCCCCTAAATAAACACTCTCAATAAAGAGAGACTTCTCCCCCTCCTTTCACCCAATCCACTCCCTAATATTCCATTTCAAATATAAAGAATGTTCCCTTCCAACCATCAACCCATGTCCATGTGATATGTGAAGACTTCAAATCAAAATTGTGAAAAGATCATAACTTTCTTATCCTTTGGTGGATTTTTATCAAACCTCCGCTAATAAGTTTCTTTTATGTTTCTTCTATTAAAATCAAATCAATTTCAGGATGGACTATACCTTTGATTTCCTATCTGACCAATGTTACATGCAGGTATGAGAGGAATTACTTAAAGGAGATTGGAGGAGCTAGGACCTACCCATGTTCCTTGCCCTGAGTGTCTTGAGTCTTTCCTTAGCATCCTGCTCCAGGAGACTGGCAACCTCTCGGTGCATCTCAAACTTGAGCGCCACGATGCCATAGGTCTCTGTGTCGGGAGGGTCGCAACGCTTTAAGAAGTCTAGCAGAGCTACCTTGAGCTTATCATCCTGTGCATTGAAAACGGGACATCGGTACTGTTATCTTCTCTGGAGATTCAAATACAGCATGTACACACAGACACATATACAGACAGACAGACAGACAGACCCAGACACACAATGTGATAGGTCTCTGTGTCGGGAGGGTCGCAACGCTTCAAGAAATCTAGCAGAGCTACCTTCAAGATTGTCATCCTGTACATTGCAAACGGGACACCGGTACTGTTATCATCTCTGGAGATTCAACTACAGCATGTACACATGGCCAAAGATACAGACAGACAGAACCCCTCTTGAAACTTGACTTTTCTTGTGAGTTACAATGATAAGCATGGCTCAGTGTGTTTGTGTTTGTTTCATGAGACCAGGCTTGAGAAGTAGCCTGCCTCTTGCAACAATGGCAATTATTCCTCACCCCCTCTCCCAAAAGCCAGTATTATAACAGTGGCATGATTTATGCTGTATTAGTTAATTTTCTATATACAGACACATACACAGATACAGACGCAGAATAGCTACAACACACACACACACACACACAAGCTCCAAACCACACAAACTTACAAAAATATACAAAAACACAGAGATACCCTCATAAACACACATACATCTATTAATACACACACAAACACACATAAATATATAAAAACACACAAACACCCTTAGACATTTACCACAGCCATACACTCACAAACAACACCTTTTGCATATAGTAGTATTAAACATGACCTACATTTGCCCCTCTCTTGAGGAGTGCTTCCATCTGATGATTAGCTCGTAGAATCTCAAAGATGTAGGTCATCTCGCTGAACCTTCTCACTCCTATCAGCAGGCGGACCTGTGTGATTGGATAAAAGAATTAAGAGTGGACAGACGCAGCATACTTGATCTTACTGGCATCGATTCATTTTGTTCAAATATCGTTACTCCTAATCAATTTAAATCTCTACATTGTTTCTTAACCCGTTGTTCATGATTAGATTTTCTGGCGTTGTGAATCCTGGTCCTGTTAGGATGTCACAATGCATGTACAAATGTATAAACAATGCATGTACAAAGAGAGTCAATTTTAGTCTTAGCTTTGGGTTTGAGAGAAGAGAGTCTAGTTTGGGTTGAGAGCTGGAGTTCAACTCTTAGCCATGTTGTTACACTATGTTAGGCCATCAAAATGATCATCTGAATAAACTCCTGAAACCCAACTGCACACCTGTCTACATCGTTATGTTATGTACGTCTACGTTCAATATAAAAACACGTAACACTATTACACAGAAATCCTGAAGAGCAGGATTATGTGTGGCACATCAGGAGATAAATATTGAAAATTGATATGTGGGAATGTCAAAAGAGCTTTTTTAGAAATATAAAACAAGGAGGAAATATGAAGCCAATCAAATGCTAAAATTGTTGCCATAAGTGCATTGTGTGGTATCACTGAAAGGTACAAATTTTGCAAAATATATAAAAGTGTGATTTATGTGACAGTAATGATTCTTCTTACCATGAGACTGTACTCCTCGGCCTGAGTGAGGGCGTTAGAGCAGTCACAGGCAGCCCTCAGGACAGAGGCGATTCCTTCCATGTTGCAGCTGAGCGTGAAGCAGTCGTGAGCACGAACAATCAGCTCCACCTCCAAGTTCAGCGCTGCAAATTTCCAGATTTTTTTTCTATTATTGTTGTGCCTATATACAGTGTAACCGGCTTTGCTTGTTTCCCATCTCACAAGCCATCGGCTTTCTGGTGATGCCTTAGTGTTCATGGAAGTTGTTTATTCTTGTTAGTTAAATGAATAAAGTATTGAATTGAAGCATCTGTAGCTGTTATAAAGATCATCATTAAATCCCCTATGGTAACAAGTAACAACTTCATTAAGACCACATTTGGTGCCTCCTTAAAAATCCAATGTGGATATTCATAGGCAAGGTCTATGTGCCTGCTTGACAGACAATCTCGGTTACAAATGAAAAATACAACCAAGATGTACATCATAAATACATGTACCAGTATGTCAAACATACTGTGGGAATCCAACAAAGATTTTTTCAAAAGATTAAAAAAGATAATAGAGCAAATATCATTCACCGCAATCATCACAACTGGTCATTTGTCAACAGAATAACTATCAAGGGGACTTTGCTGATGGGATCACGACTGAACCCATTTACTCTCAGTAGTTCTGATTTATTTGGGACCAGGTGTGATATTTTGAAAATTAAGTTTTTCCTAAATGATATTTTAAGAATTAGCTCAAGCTGTGACTTAAATGCTAATTTGAAAATTAACTTAAGTTAAGACGTAAGTTTTGACATTGAACCTCTCAGGGTATTATCACAATTTTGGACTAAGTCAGTCTTCAGAATGCTAACTACCTATCTCTGCTGAGATAGTTTTGGACTTCTTCATATCACCCCAGGTTTAGAACTGTACTAATTTAGACTTTGACATTGACATATGGAGCAGAAACCTGGTCTACAACTAAAGAAATGGAACATAAATTGAGAACACAGAGAGCTATGGAAATAAGAATGCTCAATGTAACATTACTTCACTAAGTGAAACACACTGACATACGGCAGAAAATGAAGGTCAAAGATATAGTAAAAATTAAAGAGATCAAATGGAGATGGGCATGACACATATATAGAACACAAGACAACAGATGGAACAAGAAACTTACAGAATGGCGACCAAGAACAGGAAAGCGAAGAAGGGGTCGACAAAAATGAAGGTGGAGAGACAAACTGTCAACATACACAAACACAGCAACATGGAACAGAACGACAGCAAATAGAAGTGAATGGAAACTGATTGAGGAGGGCTTCATCCACTATGGTTGAACAATGCCTGATGATGATGATGAATTTAGACCACAGCTGAGAACACTGGCCTGGGTCTCTTTTCATCTGTTCCTACCTGGTCTGGTGGTACTGAGATCTGAGTGTGAGATTTGAGTGGCCTCCTCCAGGAGTCTGGAGCCAAGACTAGCTGGGTCCTTGCACATCTTGGCCAGGCTCATGAAGGTGACCTTCTCCAGTCTCTCTGGGGAGATACCGTCGCTGGGGGCGGGGCGACTCAGGGAGCCTAGGGATTGGACCAGAGAAATCTTGGTGATGGACATTTTAAAAACTCCTCGGGCATCAGTATTGATGGGGAGCACAGTTCCCTACAGGCTTTGTGAAAGGCCCATTGACTTGTACACATTGCTCACATGCGTTACATGCTCTCCGGACTGGTAACATAAAAGATAAAACTCTGCAAAGTTGACTGAAGCTACATGGAGGTTCAGTCTGATGGCTATGCTGCAATACTCACACACACACATGCACACACCACTCATTGTGTGTAAATGCACTGTAGCATTTCAAAGATTGCTGCTGATATCGCACTCATGTAGTTAAAAACATCACTAAGCTTTTCACAATTTATACTGTCAATGAATGATCACTTCCCATGTAATTATTTAATCATTTTAAAAGACAATGATAAGCCCCCCCCCAAAAAAAATTTTTTTAAACATTGTTTGATAAAAGATAAAAGAATTCACTTTGCTGGGGATATATTTAAGGCACAAAAATATTGTCAACATCAACAGCTACATGTCATAAATCCTACACTTGAAATATGCCTCCTTTGCAAGTAGATATGTTGGATGTAGAAAGAAAGCTTGGTTTGTTAATTTACAATCACACAGCTGGTGTTTTTCTAGAAGTATTGTTCAAAAGGCAAATTGGAAGTGAATAACACCTGGGAACTTACTCTCTTTCCTTTTCTTCATCTTCTGTTGCAAGTTGGTCATGACTACATCTGACAAAAAGTTCACCACCTACAGATCGAGACAGGAGAGAATGGCCAAATTCATAAATAATACGAGAATAATTGCTTCTAAACTCAAAAGGATGTATCCTTATATCATAATCAGGGGCATTCTTGGAAGCTCATTGTCTTAACTGGAGAATAACCCAACTAAACAAAAGTAATTATCAAACCTTTAAAAAAATTATAAAAACAATCCAAACACAAGTTTTCACCACAAAACCTTTGGAATAAACCAGGTTTTCCCCAAAATGAAAACCTCTGTTCTATAAGGAGATTTTCAGGCTCTTTAGTTACCTTTAAAAAAACAACTACCAAAAGTTCAAAATTCATTAATAGTTATGACTGTCTTGAAGATTAACTATTTAGACTTCAGCTCCCAAAGAATTCAAAAGTCAGAAAGTTCTTATGTAGCTTTTTTTTTAATGGTATAAATGTGATAACACTTATCCCAATACGACATGACCTTTGACCTACCTCATGGTCAGCCAAGGAATTAGCCCGGATGAAGGCCTTAGCCAGCAGGTAGCGGTCAGGGTGGCTGGACTGCAGAAGTGCCTTGACCGTTGTGAAGGGAACTTGCTTAATGAGAGCATCGTACGGTCTGCCTAGTACCTACAAATGACAACAGAAAATGTAATTTTTCTAACAGAGAAGGTACCTAACCATTTGTAGCATAACTTGCTTGATCAGAGCATTGTACATGTACAGTGTATGCAAAAAAGAGATATCAAGCAATCAACCAATTAATTTATGATTTCATTCTGATTTCATGTTGGTGACAGATTACATGTACATGAGTGAAAAAACAAACAGGGCTCAGAGTAAGTTTAGTAAGCCCCCCAAATGAACAAAACAGTGGACGAGGAAACTTTATTTTGTTCATAAATTATAATGCACAATGCGGGTAATTGCATTCGTTCATGATGCCAATGAAAAAGAGCGGCTCAACAAAACCCTTTGGAATCAGCTTCCTGTTTCTCTCCGAACCGCACCTGCAATTGAGTCATTCAAGAACCGCCTTAAAACATTTATGTTTGTGAAATAACTATTTTGATTGTATTTGAAGTTATATAGTTATGTTGTACTGGTGCTTAATTGTATGATTTATTCGTTATATCAGTCCCTAGTAATATGTTCTATGTATACCATGCTTAATAATAGTTTTTCTTGTAGTAATATATCTGATGATGTATTCACATGTAGAGCGCATAGAGATGTCACTTTACATATAATGTGCTATATAAGCAGAATCTATTATTATTATTAGTAGTAGTAGTAGTAGTACTTTTTGTTCCCCTGGCTCACTTATAGTGATTGATACAAAAAACACTGTTGATTGCCCTTAGTCTGTCATCCAGGCTGTTGGGCATTTCTAAACCAAACTTGTCAAGAAAGTGGTCTGGCGGCAGTGGACCGATTCTTAATTTCTACTCCGGAACGGACGGTCTGAGAAAAAAGGACAAATGCCAGAGTGACTAGTCTTAGAATATTAGTCTCTCTATCTCTCATTAATATATTCCAGTTCATTGATTGGTTAAATGACCACAAATAGATGAACTATTTGGAGGAAGAGATCTCAGAGGGAAGAAATGTACTATTTCGTGACGTCAGAGGGTAAAAAGTATTATTTCGTGACCTCATGTAAAAAATAGTCACCCTTTTCCCTCTGTCTCGATATTGATTCATCCCGGGTAAATGCGCTACACGCAAAATCTACATTTCTTTCCAGCTGCTTTTTGGCGTTTTAGCGGAAAATCATTGGGCGTGCTGGGGGAACTCCCACGGTGTTGCGGCCGAGGCACAACTTGAATTTCCATTGGTTTGCTCAAGCCGCAGGAAATAACAAAACATCTAAATCGGGCTCCTCCTGCGTTCGGAGCTTAGAGCAAGGACACTATCACAAGGTCCATGGCATGGATTAATTAATGAACAAAGAATATATTAATGAAGGACATAAAACAAATATTTCATAATTGTGGAATCTATTGGTCGCCTCAGTGAAGTGGAGGGCGTGCGGTACCACACGTCCTCCACTTAACTTCGGTGCAAATAGATTCCACAAGATCCCTCATGATCATGAAATATTTGTATACTATATTCCAGTTTGGATCAGAAATTTTCAACAGCCTGGAAGCAAAGTTGGAGTGCCCTCGTGGGTTTACCTGAGAGATGCGATAGATGTTGACGATGCGGTCGCAACATGACCGCGCAGCCGAGGTGTGACCAGCCAGAGACTCCATGGTGGTCAGAGTCTCATCGGTCAAGGGCAGACTCAGCTCCTGGTTGATACCCAGGCTGACCACTGGCAGGAGAGAGAGAGAGAGAGAGAGAGAGAGAGAGAGGGAGGGAAGGAGCAGGAGGTGGGTCAAACAACAGACTGTTGCATCATTCTGTTGACTTATTGCATCAAAACATACATACATACATACACCTGTATATACATACATACATACATACATACATACATACATACATACATACATGAGCTACAATAGCACTAGAAGAGTTCAATTTTGGGTATATTATGAATAAAGCCCAGAGCAAAATGGAGAACATTATGAAGCATTAAAAATGCTGACTCTGTCACAAGTTTCTCGAGTAGTTTAAAAACGTAAATCTTTAAAAATCCCTTAATAATGTATCCTCTCTTTATTCCATTGTATCTTTGCTATCAGTACAGAGAGATCTTTACTGCAGTAGAAGGATGGTTCTACTAATATCATTATCATGTGTCTGTGGATGAATGGAGAGCTCCATCTTATAAATACATGTAATCCTCTATCTCTAATGTACAGAATTTGATTGATATCAAATGGAAATCATGTTGCAATCAATCACAAGTAGTTATAAGACAGGGCCCTGCCATTGTGTGTGTATGCCTTACCACTAGGGGAGCGTTGCAGGGGCTTCTTGGCCCGGGCCCCATAGGCCCCTCCCGGTGGGCCCAGCAGCATCAGGTTACTGGGGCGCCTGACCAACCTCGGTCGGCTGGCCTGCGTCTTCAACAGCGCCCTCACTGACGGGTCAACGCCCTCCGACCGCACCCTGCCCTGCATTAGCTGCAGGCAGGCCAGGGTTATTGAGAGGTCGCGGTGGGCGTGACCAAACTGAGCGGCCAATCGGTGTGCCTGGGCTACGCAGCAGCTGGAGAGGAGTTGGTTGATCATATCGTCCAGGGCACCAATCTCCTGTTGGATTGCATAACGTTATGTAATATAACTCCACTTACCACTCCCCCGCCACAAATTACGAAATATGCAGAAGTTCAATTACTCTGAAGGTTATAGCTTGCCTTTAGTGCAATTTTGGAACTGTGACGTAGGAAGGTCCAGTTTATGTGGACTATGTTTGAGTCATTATAAATCCCAAGAAACTGGTCCTCTAAGGAAATGCACATTAACTGTTCACTTGTATCTTATGAAAGAAACAGTTTGTATCCAGAGATATCAGAGAGTTTGAATCAGACAGAAGTTGTCATCGGACAGAGCAGAAACACAGCACAGACAACAAGAGTCAGAGTTATCATGAAATGTGAGATGGAGTCTACGAGTTCTCCTTTGCCTCAGAATTTAGCACTATTTAACAGTATAGAAGTTTATAGTTGATCCCACCACACAACTAACACTACACAACAATAACAAGGTTCGAGATTGTGTATGTGTGTGTGTGTGTGTGAGACATCACAAGCATTTAAGGGCAGTGGCAGTATCAAATTTGACTGAGATGCCTTCAGCACTTCAGCTTTGGAGCAGAACATAGGCCTAATGACAAGGTCATCTGTGTAAATACAAGTGTAAGTGGTGTTGAGATAATTCTTTAAAATGTAACATGTTGACACACGTCCTGATTGTTTTAGCGGTGAAATAACTGAATGCATGCTTACATCCTCATCACACAGAGAGTGGGCGGCTTGATCCAAGGCTAGGTCAGCGACGTTGTAGAGCAGCTCCCTGGGGCCTCTAGACTTGGGTGTCCAGTCTGTTGAAGGAGAGTCCAGGCAGTCCAAGGAAGTGACTGCATCCCCACCAGCTTTCTTCTACAGAGAGTTATATACATTCACAGGCTTATTGCAAGGCAAACATAGGTTTGTACAAGTACACGATACAATATACGTATTTCATGGTTCTTTGGCAAAAAATATAATCTTTTGATCGTATTCATATATTTATTGGCAAATCTACTGATCCGCATTCCAGGCTGAAGGGGTTGCATTACCATCAATTTTTTTTTACATTGATATTACAATATCAAATATCCTGTAGATTCAATAAAAAATGTCTCAATCACAAATTTATGTCGGATAATAAAATGTTTGTAATTTTGTTATGTACAGGCTACTATGTTATAAGTTTGCTGACAAAACCAGTTCACCTGTAATATTTTTTACTGTTAAAAGGCACTTTATGATGCTAAATAGTGGAATTAAAACACAGCAAATATTAGTTGGTTGGAAAATATCATCTTACTTTCTCCACGACTGCTTTTAGCCTCCACAGCCAGACGTCTTGTTCCAGAGCATGCAGTGCACTCTTACTCGCTGCTGATTTCTTGTGAGAAAGCCACTGGTACGCCAAGCCTAGCAGGAGAGCTTTTTCTCTCGCTTGCTTGTGACCGGTTAGCTCTGCATCCCTCGCTTGCTCCTTTAGGAAGAAGTGCAACATGGAGGGTGGAAGAAAACAGCCTCAATTACAATTCAAATCATGCAAGTACTCATCCGGATCTATGAATCAAACACTGACAGATGGTGGCACTTCATTTCTATGAATAATTGAAAAAAAAATTCTTCTCAAAACATATATTGCAATACACATGCTATGCTCCAATTTTACCAAAATTATTGGTAAATTGGATTTACAGACACCTAAACATCTAAATAATGAGTATCCATGATGAGTAATTCTACCACAACTGAGCAAAAGTAGTTAATACGCAACTAACGTATACATTAAAATCTAAAATAAAGTGTAAAACTTTGGTAATATTAGCAATATATCCTTTATCTACACAGACTACTCAATCAGGTATCACAAAACCTACCTGAAAGAAACTTGATGCCTTCTGACAGTCCACCTTAACTTCAGCTAGAACCTCGCTACACTTTACCCAGAATGCAATGCGGCCAACTTCCGTTGCACCAATCACGGACTCCATCAGCTGCGATAGATCACTCAGGATCTGTGTGTGTGTGTACAAGCAGAAATAAAGTTTGTTTCAGCGTTAATGCGGAGTCATCACAATGAAATGATCATACAGTCAAACAGTGGCAAAAACGGCATGTCATAAGAGTAATGGTATGTAATGATCTCCCAACATTTTCATTGGAACAAAGTTTTTGCTAGTATTTATGAAAAGAAATTTCAGAGAGACAATGTTTACATTATAGAGTACTGAAGTGGTGTCGTCATATCCATTGTTATGTAAGTTCCTGATTCTAAACATATCGCTTAAGTGAGTGTTTGTACGACATTGTCGAGCGGGCTAATGTCGGGCACTCTCATTGACAGAACCTGTTATGATCACCCCTGTTGCTAAACACACACAGTTTAGAACCAGCTCGGTACTCTATAACACTAACATATTGCTTCAAAATGTGTACCGGTATACTCAAGTTGAAGTTTCTCTCTCTCTGTCTCTGTCTCTCTCTTTCTCTCCACTCTTAAGAAAGGGCAAGGAAGAGAGAAGATACAGCCAAGGGGAGACATAGAGAATAATATGATTAAATAAAGACAGATGGGAAAAGGAAACAATATCTTGCCTTCTGAATGACCACATCTTGCGTTGAGAGTCCTGCGGCCAAGGCAACTTCCCTCGCTTGGTCAAACATCTTGAGTGCTTGCAACTTCTCCAGCAGTGACCTGCACTCGGCATCTAAGCCCGCCGCCTCCCCTCCCGCCAGCATCCTAGCCATACTGAGCTCTAGACCAGTGCCTTGTACAGCTATGTGCAGCTTGTACAGCTTGCTGTAGTCAGGGTCTACAGGCGGAAAGGAGAACAAAGGTCTCATCTTTTTTAACTGTACCAATCGTCCCCAATTCCATTGATATTTAATTGTTACAATTTGAACTAGGTCATGATGGTGATGTACCCCATGATTTTATATGAGTGTTGTGTGTACATATGTATAGCTAGCTATATGCAACGCATCACTTAACACTCTTGTCATGTGCCTTTTTTGATGAGTAATACACATAAATCCCATAGAACAGTTTATCTTGCACCTAAAAGGTCAGACAGTCACTAAAGAGAACATTAGATAATATAAGGAATTTGCCTGTTAAATCAACTACATATAATTGAGCGCTAACAACTTGCAGACTGCAAAATCAACATGCCCTTCTCACCTGTCGATTCCACCGTGTGGGAGAAGTTGACAGCAGTGAAGACCTCCAGCAGGAAGCCCACCTCCCATTGGCTGGTGCAGGCTAGCAGCATGTTACGAGCCACGTGATTCGCCGTCTCCTGGAACCACTGGAGGTGGCCTACCCTAGGTCTATGAGAGGAGAGGTCGGGCTGGTTTCTCATGCTGCTTCTCCTCCGACACTACAGGTCCAAGAACAGAGCAGGAGAGAATATGATCATTTCTTAATAATGATAAATAATGATAATAATGATAAATAACTTTTTCATACAGCTTCATACAATGTTTCTAAAGTGCATTGGAGTGAGAAATGGAGAAACGAAGAACGTGGTAGAAAGGTTCATATACACACATCTACAATAATTGCTTATTGAAAAGAGACTGAGTCTTGAGAAGGGTGTTAAAGTAGGCAATGTCAGTTAATGTCCAATATTTTTTTCTTGCAATTTGCAGCTCAACCATTTATAGCTATTAATAACCAAATTATTTTTCTCTAATTCCCAATGTCATGTTTCAAATTCATCTGTTTTGTTGATGATTATTAATGCACAGGAATCAGGAGGTCCTCAGTTCATACTTATTTATTGTTTTTTTCATGTGTGATATTATATTTTGTAATGTCATGTAACGGACTCGCTTGACCAAATGAAAACATGATAATAGCAATACAAGATCAAATTAGGAGGAGAGCGAGTCTTGTGTATTGGACTAGGCCCGAAAGTCCTTTTGATGGTAAGCAAATAATCAATGTTGGTGAGGGTGATGGGACGAACAATCACTTCCGAGGCGATCTGGATGTAGCTATCTTTCCGAAGCGTTGCTGAGGAAAGATAGCATACACATTCAGATCGCCGAGAAAGTGGTAGTTCGTCTCACTGCCTGAAACCAAAAGTTGATCATTTTGCTTTATATTCCACATCTCAAACAAACTATCTATACCAAAAATGACAATTTGACGTACGCATTAGGACACGCGTTTGGACGCATTAGTAGGAGCTGATAGTCCGAGTGTAACGCACTTTTATTTTGCGCGTACTCAAAATATTGATCACGCATTAGGACTGTGAGGAGTAAAGAGATCAGCGAAACCAAAAAGTAATATCACCTAGAGCGTAATGAGCTTTTCTTCTCAGGTGATCAGATGGGCAAAGCTATGTTTTATCACGTGATCAACTCTTGACCAATCATATAGCAACATTCTCAGTATGTGGAATATAATTTTAGATAGAGGATGTGCAAGAGCCTGGAAAGCGGAGGGAATTCAGTCCATCCAAGGCACTTACAGTGAGGATGGCTTCATGGAAGAACTCCAGGTCAATCTTGCATTGATTCCTGTTCCTCAGTACCAGAAAGTTCTCACAGAAGATCAGGAAGGAGTTGAGCACACCTTTCTGAAGACGAGACAAGAAATGAGTGGAAGGAAGCAATAAAAGGATTCAATAAAATCAGACACAGAGAGGGAGGGACAGACAGAGAGAGAGGAGAAAGAGAGGGGAGAGTGAGAGAGGAAGAGAGAGAGAGAAAGATAGAGATAGAGAGAATGAGAGAGGGAGAGAGAGGGAGAGAGAGGGAGAGAGGGAGAGGGGGAGAGGGGGAGAGAGGGAGAGAGGGTGAGAGGGAGAGAGGGAGAGAGGGAGAGAGGGAGAGAGAGAGAGGGGGAGAGAGGGAGAGAGGGAGAGAGGGAGAGAGAGAGAGGGGGAGAGAGGGAGAGAGGGAGAGAGGGAGGGCACAAGAGAAAGAGACATAGAAAAAGGCAAGAAAAAGACAATGGTAGAAAAAGAGAGTGTGACAGATAAATGAATATGTATAAAAAGAAAGGAGAATGAGTTATCATCTTTGTGCAACACCAAGATTTTACGTACATGATAATCAATTCTTGAGTAACATCAAGAGCTTATTTATGATTGTCCATGGAGAGTGAATCATCTCAACAGAATGACCACACCTTAATATCCCCTTGACAATACCGGATTTTAATTTCAAATAGTTCACGTAATTTGTACAATGTTCAACATAATAATAATAATAATAAATTGTGCTTATATAGCGCATTATATGTATAGTTACATCTCTATGCACTTTACATCATCTTATAAATTACTTCAAGAAAAATTATGTACTACAGGAACTACAATTAAGCATAGTATATATAGAACATATTACTAGGGACATATTACGAATAAATCATACAATTAAGTACCAGTAAAACATAACTATATAACTTAAATACAATCAAAATACAACATACAAAATACAAAATACAAAATACAACATATACTTACAGTATCAAATATTTGGAATGCTTTTGTGAGCAGCGTAACTTTCCCTGTTGCTATGGCGATGTCAATGAGATGCCGCAGCTCTGCAAGATTCCACGAGTGGTTTCTGACGAACGACACAGGACCGACAACCCTCTCTAGGCTGGTCTCTCCATAGAGGGCGGTATATAGCCATGAGCAGAGGCAGTCTAGTATGTTGGCACCCTATAAAGCAATAGGGATCAAGGGATATTGTAAATACTCAAGTTTATCTTTTTTCTTACCACCTATAGCATTGATCTTCATCTTGAATCATCATCATAATATTTAAATGTTTGGCATTCTCCCCAACACCAGCAGCTTCAAAGGAGTGAGTATTCAATGTGAACAAAGAAAGTGTTTCACTATTAAAAACATGCTTATCTATTGTGTCAAACTTATAACATTGGCCAAAGATGAAAAAAATAATGATTAGGTAATGCGTAATAAAAAAAACTATTTTAAACGAAGCCTGCAATTATTTATTGTATTACTAGAAAGCACTTTCAACTCACTACAGAAAGATAATTCTACATTGTTTTCTCATGAATAAGTTCTAACATATACAAGCAATAATATTGCTTCTTTCCATGATAAGCTTCACTAATGTTGAATTGAATAAAATTGAATATTTTTTCCATGGTAGAGGCATAATGGGAAAGAGTTTTTTTTTATAACTATAGATTAATAAGTAGGAACTTTCTAAGTGACATACTGCAAGAATTTGAATGTTGAATGATGTAGCAGAAAGACTGACCTGATATTTTTTCATGAATGAGGACAGGCACAATGAGAAAAATGTGTTATTCTATGAGATTTTTTACACAAAATATTGATTAATGTGAACACATTGCAAGATTTGTGAATGTTGAATGTTGTAGCAGGAAGACTGACTGACCTGGTGGCAAGCAGCAATGGCAGATAAGACTGGTTGATGTAGGAGGATGGAGTGGGTAAGGAAGGCCTTCCAGGGAGTCGGGTAGCCGCTACACAGGTACACAATCTCAAACAGCTCGTGGGGCGCGTCCTTCAACTCAAGATCTAGTGGTGACAAATTGCAAAAGAAACAATTCCGCACTTAATTCATTGGCCGTATCATCAAAAGCAGACTAATTTGCAGCTAAATATTCTTACTGGCTGGTTTTCGGACACTTTTGGTTTATTTCGGATTCCTTTGGATCCCATAAATGCTTAGTCCATGGATAAAGGCCTTAGTAACAAGATGAATCTATGCTGGACAGTCAACATGGATGATCCACCTTTTGATTATAGACTGCATTTTACTGTCAGATAGCAACATAACCTATTCAATAACCACATGTGGGTCAAATATCTTGAAAAATACAACCACATGGTGTCACCGAAAGTTTGACTACTTTCTAAATAGTATATAACCAATTCTGATTAATAATGACTGATAATGAAATAGTAAATACATCTGAAAAAATGAATAAATATGAAGATAAATACATAAAAGATAAAACGCTGCATACCGTTGAGTGAATCGTCTGTGATGGAGGCACTGTCGTCTTGAGACAGGTCTAGTTTGCTGGCCAACTGTTCTTCCTCATCGTCCGTATCACTCGTAGCAGTAGTTGCTCCTGGAAAACCAAAAACATTTGTCTACTTTCAGTATTGGGGAATGATAAGATTCTGCACTGTACATTAGGTTCATAACAATTTAGTATCAATCGTAGGAAACAATTTGCACTTGGCAATGCAGTTTCACTTCTGTGATGCATGTGGAAGCGTCGGTCCTCCTGCTTTTGTGTTTTTCATCAAGTGATCTTTGTTGCCATATTGGTTTATAGTCAAGCATTTGTTTGTGTAATCTATGTTCATGTTATTATGTATTGTTGTATTATTTGTACACAGCGCCTCCAGGGAGAACAGTGCAAGCTCACTGATGGGGCTTCCCTGTTTAAAAAATGACTCAATGATCTATTAATAAATGAATTCATATAAACATAACAAGAGAGAGGTACTGTGCATTAAAACGCATCACAAGACAAGAAATACCATCAAGGGAAACAAACAAAGATGTCTTAAAGGTGATCTTTCTGTACAGGTTTTCATTAGAGCAGGACTGCAAAAACTGCACCTGACACATCTCCCAGGAAACCCATCTTGGCATAGTAGGCCACCCTGTAGTCTCTGATTGGCAGCCGCGCTCTCCCATTGGCCACGCCCCCAGTGGGCGGAGCTCCATCCTGGGATGGGGAGGGGCCATGCTGGAGGTGGGACAGGGCGTGGCTCATGTGCTCTCGGATGGTGCTGCTGCGGAATGACCTGACCAGATCCAGGACCTTACGAGCAGGAATAGATAGATAGATAATGGTTTATTGGGATAAAGCAACAACAGCAGTGCAAAACAGAAACACTTTGCGGCTCGCAGGTCGAATTGCGGAATAGTTTGATATGAGTACTGCTTATATATGCATCATAAAAGCATATGGGTTCCAACTATCAAAGATGGTTGCTTCACCTCAACAACGATTACACGATAAGAGCACATGTCCACTAATTTAGGAAGAAACTAAAATTTGATTAAAAACATAACATTGCAGAAATTAAGTTCCAAAATTGTTATTACATACGTAGATCATGAACATAATAATGGTTAAAGAAAGACTCTTTGGGGTTGCCAATTTTGAGAGCGACTACAGACTGGCAACGCTACCTGCTGCTTGGGGTACTGATGAGCTTGAACAAAGCAGGTGAAGAGGAGCCAGTTGTCCGTCACGGTGCATTCCCGTGGGAAGACTGTTGTCATGGCGATACCATGTAAACGACAGAACATCACGGCAAGGTTCCACACCTCAGCTGCTTTCCAGCTCACCCTGAGGAAAGGCAAATTTAGAGAGATTTAGTTTTTAATTGTTCATGTAGTAACTAAACAAGCAGAAAGAAAAGGGAAGAGAAAGAAGATTATTCTAAGGATAAAGTGGATGATAACTTCAGAAAATACAGAGAGAGAGAGAGAGAGAGAGAGAGAGAGAAAGAGAGGGAGAGAGAAAGAGAGAGAGAGAGAGAGAGAGAGAAAGAGAGAGAGAAAGAGAGGGAGAGAGAAAGAGAGAGGGAGAGAGGAAGAGAGAGAAAGAGAGAGAGAGAGAGAGAGAGAGAGGGATAGATGCATGGATAGATACACATGTGCATTTATAAATAGATACATGTAAATAGAATGATACTAGATATAAAGACAATAGCAAAATCATAGTCATTACAAATAAAATATAAAATATGGTTTGACTTGAATTTTTAGTCCCTGACAGCAAGTTATTGAAAAAGGTTTCTGACATAAAACCACACCACTATAGCAGTCTTAGTACTTTGATACATAAATGGACAGATAGATAAAACCACATGACTATAACAATCCATTCATTCCTCTGTACAAACCTTTCAATCTGCTGGGTGTCAATGGTACATGCCAGGGCTTCCTCCAGCTTGCGAGACATGGACAGCGCACAGGGTTTGCTTCCCTTCACACATGACATCATCAGGTTCACTGTATGGGCAAACATCATAAAGCTACCATCATGTCAACATGACAAGTGGACAGTGCATAGAGACATGGACAGTGCACAGGGCTTGCTCCCCTTCACACGTCATGACATCATCAGGTTTACTGTATGGGCAAAACATCATAAAGCAACCATCATGTCAACAAAACAATATTAAGTTTCTAATTCCTAATAAACAAAAATTCACATTGTATTGGATACGTATGACCACCATGCCTTACAACTGTAAGAATATCAATAGCACTCGGACATCCTATCAGAATGTTAAATTTTGTGTATACATGTATTTTAAATTTAAGAGAAAGAAAAAAACACTTGTTTCTGTGGCAGTGTTTGCGGCTAATATCCTATTGAGCCAATCCCCACTGCTAGCAATGTTGTTCTCTAGCAATATGTTCTTTAGAGTCCATTATGAATGCTTGTATTTAATGCCAAGACCTAGTTCTTAGCCCTTGAATAGCTCAGTTTTGATTGCTCCTCTCACCAATATCTCTGTCTACTGCTTCCTTCTTCTCCTTCAGCGTCTTCTCCTGGCTGACCCCTGACCCAGAAGCTTGACCCTTGACCCCCGGCGGCCTCCCCGACCTGGACGTAGCAGCGGTCAACACCAGCTGACCTTTGAGGTGGTCAGCGACGGTGCGAGCGGTCTGGAGGTCAATGCGGAGAGAGAGGCTGTCGCGGCCAAGCATCTCGACGAAGGCAGCGCAGGCGGCACAGACAGAGAGCTGGGTGAAATGGCGGAGGGCGGTGGTGTAGGCCTTGACATACACCTCAAAGAGCCTGCAGGTTACAACATTGAAGAAAGGAGAATGGAACCCTGAAATTATCGATGTCATGAATTATTGATGTCACAAATAAGTATAAAATATCACCATAAGAGGTACCATCAGCTTTTCAGCCAAATTTGTTGACCTGTATACTTCCGTTCTTGTAGTCCGGGATATAGTGCTTTGCATCGGTGCAAGGAACCCCTCTTTAAGTCAAGAAAGTTCTCAGTTCTACTACAGTCATCTTCAGAAGCATTTCGTACAAACTGTCCATCTTACAGTACAGCAGTACATATAGGACCAATCATTGTGGGAAAGTGGGTTACCGGGAAAATGAGAGAAAGATTTGTAAAATTCCTGTTAACAATGTGATGTAAACACGGTCAGCGCGACATTCAAACACACTGTGCTCATATTGCTGCTACATGTATGTGCTGTTTTCATCAGCCAGTCAGTTGTTAGGCTTAAGGTCAAAATATGCCCAACTGTTGTGAACGTCTACCTTTTCTTTGTGAGTATACCGCCCTCTTGCAGCAGGCTAGTGATGAGCGTGACCAGGGCGAAGGATGGCCGGCCTTGCCTCAGGTAGTAGGTGAAGCTAAAGGCCTCGCTGTAAGCATAGCGCTCAATCAAGGCAGGGTCAGAGAAGTATGGCATTTCACTACTCACATCTGAAAAAAGCCAAGATAAACATGTGTAATTTATTATTTTCCACAAGTCATAATAAATACAATAATAAAAACGCAGCTTGATAAATATACATCAAATATACACATGAAAATCAATCAAGTCGGGTTGTACTCCTGAGATCCATGGATAAGTTCCCTCCACCAGCCCTTGTCTCTCATTACCATGGCGATATCTTATGATTCAAAGAGACCAGCGTCCATTCTTAATGAGTTAACAAATGTTCTCCTGAGTCTCCCCCTTTTTGCAGGTCCATAACGTGTATGGCGAGTTAAAAATTTAAAAGATCATAACTTTCTTTATTCTTTGACGGATTTTCATCAAACCTTCACTAATATCTTTCTTTAATGTTCATCAAACCTTCACTAATATCTTTCTTTCATGTTCATCAAACCTTCACTAATATATTGCTTTAATGTTCCTGCTTTGATTAAATCCAACTTTACTTCAAAGGGGATTTTCCCCTTTAACCACACCTACCTTCTGGACTGGCCACATTGTTGGTGGACTGCCACAGGAACAGCCTCCTGCAGTCAAAGGGGGCGTTGCCCTGAATTAAAAACAAACAAACAAACAAATATGGAGTAGAGACAACACACTGAGGCAGCTGTTTAAAAAAGATGAATTTGTACACATATGTACAGATGGTTCAAATGTGATACAGAGGAGAGCAAGACAGAGAGAGAGAGAGAGAGATAGAGAGAGAGAGAGACAGACAGAGAGAGAGAGAGAGAGAGAGAGAGAGGGAGAGAGAGAGAGAGAGAGAGAGACAGAAGAGAAAGAGAGAGAGAGAGAGAGAGAGAGAGAGAGAGGAGTGGAATGATTGGCTCTGAGATATTAACTTTATAATGCTGTTTGAAGTGAGCTGAAATTGAATCTACATTACCTGAATTGCACTGTCATAAACAAATTGAACACGTTGAACTGAATCTAAACGTTGTTACACCAATTTGGGCCTATCAGCCTCATGTGAGAGATTCAACGTTCAATGTTCCTTGCTTCATCAACCGCAGAATGTTTTGCCTAGATAGCATACCATGTGTTGTCATAGCAATGTGCTCCTCCTTTGATATTCATATCCTGGGTCATGTTGCATATAGGTTTTCAATTATTGTAACATGCCATCAATGGTAACTACCACAGCAACAGCTAATGAGCTCTCATCATTGCACCTGTTGCCATGGTAGTTACCATTGATAGTAAGTTACAATAATTAAAAACCTACAGGCATATGCAACACAACAACTGAACACAGGAGGTACCTGCAGTAGTTGATAGACGGTGATATCCTGGGGCTGAAGGCCATCAGGGCGTGATGTAGGGAAGACAGCGGCTAGCAGCTTTGGGTATGGGCGCAGAGCTTGCTTCAGTCTGTCTGCATCCAGCTTCCAGAGCTTCTCCTCATCATTTCTGGCTGGCAGCAACGACTGGTGTCAAGAGGGAAATCCATCCCAAGAGAAAGTTGTCAACGATACAATCATGTGTATTTACCCAAACTAGGAATTGACCTTGACCAATGATCGATAAGATCTATCTTAGACCTATCTTGCCCCAAATTTAATAACTTCATTTTCCTGTCATACATCATCATTGAACTATATTTGGTGAAGTTTGGTTTGATATTTCTGGAGTTATGTAAAAGTGGAATTCTACGATTTCACCTTTGACCTAAATGGCCCAAAATTTAATCAGTTAATTGCTCTGTCATACAATATCATGGTAACAATTTGATGAAATTTGGTCGATCATTTTTTTAATTCCTGCATAAACGAGATCCAGACGGATAATCGGATGGACAAAACAGAAACAAAATGCCATTTGGCAACTTAAAAACAAAAAATTAAAGAACAGATCACATGGCCTAGATGTTGGTGAAAGGGCTGTCTTGTCATTTTTCAGTCCTTGCCTAGTAAGCTGTAGATGCAAGTTCACATCACTCCAGTCCAAGATTTATTCTTCTGAATTGTTGTTCATGTATGTACAGGATGGAGCATGCTATGCCTAATATTTCTGTTTCAAATGATTATGTTGAGTTTCCAACATTTTAAGAAATGGATCAAAGCTGCGATGTTGTTTTTAGCATTGTTCTGTATGCTATCTGTGTATCAACAAATGACCACTGTTTCTCTTTTTTTTTACCTTCATATATAACATTGAAATAAACCATTGCTCTCCACATACCGGTACATACATAAATACATACAAACATACATACACTGTACATGAACATGTACATGCATATGCTGTGCAAATATAAGAAATTGCGTACTTCAGGGATTGACCCTGGTGCATAAAGCAGTGTTGCTATGGCGATGATAGGATGGCCAGCATCCAGTAGACTGGTCAGCGTTGGCTGTGCCACCTTGAGGAGCAGCCGGGCATTGGACAAGCTGGCCTGGAAGACGAGGGATGGATCTAGGAGAAGATGGAGGACAGAAAAATCATTTATTGCTTGACTCGTTGAAACAATTTTATCAACAATAACTAATATTATTACACATGAAGGCCTCTTTCTTGAGAGAATAAAATTGTGCATTTATTGTCCTTACAGGATATGGTTTGATAGCATACTATACTGTTAGCATATTACATGTCTTACATTGTTAATAAACAACCATTTTTTCTTTTCATTCTCACTTTCAAATGGTACTTTCATTTTGCAACATATTAAATAAGGTTTGGTGTAAAGCCCGAATCAAAATTTGACATTGCCAATTTAAACCCTACAATCAAGACTTAAAATCTTAAGCTGAAGAAAGAAATTGATGTTGCCAATTTGACTCAAGAGACAATGACCAAACATCCCTTATCTGGGACCTGCCTGCCCACCAAAGAAATTCAAATCCACACTTTTTTCAAGCCAAAATGGCACTTCAGCTTGCAACATATCGGCATATGAGTTTTAATCAGATGTTGCCAATTTGAGTTCAGAGATACTGCTTAGCGTTGCTTACCTGTGACCTGCCTGCCCAGCCAGCGGAAGTGCAGGAGGATCTCCAGCCAGGGGCAGTGAGCCAGGGGCAGCTGAAGACTCATGACCTCATTCTCTGACAGGCACAGGCTGCCAACAAACAAACACACAAGAACAAACTCAGACTCAGGGACTAGCTCACAAATTCTATCACTTCACTCTCTTTAATGTGTATATTGTCTATTTAATTTTTGGTTTAGAAAATAAAGCTAAAACAGTCTTGTCTAACTGGTATGAGACAGCAAATATATTTACATGAAACAGTCTTGTCTACATGGTAGGCATATATATATATATTCATATTTTTATTTTCTTCACTCTTTCTTTTTCTTTCTTTTTTTACCCATAAATGGATCATTCTGATACAACTATATAGTGATACCAAAAGCTTTATCCTTTTTTGAATAGTATTTATTAATATGTTGCGACTTGTCAGGGGCAGGGTTATAGCCTTGTAACTCACTCTCTGCCTAGCTCTTATTATGCTAAATCAGAGAGTGTTTTTCGACAGACGAACGATGAACGGACAACCCAGACACATGGTGCCATTTGGCCCACTTTGTGGAAGAGGCAGAACACACAAATGAGCCATACCTATAGAAATCCAGGAAAGCCCAGAGTAATCCAGGGAGCTCCTGTGAGATGCACTTCTCCAGAAACCACTGCTTGAAGGCTGGGGTCACCGAGGCCGTCTCTGACCTTTGACCTAAGGGGTGGGGGCGCTTGAACAGCTGCCGAGTGCTACTGAGACGTCGGGTCAAGAGGTCAAAGGTTGAGAGCTCAGAGGGTGAGAAGACGCCGTGCCTGGACAGAGAGAGGGGGAAAAAGAGACGGCATTTTCTTACGGCCTAAAGATTAGAATTATTTTGTTGTGATTATGTGGTCTGTTTGTGGCATGAGGAGCAGAATCCTCTATGGGGGGTAAAGTGTCTTTTCTGTCTCTGCGACAAAGCTTTAGGATGCCTCACCCCTTCCTCTTTATGCTGCTGGCACCCTGTGCACCTGTAAAGCTCAAATGAAGACTTTCTGACTGAAATAGTAGCATGAACTAAACAGAAATTAATTTGTTGATCCTATCATTCAAAGTCATATTGTTACACGCAGAGGTAGAATTGTACGATATCCTGCATGACAGTTGTAAATGATGAAGAATATTTACTTTGTGTATTTATGTTCTGTGTATCATTGTAACTATACCCTGAGACTGGGTCAATAGAGTTAATCAAATTATATCTTATCTGTTTAACAGTACCTGGCGAGCTCATCTAGAATCTTCTCCCGAAGGTACGCTGAACAGGTCTCCATCTGGTGCACTGCACCGGGGCTAACGCGGGGCCCACGCAGCCAGGCAGAGAGGGTTTCTTCCTGAGCCCGGGAGTAGTCCGGGCTGAACGCCAGGCTGGACCGGATCCACAGCTGCAACTGGTCCCAGTGATGGTGTGAAGTCAGATAGGCCCAGGCGGAGTCTGCCTCAATGCTGTAGCCTAGGGATGGATCTGAATAGGTAGACAGGGAGTGTTTACACTTGAGAAAAAAAATATCTCCAAAATAGCCTAGGACAAAACTCACGAGCAGTGCTTATGGGGAATCAATGTTCACACTAAGGAGATCCATAGACAGTTACTATGAATAAAAAGCGTAAAAGGACACAAAAATAAAAGAAAATCTCAAACTGGCACCTTAAATCATGAAATAACCTTCCCACACTATCAAGTTTGAACACTGTTACACTTTAAGCCAATGCTCCCCTCATTACAAATAAAACTGGGAAGTCAACTCATACTCCAAAACACACAGACTGAATCACTCAATGGTGATCAATTTATATACAATCATATGTTTACTAATAAATACTATTTAGAAAATAGCAAAACTTTCGGTAACACCATGTGGTTGTATTCTTTCGGATAATTGGCCCACTTATGGGGTGAAGAAAGGAAAGGAAAGTGAAAAGTGAAAAGGAGAGGTGAATTTTTATATTTTATAACACTTACACAAGACTATTTTTAGCTTTAGTTTTCGGTGTTTTAAACCGAAAATAAATGGGATGGAATGGAGGTAGAAGAGGGTGGGTGTTGATGAAAGTTGTGAACAAGTCACAAAGTAGTGATAAAGAGAAAAGAAAAGAAAAGAAAATGAGAAAAGTGTAGAAAAGTTATAGTCAGTTCTGCAACTAACTATAGATTTCTTTCAAAATCTGAAAGAGGGAGTATCAGTCTCGACGTTTCGGGCAGTGTGCTCTGTCCGTCATCCGGAGAATAACTCGAAGAAACTAACGAGCGCGCCGGGTATTTATGTGATCCGAAGGGATCCAAAATAACCCGAGAGTGTCCGAAATCAGCCAATAGGAATAGAGCGTTTCGGCGCGAATGTGCTGTGTGCACTAGAGCGTGAAACAGCTGAATAGGTGCGAAAGTGCGGCGCGAATGCGCGGTGTGCACTGGAGCGTGAAACGGCGCGAAAGTGCGGCGTATTCAATTCCCCGAGCTTTCGGGTAGGTCGTCGTCCCGTGTGCGTTGTGCGTGGTGGTGCTGCCGGTGTGCGTGGTGAAGAAGTGGCATCCAGATATCGTTGATCACAAGTCCGCTCTCCTGTGGTACCGTGTCGTGTTGAAGAATCTCGATGGCTTCTCTCACGCGCCGGGTGTGCCAGTGCTTAATGGATGTGATGAGTTCTGCGTTGGACCAGTCGATGCGATGATTCTGTTGCTGAGCATGTTTGACGATAGCTGATTTCTCCCACTCGTTCCGTCTAAAGCTGGTCTGGTGTTCCTATGTTTTTCTTCCACTTATGATAAATCATGCTTCAGAAGATATGGCCATATGCATATCATGTGATCTACCTTCAAAGGTAACAGGATATAGTGAAACTGAAACTAAATCACCTAAGTCTAAATATAAATATGTACATTCATCAAAAAGAAAAGAGACAGTCTATTGATAGAGGAAGAGAAAGGGAGTGAGAACAGAAGTGAGGGGGGGGGGGGGGTGGAAGGGGTCGATGCCCAATGGAATGAGATGAAACACTGCACTTCTACTGGCTACTACTCCTTCTTCAATTACTTCCTCTACAACTATAACCTCTACTTCTTCTACTTCTAAATCTACTGCTATTACTACTAGTACTACTACTACTATGGTACTACTACTACTACTACTACTACTACGGTACTACTACTACTACTACTACTACTACTACTACTACTACTACTACTACTACTACTACTACTACCACTACTACTACTACTACTACTAGTACTACTACTACTACTACTACTACCACTACTACTACTACTACTACTACTACTACTACTACTACTACTACTACTACTACTACTCCTCCTACTACTGCTACTACTACTCCTACTACTACTACTACTACTACTACTACTACTACTACTACTACTACTACTACTACTTCTACTACTGCTACTAGTACTACTTCTACTACTGCTACTGCTACTACTACTACTACTACTACTACTACTACTACTACTACTACTGCTGCTGCTGCTGCTACTACTACTACTACTACTACTACTACTACTACTACTACTACTACTACTACTACTACTACTACTACTACTGCTGCTGCTGCTGCTGCTGCTGCTGCTGCTGCTACTACTACTACTACTACTACTACTACTACTACTACTACTACTACTACTACTACTACTACTTTTACTTCTACCCCATTCTTCAACCCTGCTACTCCCTACCTTTGCTTCTGTCAGTAAGCAGTCTCTCTAGCAGGATGCGGTCCCGCGCTGACCGGTCCCAGCTCCGGACCCATGCCAGCACAACATGACCATAGTGGAAGTTCTCTGAGTTGACCGGCTCGCTGGGCCCCACGATGTCGCCCCTGGTGACGGCAGTTGAGAGGTACTTCTTGGCTGCTTGATCAGCAGGGGGTTGCCAATGGGCAGGAAGGGCATTCTCTTTGGAACTGGTGAAGAAAAGGAGTAGGATTGTGTTTTCAAAAACATATTTCAAACTATATACATTTTACAGCACAATCTTGAGCAAATATTGTATATAACAAACCACAATTGAAAGTACATTCTTTATTCTGGTCAGAAAAACAAAGTTTGCATACAATAAAAATCACAATCAAACGCACATTCTTTATTCTGTTTACAAAGACAAAGTTTGCATACAATAAAAATCAGTGCTCCACATACTGTATGCTTAATCAATAGTGCACCATCAGATCAGTAGACTTTTCATTTTCATGTGAATGCCTGAGTGTTATATAGCCAATTATATCAATCTGAAGGGTGTTTCATTGTTCGTAAGTTACGAACGACTTTACGAACGACTTGTGATCCCTTCTTGTGCTAAATCAGATTCTCAATAAACAAAGTGGGGTAACGCATTTAGCAAAAGAAGGGATCACCAGTCGTTGTTAAAGTCGTTTACGACTTTACGAACGACTGGTGATCCCTTCTTGTGCTAAATCAGATTCTCAATTAACAAAGTGGGGTAACGCATTTAGCAAAAGAAGGGATCACCAGTCGTTGTAAAAGTCGTTCGTAACTTACAAACAGGTTGGTGAAACACCCTCCAGACATGTTTGTATAAAACAACATCCACGCATCAGGATAAAAAGCACTTTTTGTGCAAAGTGGTCTTTGATACCTGATGCTCTTCTCTGCTGCCAGCACCCTGGCCTTCTCAAATGACTGACACGTGTAGAGATGCTCCAGTTGATGAACGAATGCGATCATCTCTTCCTCCTCGGAAGTGATACCCTGCAGATCTTTCAGTTCAGATGCCTGTCAGGGTCAGAATGAGCAAAGGTGAGGTGAGCAAGAAAACATGGATGAATGAGAAAGCAACTCGAGATAGGAAAAATATTCACAACTGTCATACGCAGAGCTGCTAACTTCCTAACCTCAATGTAAGCATTTTGCTGTTTAAAAATTAGTATTTTTGCAGAGTAAAATCAGTGTTACCCCATTGGATGAAATGGAACTGCCGTACAAATAAGCGTGGTTGACCCAAATTAAGTATTTTCACTAAAACGTTCAGCATTCAAATTAATTAAATCAACACAGTAATAAATACAGGGGAATTTCTCCATGAAAAGCAAACTTTAGTAGAAGAAAGAGAAAGAGAAAGGATAAGAGGAGGAGTTGGGCTGCCAAATTCAACATTCAATATTGAAAGAAATCCTATGAAATTTAGACCAGCAAATAAACCTACAAATTAAGTTTGCTGATTTCAATTCAAGTCAACTCGACTCAGGAAAGATTTACTGGTTTGACCTTTAGCAGCCATGGCTGAATTATATAGTTAATTATATTTAAAAAAAAAAAAAAATCAGATAATAATTAGACACACAATTTTATACAAATTTGATAAAACCTGTTTGTACATGTATATCAGTCAAGTTTGAAAAGTACTCTCAGAGCTACACATAACTCACCAGAAAATCTCTCAGTCTTGTATTTGCTGTGTAGAGGCAGATCTTTCTGATTTCATCCGTGACGTTGAATCCCTGGACAAGGGGGAGGAAAATGGCCAAATACATGGATACATGAATGCTGCAATACCGGTAGGAAGGAATGATACTAGTGCTGCTACCTCTCTTGCTAAGTTAGTAACATGTTACTAATTATAAGCAGGAGGAGGTGAGAGAGAGAGAGAGAGAGAGAGAGAGAGAGAGAGAGAGAGAGAGAGGGGGGGGGGGAGAGAGAGAGAGGGATAGAGAGAGAGAGAGAAAGAAGAGCAAAAAGAAGAAGGGATGTTTAAAAATGGGATATACCAACAGTATCCTAAATGTATACAAAATAGATAAATAGTAAAATAAATCTGTCAACAATGACTCTTCTGATGTAACAAATTCAAATTAAGCTTGTGATCATTCCATTAACATGATTTGAGTCAATCGCAACATATAGCTTTCATCTCCTGCTAGTATATTTTTGATGAGAAGAAATCCCATCATGCAGTACAGTATAAAACTGAAACAGTGACACCATAAGAGTTAAATGAATATTGGTGATAAGTTGCAGAGATAACCCTCATGTGTTATTTGAAACACATCTTAGACATATCATATATCACATGAGTGCTTACAACATGGAGAATATCTAACATCACAATCGATGCCTGGTGACAGGTCACATGTATCACCCTATTCAACCTACCATATTCTGTAGCATCGTGTATGCTCTCTCGGTCTTCTCACACAGCAGGGCATTGTACACCTGGACCAGACCAGTGTCTATCAAGAGAGGGAGTCCTTTAGGGTTCATGGCTTCAATGGCAGCCGAGACTTCCGCTTGATGCTCGCCTAGACGGTGCTGCTGCCGACGGAGGAAAGCCTGAGCGAGAGGTATCTGGCGCTGTATGATGGCCGACTGGATGATTTCCTTTAAGGAAGAAAGATGGGCACGCCCAGGGAATTATTTACATCTTCCTTAAATGTGGTTAGCGAGTTCAGTCTGTCAGAAGTCATACAATAATTATGTTCTTTACACCATGCATGCATGAACGTGGAATATAGCTGTGTACGGTAATCTTGACATTTGAATGGTAGTCTTCCAAGAATACTTTGCAGATTATGAGGCAATACCATGACATGAACTTCCTGCAGTAATTGTTATATCACCCTGGGGGTGTTTCACCATGCCGTTCTTAAGCTACCCACAGCTCTATGCACGACTGGCGACCTGTTCTTGTGCTAAATGAAATTTGTTCCTGTTTAAACATACTGGGATTAATTTCTACCAATCCTAATCAAATTTCACAAATCATACATTTTAAATTCAGATACTTGTCAGCAACAAGAGTTTTGATTTACAAAGGTCAGATTTTGACTTTAGCTGATGGGAATCCAAATAGTTGAGAATCTGATTAAGCACAAGAACAGGTCACCAGTTGTGCATAAAAAGTCATTTTTAGCTTAAGAACAGCTTGGAGAAACACTCCCCATGTACTCGTAAAATACTGAAAACAGAGCTATTTCCACAGCCACTCGAGGTTTCATGCAGCAGAACATATCTCTGTAGAAGAAGAGTCAGCGGGCTGAGTGGTTACCTGCCAGGAGGACCTTTGACAGCTCCAGTAAAAAAATTGTGCCTCTCTGGGCAGAAAGAAAATGCCAGCTTAACTTGATCTCGCAGAGCAGAGCTGTGTATTGGTGCTTCCTCACAATCATAGGTGCCTACAATGAACATGCATTTTTTTGTCTACTTCCATTAATGCTTTCAATTTACAGGTAGAAAGAAGCATAATTACTACCAATCCTAATGAGAGATTGCAACATTCATCAAACAAAACTGAAACTGAAAGTTGCCCCCCCACCCACCTCCTTTTTATCATCAACTTTGCTCCCTGTTATCTCACATTGTATGACACACAAGGACCACTATTCACATGGGAATTTAACTCTTAATGTGCCATTGAGGCATTTTTGCACTGGTAACACACACCATTCCCATAGAGCAATAGGAAATCTGGCAGAGAACGAGTTAAGTTGCACAGCTCCTATGTAAATTCGGGCCAAGGTGCCTAAAAAATGCCTCTCACGCTTGAACCTTTCCATACCCACCCACCCCCCCTCCTAACTAAAAGGGGGAAGAAAATAGTAATTGCGTTCCTTTAAGCTGACTTCCCTATTGTACATATATAGGAGCAAAAGGAACTGAAAGAAGTGGTAGCAGAACATGGTGAAAAAATCGAAAAAAATCAAAGATGATGATAAAATTATCAAATATATCTACATAGCAGGGAGGCATATCTCATGGGCAGTTCTAAAGGAAGTGATAAATAAACTCTAAGCTACATGAACTACTAGTTAAAGGGATAGTCCACTCTGATATTAAGTTTGTTTTTATAAAAGAATCATGAAAGAAACATATTAGTGAAAGTTTGAAGTTCCGTCCAAGGATAAGAAAATTATGATTGTTTAAAGTTTAGATTTTGCGATGTCAAATGCGAGGTGCTCTCCCATATATTGTGTGCTATTTGATTCCAAAAATTGATCTTTTCTGTGTTTGATGAAGGAATACCACTTTTTCACAGAGGTTTGTATGTAAAAATCTGCTTCGTATGGTGTATCAAGTGCACAGGTAAAGTGATACATATGCTTTGAGAAAATCAACATTTTCAAAAAAATTATAGCAGAGCTCCTTGCATGTGACATCCCAAAATCAAACCTTCAAACATTCTTTATTTGAGCTTCAAACTTTTAACAAACTTTCTGAACCTATGACAGATTTTCTACTTCATGTATGTTTCTGCTTTTTTTTTTAAAACTAACTCGATTTCAAGGTAGACTATTCCTTAATTATGGTCATACCTCCGGCGTCATAGACTTCCATGCATTCATCATGGCCTCAGTAGCCTGGTTCTGACTTGGGTAGATAGATTCAGAGGAATATGTCTGCCCTGAAACAGCATAAACAAGACAGGACATGCATGAAGCTAGCCAGAAGAGAATGTCTGCCCTTTTCATGTCACAAATGAAACTTAAAATGCATTATGAGAGAATCAGAATCAGAATCACACAGAAGATAGGACAAGCCAAGAGAAATGAGAGGAGAATGTCTGCCCTGTTACATGCAAAAGATGATCTAAAAGTTAATGCCACTTTTACAAAGAATATAGGATAACATTCACAACTCACACTGTAGTCAGTAGATACTGTCTGGAATCTGACCCCCACCCCCCTCCCCAAGGTATTTCAGAGATGGATGTACTGAAACGGGACATCTTTGCTGTGTTATACTTGATCACTTATTATCAAGATCATTCTGCCCTGAACCATAACACATTATGCATAATGTTGCAGATATCTTATCTCTCCCTTTCACCCTCACACATTCTCTCTCACTCACTCTCTCTCTCTCTCTCTCTCTCTCTCTCTCTCTCTCTCTCTCTCTCTCTCTCTCTCAGACATGTCTGTTTGTCTGTTTGTCTGTCTATCTGTCTATCTCTGTCCATTTCCCTATCTGTTCCTCTCCTTCTATATAACAATATCTGTTCTCCCCAGAAGAAGAGCAGTCTACTGAGGCGAATACCTTGTTTAAATAAACAAATGAAAGGATGAATGTCAGACAATTTCTATACACATAAATTATGGTCTTTGGGACAAATGGGATCCTTCAATTTTCATTGCTATTGCATAAATTAAAATTCTCCTTACACATCACACATTGAGATATAAATACGATGCAAACTAAATTGCGCGGATCTCATACTGTACTGCACTGAACTCATAGGATTCTGACTGATAGCATTTTCCAGAGTTGCGTTACAGAGCCTGAGTTTATTTACCTGCGTCTGTGTCGTCTGTGGATGGGAAGAGCCACTGGGGCGCCCCCTTGAGGTGACCTCTCAGCTTGACTGTGCAGCCAATCAGCTTGCGGAGGGTCTCTTCCAGGTCGTGTCTGCTCCCCCGGAAGCCCTCTGTGACTAAGGGCTCCCCCAGAGGAGACTTTATCGCCATAGGAACAGTCTGATGAATGCCAGCCTGGAAAGATGCTTGGGTAAATGATGAGGGGGGCGCGTTTGTGCTGGGAGCAGCAATGGCGGAGGATGAAGACGGCGATGCAAGAAAAGCGGGAGCCGGTGATGATAGGGCATCGCCTGTTGCTGCTGATGATGCAATACTAGGGGTGCGGCCTGTTGCTATAGGCGACACAGGAGTGGGCCCCCCTGATTGCCTCAGGGACTCTGTAGCATTGAGGATGAGCTTGTTCAGGTGATCCAGGGTTAGGTTAAGCAGTTGAAGGGCGTACTGTCTAGACTGGGGCTCACCAATGTTCGTTGCCACGGCGAGGGAGAGGAGATCCATGGCAACCCACAGCTGGGCGGCATCAGTCGAGGAGGAAGGCGTGCTTAGCCCCCCTCTTTGGGATGTGGCTGAGGAGGCTGACGATTCAGCACCAATTTGCTTCAGTCTAAACACTGCAAAATAATGTGGGCAAGCACAATACAAACACTATGTTTTTAAATACCAGCAGAAATGAAGGAATGAAGGAAGATACACATTACATGCTGCTCACATTCTCCCAACACTCCTCAGGGCATAGATGTGCCACCTTAACTGTTCCCCTTTCACCATGATATAGGGAACTCATATGGTAGGTTTTACATCACATTTATTACATTAACCAGTTGCTCACAGCTGGATTTTCTGGCTTGGTGAACCTGGTCTAGTTGGGATGTCAAAATGTAACATGGAACCACAGTAGCCAAAGGCATGTGGCTTAATTGTGCATTTGAAGGTATTTGAAGTTTATTCAACACCTGGAGGGCGTTTCATGAAAGTTGACTATGTAGTCAGTGCTGACAATTTCCGTGAAATCCTCCGTTTTGATTGGCTGAGAGGCACTAGCCTCTGACTGTTACTATGGTAACTGTCGGAGAAAGACAACTTGTCAGTGCTGACAACGTTCATGAAACGCCCTCCAGCTGTCTATCTTCCAAAAGGTAGGTTGTATGAGAGTTGTGAGTTGTTAGAAACATCAGTTGTGGATTCTATAGAAACATCCTGTACCATCATGCCCAGGCATTGACAGTGCCATCCAGAAGCAGATCATTCATATGTTTACTTTCTCTCTTTTTTCTCTTCCTCTTTGTCCTTACTACTGTTCTGTTCTTTGAAGGATGTAGAAGTATCATTATTGAACTTGTTTTTGTATTCATCAAACATTATACAAAAGCAGAAGACAAGAACACTATCAATGAGGGCACTGAGATACAGTGGTGAGAGCTCAGCCCAGTACATACAGTACACTCTTGGACAAGGTGTAGTAAATGGGTAGCTGGCAGGAATATAGTATTCATGATCTATAAATTAGATCAACTAGCTTTTAGCGCTACACACTAGGCTACTTGGCTAATGCCAGGGTAATAATCATAGTAACTTGTCCCAGGAAAGCACTACATAAAAGCTGAATATTATCACCATACTTATCATGGTTTATTGCCATTTGGTCCAATCCCAGTTGGTCCACTCACCATTTCGTTTACAAGGAACCCCTTAAAAATACTGTTTTAAACTATCAACAACTCTAATCTACACCACAACCTCAACCGTTAACCCTAACCCTAACCCATACATATCAGCATGTGATTGTAGAGGAAATGGTAAGTGGACCAACTGGGATTGGACCAAATGGCAAATTACCCTTATCATTCCCAATGTGTTTTCTTTCTTACTATTCTCTCTGCTCTTGAGGAAGAAGGCGATGGTATCCAGCTGGCGATGCTTGAGGCCTATCTCCAGGGCATGGATGGGGATGGAGCAGTGGTCCCAGCTGTTGAGGTGACACAAGGCCTCAGTCACCGCTGCAGACTTGTACACCATCATCTGCCAATGTTTAGATGAACACAAAATCATTCACCCTTTGTGTATTTCCAATTCTGCATCAAAACGCAACGACACGTAATACTTACAACACAGGGAGGGCTAGTTGGATGAAAATCTGAGTAACAGATATGTTAAGTTTTGAGGAAAATTAGTGAAGGTGACTGACTTGTATGCCATCATCTATCAATGTTTAGAAATGAGAGCAAAATCCTTTTAGTCTTTTAGTGACCTGGTTGTATTTTTGCTTCAATATGAAACTAACACTAGTGACTGATATATACATAGCACAGCCATAGTCTGATACACAAAGTGTTCAAAACATGTTAATTTGATTTTCAGCTGAATATAAACTTGTACACCGTTCAGCTTGAGAGTGAAACCTGCGAGCACAAAGAAGTATGGACTTACATTGTAGTAAGGCTTTTGCCCATTGTCACACAGTTGCGTCTTATGCATTTGGTTGATATTTTGCATTTATGTTTTAGTTTCAGCTTAAAACATAACTGCTGTTTTATTTTAGAACATTTTCTCCTTTTCAATGGTAATGGGCGCATGCATGCTTAAGACTGAGTTTGATCAGTTGTTGTGTTTCCTGTTTTATCATATCCTTCTTCGCCTGCAGATAAGTTTCAAACTCTTTATAATCATATCAAAATGTGTATCAAAATAACGATAATCACTGTCCGATGATTGTGTGAATTTGTAAAAAACAACAGCATTAAATGGATGATTGGCAATCATATATACATTATTTAAATGTATATTATTTATCATGATTAGTTTCTGTGCACTGGTGACTGTGATGGCTAACTTGGTGTATATTTACTTGTCTTGGTGAGAGTAAATGTTTACATATTAATGATATACACACATACAATATTTTAATTTACTTTCAAATGATGTACCATTTGTGAAAGGTTATACTTCATGATCTGATCAGTTATTCATTGATGTATGTTGCTATAGTTGATGATATTGATATGTTAATATTGTGTTATTAAATCATTGCTGATTCATTTTTTCCTGTATTGCGTTACAAGGGCTGTCTGTTTTTTAATTGAGTCTGCAATACATCTTGTATTTCGTCGGTTCTGTGTGACGACTGCTTGGGTTCATCCTTTCAATATCTCTTAAAAAAACAAGCTCGGGTGCATCAGACTGCAATGTGAATTTCATCCAAGATGTGTGTACATATCACCACAGGATCCTACCTTGTTGACAACCCCTTCTTGTTCCATAGCAACCGACAGCAGTCTGACCTCTGACCTGGATAGGAGGGTGTGGGGCTGGGTGGGATCCACCGAGAGGGAGACAAGGGTAGGTTCCTGGAAGCTAGATGGTACAAGACAAGAGCTGTACAAAGGTCATCATCCTTCTTGCACTCACATTCATGATGATATCAGTTTTGCTTATGATGTACACCACTAAGAATGTTATAAGGTAAGGCAGGACAATAGATCATATTCTGATAGCAACTGCCGGCCAGTAATAGCTTCAAGTACAAGTCAGGAAGAAGACGAGGCTAAAGCGGTAGTTTCAATCTGCATGCATTGCCTTTTGCGTTTGAATCGTTTGCTTATTCTCCACACCACTGTGAACAGCGTCATCGTGCTGGTGGGGACACCATCCATGGGAGAACAAAGGCAGGTTTGGGAGCAAAAGGTCATATGTTTGAAGCAATTGCTCGTGGAAAGCACTGAATTGAAGTTGGTTGCAAGCAATAGCTGCTTGTTATGCATACAGGGGGGTGTTTCACCAAGCTGTTCGCAAATTTCGAACGACTTTACGAACGACTGGTGATCCCTTCTTGTGCTTAATCAGATTCTCAATGAACAAAGTGTGGTATCGCATTTAGCACAAGAACGGATCACCAGTCGTTCGTAAAGTCGTTCGTAACTTACGAACAGCTTGGTGAAACACCCCACAGGTGATTCTAACAAAAGGCTAAAACAAGCAATTGCTTCTTTTAATGCATTCGGGTGAATGTAGAGAATGCAATCATGGTACTACAGCACATTGTACAGATAGCAGGTATTTCAGAGTCCTATTTAGTATTGTCTTTCAGCCCCTTTACTTAAAGGGACACGCCACTGAGCTTTTGTGGCGTGTTATCCTTTATAGAGGGTGCTGCAATCGACGGCATTAGGCGTGGAGCATGGCACGGCTCCACAAATCTCCAGAGATTTGGGAATCTCTGTAAAACGTTGGCAAACAAGCACGCAATTGTAGTGATACGGGTGACTTTACATGTGATATGTGTTCATTTTGTGTACATGCACCAAAGTGTGTCAAAGACTGTTGCTAGTAGTACACACGCACAAGATCGACGCTAACACAGTTTTGCAGATCTTGAGGGTGGAGTAGTGCTGGCATTGGGGTGGGGCTGATAAGACCGCCGCCTAACGCCATCGATTGCAGCACCCTCTATAAACGATATCGCGCCACAAAAACTCAGTGACATGTCCCTTTAACTCCTTCTGTGCCAGTCCAAATTCTACTCTGAGGGATTTCCATGTACTATTTGGACAAGACAGACACATTGGCACATAAAGAGATGACAAGGCCTCTGTGGTAGATAGAGAGGAGGTTTGTGGTACTATACATTATTATTATTTAATGAATGTCAGTCCCACAATTTAACTGATGATGGTATGAACACACTAACTGATGAATGAATGGAAGATTGAGTAGACTGTTTAGATACCGGTCACACTATTCTGTATGGTATATCTGTATGGTTTTTTTTCTCCATCTAACAAAATCATAAACAGAACTTACAGTTCGATGTTTGATGTGTCAGATATGAATTATTTTGATATTGATTAAAATTATATATGTAAACCCTGGGAATCTACTTTAACCTATGATGTTACAACACTAACCAGTCAAACCGTGTTGCATTCTTGGAGAAGTCCAGGAATAGGAGTCCCCCATGACGGCTTGTGCCTGGTTCACCCCCATACCACACCACAGCAGACAGGTTGCTGGCATAGATCCCTCTCAGCGCTAACGTTTTGCACAGCTTTGGAGTTCTAACTGCAGTGGACACAAGAGAGTCAGCTCTGGTTTCAACCCTTGGATTGCGATCCTCAAGATTCCCTGTCTGGGGTCTTCCCGGTAACGGTTCTTTACTCCTCTGGAAGCCTGTGATTGGAGCCTTTGGGTTTCTATTTGGTATCTGTGACGACACGCTCCATGGATTCACGGATGGTAGCTGGCCTTCTGCGATGAGAAACCATTTGCGCCAACACTGTGTCTCATTTGCGTTTGGGTTTGTCGAGGGAGAACCTTTAGTCCTTCTGTCGTTGTCTTTAGTCAGACGAAACTTCAAGGCGTCAAGGTAGTTCCACCAACTCCTGTTGGTGGGGATACCCTTCTCGGTGACTGGGGTGGCTGCCCGCGTGAAGTCCTGCTCGTCCTCGTCCCGTTCAGACTTTGGCGCCCTCTTGCGTCCATGACTAAATGGCTGATGCCTCTTGGGAGCAAGCACATGGCTCGGGTTGCGGCTGAAGTACTCGGCCAGATTGATTCGGTACAGCCCATACTTGACCTTGCCATAGGCTACAAGGATGTTCTGCAGATCTGGACTGACATCAAAGTGGCATGGTCTCCCCATATCCTGAGACTCTAGTATTCCAGAATTGACAAACACGCTGTGGATAAAGTCATTGTGATTCACGCTTGCTACCAGCCTTTGGTACTGGATAGAAAAGATAGCTGTAATTAGAATATGGTTAAGGATAATGATTTATAATCCTGAATATTGTACACTTTTTCATAATGATATAATGGGTACGCACATATCAATGTTTGGGCAAAAATTACCAGTATATCTTTTTTTAATGCTGCTTTCTGATTGAATTCTTGAACCTGCAATGTTTTAAAGAGATGATTAGCAAATTAAAGACGCAATAGTGGTAAGCCGAATATTTGGCTTGAGAGCTTTCTATTTTATGCTATTTTTTGTCCATTCAATGATTATGGAGAGGTTTTTTTTTTTTTGGATACACTGTATTACATTAACAGTATACTGTTATTGTGTACACACTCTTCTCCTTAATATACATGTACATATTCAAGAGAAGTCACAATTCCTTCCACGGCCCCTTACCTTTAACTCACATAGGTCAATATGCCTAACATTTTTTTCCACCAACTATAGTTTGTTCAAAGGGAAAAGCAACAGGTACAGGTATTAAAAATATCAAGTGACATTGATATTTTTTGGTGCACATTATTGAACACATTTAACAAGTTTGACACTGTGTGATAGTGGAACAAATGATAGTAAGCAAATAATCAGCGTTGGTGAGGGTGATGGGACAAACTATCACTTCCGAGGCGATCTGGATGTAGCTATCTTTCCGAAGCGCAGCTGAGGAAAGATAGCGTATACATTCAGATCGCCGAGGAAGTGATAGCTCGTCTCATTGCTTGAAACCAAACGTTGATTATTTGCTTTATATTCCACATCTGAAACCAACTATGTATCTGTACCAAAAATGACAATTTGACGTAAAAAGGTAATGTTTACTTATCTCCATAACCCCGAGCCGCTGCCATGGGGAACACGCGTTAGGACGCGCATTAGGACGCGTATTAGGACACGTATTAGGACGCGCGTCAGGACGCGTTAGATGTCAAGTGATAGTCCGAGTGTAACGCACTTTTATTTCGCGCGTACTCAAAATATTAATCATGCATTAGGACTGTGAGGAGTGAAGAGATCAGCAAAACCAAAAAGGACTATCACCTAGAGTGTAACGAACTTTTATTCTCAGGTGATCTGATAGGAAAAACTATGCCTCATCACGTGATCAACTCTTGACCAATCATATAGCAACATTCTTAGTATGTGGAATATAATAGGATATATCCAAATCTTGTCCATTAATTTAAACTCAAATGCATTTCTCACACATCAGTTTAATGAAAAACAGTGCCTGATGAGAAGGATACAGATGTTCCCATTCTGGTGAAGCACAAAGAGAAAGCCCTTCTTCAGCCTAGCTTGCACCACCTCCTCCTCCTCTGTGATGCCCGAGCCTTCCCAGGACAGCGCCCAGTTGTTGAGGAAGATGGGCTCCTCTTGTGCACTGTCCAGGATGGACAGCTGACATAGTTGCTTCCCAACCAGCAGACTCACAACGTTGTTCTCGGCTGACAGCAGTCTGATCTCTGGGACAGAGCCATTGGGACCATACGCTGCAATTATTTACAAACACAGAACACAACTTTGAAAAAGGAGTTTTAGGACCTTCAGGTTAGTATTTCACGCAATCTTTGTTGAGTTTAAACTTGATTGAGAAAGCACTGTTGCACAATTGCATGACATTTGTGATATGACATTGCAATATAATAATGACTGACATGTCGGATGTCAGTTAATTGCTGTCCTGGGCCTGAAAAAGGGTTAAAATGACCCAGTGTACACACAAAACAATTTTGGTATGGTATGAATATCACATGCCATGGTCTCAATTCTCTGGGAACAGCCAGGTTTGAATAATAAAACGTGGCTCCATTGACACTTTAGAACTCTCTCATATATGATCTCAAACTTCAGAGATTGACAAGATAGCTCTTTGCTTCTCAACAAATGACAACCTATAATGAGCACAGGTGTGACCACTTATCAATTGATATAATAATACTCTACAGAAGATGAGTCCAAAAGATTAGCTCAACTGTAAATGAGAACATATAAAGAATTATCTGATAAATACAATGTTAAGAAGATCTGTCTAATCCAAATGATTTACCGATGCCTTTCAGGAGCTTCTCTGCTGGACATGTCCACAGGATGTCTGGCTTGGTTGCTCTAGGTCCGTGGGAAGACGTCTGGTTGGCTGCCTCGAAGACGGGTACACGAAGGATACTCAAGGTGCCATCCTCTCCCACCACCAGCACAGCTTCTCGCTGCTGGTCTCCATCCCCGCATGACAAGCATTTGTGTAAACTGAAGAGGGGATAGCAATCAGTGTTCAATCAACCATCCACATGTTACTTATACTATTATTTCGCCATAATATGCACAAATCATATAGAGTAGCATTTTGCTTGGCAAACAAATATCAAATTCAGTACACACATGTTAACATTTTTTTAGTTTATCTGCACATGATTCCTTCCTATATAGCACATTTCGTGAAATGTGATTTTTTTTTTTTTTTTTTTTGGGGGGGCAGTAATACAGATTACTGACGTTCATCTTTCTTAATTCAAAAGAAAATACTTCATACCCCTTCATTTCACATAGTATTTTCCCTCAACCTTCCAATGAGCATACTATAACAATTCTCTGTGGATTTGGATTTGTGATTTGGATCAATGGAAATGAAGCCTTAATGATTTTATTGCACTTATCGCACTCAAGTGAAATAATTGATTGCATACTGTATTAATGGACAGCATTATTCTTGCCGAAAAAGTTCATATGGAGCACTCCCAATTCCAAATTTGATTGCCTATGCTTTCTATGATGCATCAACACAGCAGCCACGCACAGTCAAAAGTTTAAAACAGTTACGAAAATGTTTCACATTTGATCTGATTTTGATTTGATTTATTTATTCATAATAATCTTCAACAATGATATACAACTGAAAACAAGGAATTAACAAGGTACAAACATTATCAGGACAGTTCATCTTGAACTGGCAAACAAAATTAATTGTGCAAATTATTATGGAGGGGAACCTAAAAAAAGTACAGCCTGTAAGGTATATGTTACCCATATGTTACCCCGTCTTTCTTTAATTTTGATTAAAGAATGCCCCGAATGAGACGGTTATTCCTGTCTAGATGCTAACTTTGCTCTAGATGTTTATATTTAGGTCTAATTAAGGGTAATATCATTATATCAACATTCTAATTATCCACATTGATTTATACAAGTTGAATCTCTCATTTAGTAATAATTCCTGCTCCGAAATATCCGCAAGTTTCCTTCACAGACTGGCTGTATGTAAGTAAGTGTGTCTAGCTTACTATTATTTTTTGCTAACATAAATTCATACAGGTGGGACCATTCTTACCTCTTTGCATTCGGAACAACGGAGTTCACATACAGAAATCCATCATTTCCTGAGACTTCATTACTGATTATAGCAGTAGATCCATTCTCCACATAAAACTGAAAGTCTTTAATGCTAGAAATACACAAATCTGACTTTAATCGCTGTACACAGACGGATTGTTTCTCCATCGCCGATTTCGGATATTTATAAGTGCATAAATGTAACCTGCTTTCCAGACTTTATGAATTATGTCGACATATTCGGGTAACACCTTCCTCATCCCTAATTGAAAGTTTGATTAACATATCTAAGTAAATTTTATCTAATGTTGATAAATAACCGGAGGAATATTGATCAACTTAAATAATATTTTTAATCATGGCCCAATGGATTTGAGTGTAAATGTGCATACTTGTTTTGAAATGTTCCAGAGCCTGGGAAGACTAGAAGCAAGTGACCCAAGATCACGGCCCAAGATCAGCTGATTTTGCACCTGAGAAAATACTTGTACATGTACACGAATTAGGAAGTCGACGTGCATTGATGGTATAGGCGAAAGCAACATCAAAAGTGACAGCCGAAATGTATATTAACGTTAGATCTAAAAGAATGTTGCTTTAAATTAGATATGCCTTTCAAAATGATAAACGCTATAAAATTAATGGAAACATGAAACTAACTGCATGAAAAAAAAAATTCGGTTAGCCTTAGCGGCTTGAAATGAAATAAAACGATACATACAGGCATAATATATTTTGCTTGTTTGACATTCCCCCCAAAATAACAACGTTTATATCATTAGAACAGTTTGTACATGCTCAACGAATGCGCCTACTTTCACTTATGTCAGTGAAATATGCCAATTTTCTTTCTTTCTTTTTACATTATTGTACAGAAAAATATGACACCTCAAAATATTGTATTTCTGCATGGATTTTACTCTTTATGGCAAATGGCCATTAAGGCAAATTTATGCACGAGTAGTGAACACATAGTCAGTTTCCTTTCACAGAAAGATTAAATGACGAAGAAGGATATTCGTAAAAACAAACAAACTCATGATAATTTGTTTCAAGACCGTACATCTAGCATCAACTTTTAAATACCCTAGATCCGAGACTATATGAGTTTGGCCGACTCTGTTTCAATGTAGGGAGGTGCATGGCGCGTGTTGCATTGTTGGACAAGCAGATAGCAAAATACTTTGCGCCATGTTGCTACCTATAGAGGGTTCCCACGAGCAGCCATATTGGTTTATTGTTTCATAGAGAAAAAAGGGTAGTTTCATACATTTGGGGTTTAGAAAGTATGATTTATTTGTCAATGCACAAAGTCTTCTTACTGCATTTCTAAAGAATACACATGAAGAAGCCTTTTACAGGAGGTGGCTATTTCATTTTGGCCAGCAGATAGGCCTATACCAATATGACCTAGGATCACAAGGGGGCGTGCGGAGGTTCGCACCTCCAGACCACAAAATATTAATTTGTTTTTATATATTTCCTAAAAATGGGGTCGAGCATATATGAGATTACACCCGAACAGGGGGCGAGTTAGTTTTGTCGTCGTCGTTGTTGTCGTCGTTGTTGTTGTTGTTGTTGTTGTTGTTGTTGTTGTTGTTTTTTTTTTTTTTTTTGGGGGGGGGCAGTCGGCGAGGGGGGGGGGGGCGGATTATAGGTCTTTTAGATGGGCGACCTGTTATTGGTAATTTGTGTCCCCCCCCCCCCCCGCCCATAAGCACCCCCATAAGCACCCCCATAAGCACCCCCTCTTGAAAAAAGCTGGTGATGGCACCTGTGTCAATAGTATAGTGTTATTATCACAATACCTACCCATCCAGACCACGTTCCACCATAGCTCTTTCTATATCTCACTCATTCTCCACTGCTGGGGCTTTCCCACTATTCTTGCCTGTCATGGCGTGTCTCTCCTGTCAATACAAGCCTCTGTGATGCACCAACCAGCATTGGTTGCGTGGTTATAACGCGCTACGTACACTTTATGGTCTATTCGCGATTATTTTTAAGAATGATGTACATAATTCGATATTTTACAATAATCACAAATCACAATTATACACAATCATTTGAGTACACATAGTGTATAACCAAAAGGGCAGGGGGCAGCTGCCAGCCCCCCTCCCCCCAAGGCAGTAATGGCTTTGGGGAAAGTTTATTGACACAACTTAGCCATACATTTTGTTGGCACAGGGGACATATTTGTCGGAACAAATTGGATGTCTCTTCCATCGACAAAATGGGTTTCATTTTCAGCATTTTTCTTGCGCTGACAAAAATGTACCCTACATAGTGACAACATCATAATATGAGAAATGTTGTTTATGTTCATTTATATGAAAAAGCTGCCTACGCTTCCATTTCCCCAGATATAAATATTAATGTCGCATCCACCCCCACACAGTCTCTCCCTTTCTCTCTATGTATCTCCCCCAACCCACCCTGGGGGCATCTCATCAAAGGACTTGTCGGATATTTTATCCGACAAGTTTGCTCTTGGCCAATAAGATACAAGCATTTCAGTAGCTTTTAACAGTTTGTCGGATAAAATATCCGACAAATCCTTTGATGAAATGCCCCCCAGATCTCTTATTGTGTTTCCGTGTTGACTTTGCATTTGCCTTCGATCGGCCTACATGTGCATGACAATTAATGTCACTCTTTCTAAACCGAGTCTGGCTAATGCGTTCATTCATTTATTATTGTTCTTGATTAGACTGGCCTGTACGTTTGTCACATATCACGATTCTAGATAGAGCAAGTATCTTTGTTATTGGCTCACTAAATAGGCCAATTCAAGGATAACAGTTCATTCTAATCACGTTTATGCCTATCATAAATGTACTTTGTAATTTGTTGTTTTAATCTTTGAAGTGCCACTTTTGGATTATTTAGCACAATTTTGTCTTGCAAAAAAAGGATTAATAAGGCCTGATTTAGTTCTCATTTTTTAATAATGATACAAACACTTGAACGCTTTATTTTTTACTGAGTTTGCGTATAACCGGCGCAAATATTTGGATATGCCTTTTTACTTCGGCCTATGAGCCTATTATACTTCATTTTTTTTTAAAAGAAAGTGAATGTATATCATTCATTTTGGTTTTCAATATTTTTCTCGTTTCTTGTTATTCCTCGAGCACCAAAACGTGTATAACATTTTTCATCTGATGTGTATTATAGGCCTTTGCTTGGTGCTTCTAATATTGTATTGGCTTGGCAAGCACCACCGCGGAGCTGATATTTTTTGTGTATTGTGAATTCGGGGAATTAAAATCATTGCACATGCAAACATACGCATCTATCATAGATTCCTGTTTATAATAAATTTCATGAAATATTTAATGCAGAGTATAACGGAGGCACCGAGTTAGCGAAGACAAAACTTTAAGTTTACATGAAAAATTTAGTACGAGCGAGCAACTCAATATGCTAATTAGGTAATCGTAGGCTCAACTTTGACCTGTGAATCGATCATCTGTATGAGGCAACATTTGGCACGAGATTCACGCTTGGAAAATTTTGCGTGTGTTGGCCTGTAGAAAGGGACCTTGATCGATCTACATTGTATACGTACTGTGACATAACAAGTGAACGGTATGTATATAACATCTGCACGATAGTCCTACGTAATCATTACGGGTAAAAACTGGCTGGGACTTAAGCTAAAGTGAGAGCTTCCTATAAAGAGAGGCAGTAGTGAGAAATTCATCATCCACCGAAGCTGTATGCTGGATAAAGCTTTCTCTTATATCTTTTCCGTCCGATTTGCTGAATTGTGTGAGCTGGTGATTTTCCGTCGGACCGACCTGATTGTGCATTGTTTACCACGGCACGTAGGCAAGACGGGACTCGGCAGCCGACGGTTTACGCAGTGGTGAACAACACATTGGAGGAGCTACATCACGCAGAAACTGCGTGCAACCAAACCGTGTCTATATCAGATTTCAGGCAGTATTCTATATTTCAAGGCATCTTGATGAGTTGGGGGCATCACTTGTTAACTTGAAATCTTATTTTTTTGCATCAACGAAACAGAAACATGCCACCATCATTACGTCAGCCGGTGTCGGCTGTTAGAATTGCATTGTGGTCTGGAACAAAGCAGACCCAGCGTTCAGCTTCAACCTCAAGTTCTCCTGGTAAATGTTGTAAAATACTTAATTTTACATGTAAACTTTACATATTTCACTTGAGTTTTGATATTTAAAAGCTCGATATTAAGAATATTGTTACTGAGAGTGAGATAAAATGTCATTTTTAGATTACATTTGTCAAATACATGCAAGAAGTGTAGATTCTAACTTGGAGTTGGACAGGTCATAGGTGTATTTGGTAACCAGTCAACTCGCACCACGACCAACTCGCACCACGACCAACTCGCCCCAAATTTGGTCAAGTCGTCCCACATTTTGGTCAAGTCGCCCCACTTTTTGGACAAGTCGTCCCACTTTTTTGGTCAAGTCGCCCCACTCTTTTCTTCACATAAATTCTCACAATTGTTTAGCTTTAAATCTGATATTCCTTCATAAATGGTTTGAAAAATGTATATTTCACATCATGTATACCAAAGAATTAGGAAAAACTCGAATAAATGAGAGGAAAAAAGGTCCATTTCTGATCGTACATTTCCCATGTTCACGGCAATCCTGTTCCATTTTTACGAGTCGACCCACTTTTGGGTATGCGCCGCACACGTTTTTTCTTGACATGAATTCTTCGTGATTTTTTGCTTTAGTCCTCTCTTTCTTCCATCATTGATTTGGGGAATGTATATACCATAATTCCTAAAAAAAATAAAAAGGAATGAGTAAATGTGAACTTTTTCGGTCAAAATCTGATCGTATATCTCCCCGAAATCCCGACAACGAAGGACTGTGTTCTTCCGCGTCCGCATTTCATCGGAAATAAATCCTCTTCTTTTTTGACGATATTTCTTGCTGAAATTATTAATTAAACTCATACTTGTTCCTTTTCGTTTCGGTGTATATCATATTGGTTGATTGCTGGTACAGTTTGTATTGCTAACATAATTCAGTTACGTTTACCGGTAAACAAAAACAAGAAAAAACATTGACCGATGTTTTGCAGCGGTGTACGAACCAACACAGCTCGTCGCCGCAGCCGCAGCCCGCCGCAGCCCGCCGCAGGCCCGGCGTTCCGGAGTGGATTGACCTGAAAAATGACGATCTGGCGGCGAAGATACTCTCCCTGTATTTATCCCTATATAAACCCCGTGTTTACAACATTTTCCAAAACTCTTGCTATTTTGTCTATATTAGATGAGTTTAGTAAAATCGGCAGAATCTTAAATGAAATATCTGCAATGGGGCAGTAGATAAAAATATTGTGGTAGATCTAATATATTATCTACCGGTAAGCTATTTTAATGAGCTCATAAGTATAACTGGTAACAGTGAGAATGCTTTCAGAGGGTCACCTCTTCGGTGAAATCTTGGGTGTCACTGTGCTCCTCGAAACAAAACCATATAATCAGGGGGAAAAAAATCACAGGGGCTCGGGGCGATTTCGAACTAAGTCTACGCTGATCATGGATGAAATACTTTCAGCAACATATCAGCGGGATCATAAAAAAAATATCTGCTCTATAATAGAGCTGTATATATGTAGATTAACAGCTATTGTTTTTTTTTAAGAAGATGTCACTAATAATTTGTTAATTATAAGTTATTGATAACCATGCCCAGTGCTTATAATCACGTTGATATTGGACCTACATCGTAAGCCAAGGCATGCTTCTTTAAACGATGACATTAAGTTAAGGCCAATCCGAATTCAAAATCCGAAAGTTAGCACTTACGTGATTCTTGAAGCTCCGACTCCAACCTCAATTTTAGGTAAAGTGTTGGATCTGCTGGAACAGTTTTGCAGCTATTTGTTCTCTATCTTTGAGGACAATACATGTTGAAATCTGCACCCAGTTAGGCCTATAAGGGCCATGAAAGTTAATAAATTTACATTATGAAGGATGCGATAACATTTTAGTTTTTATATATTCAACTTCGCTATAAGGCATTCATTCAGATGTGAAGGGTTAAATTTCTTGTGGCTCAAATAAAGGCAGAATGTATCTTTTTATTAGATATCTGTGCTAGATGTGTCCGTGATAAACAACTCTGGAGTGCATGGCTCAAAGGAAGCAAAAACAATCAGAATATTTTAGAAAACTGACTTGTCGGGGTGGTGCAGTAAATTAACAGGCGGTTCAAAATTGCTTTCTGGACCTGATGCAAGGTGTTTGTTCTGCATTTTATTACACTGAGGACCACCGTTACTGAAGCATGTTAATGAATATCAAAAGTATTCCACTTTCATGGCATTATGCTTTGATATCGTGTGCTCAGCACAGGCATTAAGCAGGTTTCAATTTGGAAAGAAATATCTTTAATTGCCCACTGTATCTCTAGTTGAAGTTTTGTATTTTTATCATTTTGGGGAGCAAATTTCTAGGAATTTCAACGAAGGAAGTTTTCTTTTTTCTTTTTTTTTTTAAAGTAATATGGAATAATCTAACATACAATATTTGTTTTACATACAAAATTGGCTAATTTCTTTACTCTCTGACATATTGAGCATTTGTGGGATTCAATCATTTTAAAAATGATACTTCAAGTTGTGTAATAGAAGAGCACATGTTGAGAACATAATTGTTTGGTGGCATGGAGTAGAAGAGTTTATAGGAAGAAGGTTGTGTCATTATCCTTCCATAACAGTATCCCTGTTCAGGGAAACGGCGTGAGGTCATAAGTGATCTACTGACAAGGTTCTTTTCAATACTGAAGGTAGTGTTTAAGTTAGTGATTGAATATGTCACTCGACAATCAAAGTTATGTAATTACCTGTTATGTTTTATATTATTTTCTCTTTTTTTCACTGCTTCAGCTATGCATTTAACTGTTACCTTGCATACAAGCACATTTGTCAACTTAGCCCATGAAGAAATGATATCGCATCTGGTAAATAAGTGATGTCTTTGTTATTGGTTTTATGCCTCTGCAACAAAGGCATTGTGGCATTGTGTTTCGAGCCCTGAACTGTCCGTCTGTCCATACGTGCATCCGTCTGGTCTTATTTATGCAATGACTGAAAAGAATTATTGAATTTCATGGTACAATGATAATATGTCAGGGCAATAAACTTATTAGAATCGGGTTTACGTAGGTCAAATAATTTTTGATATCATAATTACAGAAATGATTGATCACATTTTATCAAACATTTTACAATGATGACATAAGACAGGACAATTAACTGATTACATTTTGGCCTATATAGGTCAAAGGACACAGATCATGTCAAAATGTGAAGTGTTGCTTTTTATGTGATCAATTGTGATATACACGATCAAATATCACCAAATGTGGTGCAATGATTATGTCTTTCTCGTTTGAATTGTATTTCGTAGCCTAATAGCAAGTTTTCCATGTATTAAAATTTGAAATTCTACTGCATATTTAATACTTCAGTGTATTAGCAGGAGGATGGAGGCATTACCGGGCAACTGCGCGCAGTTGAAAATTCTCTAGTTCAATTTATAGTCCATAAATACAATTTATACAGCAGCAGTTCATTAATGTTCTTTTTAGTTTCTTAGCTGACACTGTTGGAACATAAAGTTCCCTGTTTTTTCTTGTCCTATTCCTTTGTCTTGACTATCAAGGTGGTAACATATCGATAGAGAAGTGTTCGGGCAAGCTGGAGACAAACAATTTGGCATGGAATCATTAATGATGCTCCACATTTATTGTGCTTGTGGAATGTATCCTTTAACATGGGACAAATTTATCAGAACAAATAACTAATTATACATGTATTTTGTGAAGAGTAATGAATTAAAGTGAAGGTTAATATGAAATAGTATAAATCGTCGCTGTCGCCACTGACTAGTATATTTAAGGTAAAAAAGCCAGGAACAAAAATGTGATAGCATCAAAGGGATCAACTACCTTTGATTCCTTATAGTACAGCTTTCATACACATGCACACAAACACATACTAATTGACTCAATAAAATGATAAATACTCATGTGGAGTGATTTTTCTTTTTTTAATATGAATCAAGACAATGACAGCAATCAACTAATTATATATCATTGTGAATACAAAAGTGAAACACAATACATGTACTAGTATGAAATATAACAAGATAGGCTATGCAGAAATAATAATAATAATACAGTGTAGAATGACCAAATGTCAAATTTCACGTACAATGGATAAAGGCTATTGCACATACTTGTATATAGTGCTGCAAAGTATATCTTATCAGAAGAAAAATGGTTACTATACATATAAGAACAGATACATTTCATTCAATTCATATCAAATTTAATTATATTCTGGTGGCACATGTTGTATTCTCTAGTGTCAGAACAATACCAATGACATAACAGCACTTCCCTCAAAACCCCAAAATACTGCAATCATAAATGCTGTAACCACCACTTTCTCATACTGAACATGATTCCCTCTTTGTCCACAAAAAAGACATTAACATAGAGACAATATGCATTTTAATTAGTTACTAGTTAGATTTCATTATATGGCCCCTGGTTGTTAAGAGTTCAGTATAGTCTGTTGTAGCCATACAAACAGTGAGATTTTAACGAGGCCCCTGAAACGAGTTGACTCATTTTGTGGGTCAGGACAGCCCCAGCCCCCCCCCCCCTCCACCGAAGAGATGACCCTCATTCACACTGTTACCAGTTATACATTTGTACTTATGAACTCATTAAAAATACCTTACTAGATTATACTATAGATCTGAAATAAATACCATAATATTTCTATCTACTGCCCCCCAAAATATATTTCATTTAAGATTCTGCCGATTTTACTAAACTCATCTAATATAGACAAAATAGCAAGAGTTTTGGAAAATGTTGTTAACACGAGGTTAATAGGATAAACAAATACAGGGAGAGTATCTTCGCCGCCAGATCGTCATCTTTCAGTTCAATCCACTCCGGAACGCCGGGCCTGCGGCGGGCTGCGGCGGGCTGCGGCTGCGGCGACGAGCTGTGTTGGTTCGTACACCGCTGCAAAACATCGGTCGTTGTTTTTTCTTGTTTTTGTTTACCGGTAAACGTAACTGAATTATGTTAGCAATACAAACTGCACCAGCAATCAACCAACATGATATACACCGAAATGAAAAGGAACAAGTATGAGTTTAATTAATAATTTCAGCAAGAAATATCGTCAAAAAAGAAGAGGATTTATTTCCGATGAAATGCGGACGCGGAAGAACACAGTCCTTCGTTGTCGGGATTTCGGGGAGATACGATCAGATTTTGACCGAAAAAGTTCACATTTACTCATTCCTTTTTATTTTTTAGGAAATATGGTCATATAAATAAATTCCCCAAATCAATGATGGAAGAAAGAGAGGACTAAAGCAAAAAATCACGAAGAATTCATGTCAAGAAAAAACGTGTGTGGCATGACCCAAAAGTGGGTCGACTCGTAAAAATGGAACAGGATTGCCGTGAACATGGGAAATGTACGATCAAAAATGGACCTTTTTTTCTCTCATTTATTCGAGTTTTTCCTAATTCTTTGGTATCCATGATGTGAAATACACATTTTTCAAACCATTTATGAAGGAAAATCAGGTTTAAAGCTAAACAATTGTGATAATTCATGTGAAGAAAAAGTGGGGCGACTTGACCAAATAAGTGGGACGACTTGTCCAAAAAGTGGGGCGACTTGACCAAAACGTGGGACGACTTGACCAAATTTGGGGCGAGTTGGTCGTGGTGCGAGTTGGTCGTGGCGCGAGTTGACATGGATTCGTGTATTTTTTCTATGTTGTTATGCCATAAATTGTTAATGTTAACTCAGAACTTAACTTAGTCTTAGGATCATTTATGGTGATAAGTTGCTGCTTTTGAAAGGGCATTGATAGTGCGAAATTTAGCTCTTCTATTAATATATGTTGTACATTAGACCAAATATCAGTTTCTGTTAATAATAATAGTTCATCTGCTGAGATCCAGATTGCATGCATCTGGCTGTAAGGAATTTCATTACAAGAATGGCTCAAATGAGATGGTTATTCCTGTGTATTTGTACAAAGTCTGCGGGGGATTCACCGTAATAATGATTTAAGTATTGAATATATTGATTTATTGTAAGATATTGAGATCTGGTCCTTGGCCTCACTACAATTTACCTGAAAGTTGGATCCTTACAGGTACATGTATAAACTGTTGGAAGAATGTTGAAGAATCCATGATGCTCAAAGTTTATCAGCATGGAGTCAATTTTTAGCTTTTGTATCACCCATTGTATGGTTCTGAGATGGTACATGTATCAAGAAATTCAGAATAGTTGGCAACCTAACAGGCATAATTGCGGGAATTTGTAAGTGCTTAATGCATGCATATTTTTGATAAGTGTTTCAATCATGATCCTTTCATATTTTCACTTTTTTATGAGATTTGTTTTAGCGCAAATATAAAAACCTGAAAAAAGTCTTGTACAATGCTAAACATACTGTAGTGTACATTCATCTCATCATTCCTTTAAAGCAGGGCTTGACATGACATTAGGAGGTGCCCAGATGGTTACCATACTCTTTGTGTGACCCAACAAAATATAGCCATACTTCTTGTTTTAGATAAAAAGAGAAGACTGTTGATAGGTAGACTAGGTAGAGTTGCTAGAATCGAGGAGAGAATGAGTTGAATGTAGATTCACTAAAAGTTGCTGTTTTTAGGATCCAAATCATCCAATAGAATCGAGTTGCTAGAATCGAGGAGAGAATGGGTTGAATGTAGATTCACTAAAAGTTGCTGTTTTTAGAATCCAAATCATCCAATACACATTCTAATTTACTATGTAGTAAAGCTCCCAGTTCTTTCAGAAGGAAGCATTGCTTTTGCCAAGCTGCATACACAATTTTAACCGAAAAGAAGTAAACAAAGTCTGACCAGGTCATGTCCTGGTGATAAGCCACTTCAGCAAACAGAAGATATTAAGCACATCTATTGTTAGTAGACTTTTACAAGACCATAAATGCTGCTTAAAGCACAGTATTGATTCAGGTACATGTATGAGCATAGCATTACCATAGTTGCTAGTCATGTGCTGAATTATTTTCCCCCTCCAGAGATCACAGTACAATGGACACAGGCATACTGCGAGGAAGGGATTATAGCATTATAGTGTGGTCATTGAATCATATTAATTTAATTGAAGCTTTTCAAGTAAGGACTAAAACCTTGGAGACAGATTCCCACATAATACTTCTTAGTCATGTGCTTGGGCTTACATTTTCTTTCCCTTGACAATTTACGTGTTACGTCACTGAAAGAGTTAGGTACCATGTCTAATTTCACAAAAGTAATGAGAAAGTCAGAATCTATCATTGCCTTGTTTTTATAGACGTTGTGTAGACGGTACAATCAGTGAGCTGTAGCCTGCGGGATTACTATTGATGTATTCATGCATGAGAAGTACACAATCCAGTAGGCAGTCAATGGTTTGAGTAGCAGCCAAAGGGTTAATCATGATCTGTGACTGTGTCCTTGCTCCTCAGTCTGCTCCAGACATCTTATACAGCGGAGTAGCCTCAAGGCTTACCACCGTCTCAACCGCCTCGTCGCCATCCCAGTGCAATGCCGGGTCCTCAGCACGTCAGTCCCCTACCTGTCCACATCGGGGGATGACCAGGGGGGCTCCAAGGGGGACCCACCCCCAGCGAGGAGGTCGTCTAGGGGAGGGGGCAGCAGCAGTAGTGGAGGGGATGGGGGAAAATCCAACCAGCTCAGCTGCCCCAAGTGCGGAGATCCATGCACCCATGTGGAGACGTTCGTCTGTAAGTGTTAACCAGTCAAATTTTTATGCACATTATTTGTATTCCTCCACCTTGTCTTATTCTTCTTCTTTCTGTTACCATGGCTGCTGCACTCTTCTGTCTCTGCCTCGATCTTTTTCTTGCGCTCGTTCCATATACATGTACAGTACCTTTTCTGTTTCTCTGTCTTAGTCTCTGCCTCACTGTCATTCGTCTGTAAGTGTGTACCAGTCAGATTTTGTGTGCAGTCTTTGTTTTCCTCGACATTGTCTTATCCTCCTTCTTTCTGTTCCCTTGGCTACTGCACTATTTGTTTTGGCTTTCTCTTCTGCTTCTCAGTTGTAGTCTCTACCTCACATTTTGTCACAGTTTGTCTATCAGCTTTTACCTGTCAGGATTCTATTTGTGGTATGGGGGTATCTTTTTTGTAACCATGTGGCCAATTTGTCACCACATGTTCATACAACTGACCCAAGTAAGGAAATGGCAATGTGCCATGATTTCCTATTGACATTGATAGGTGAGTGCAGTACAGATTTGCTGAATGATTCATACATGCAGGCCTCCGTCTAGATTTAATTGGAAACATAAACATACTTAAATCCTTTTTAAAGTTAAACCTCAATCTTATTCTTTGAAAGTTGTTTTCACTTCCTGCTGTACAACATGAATAAGTACAAATACATGTGTTTTTTGTGATATCTTGTTCTTTTATGCTGAATATATTTTTTTAAGGTTGTCCATTCTATAATTAGTCTATACCATGTGCTAGGCTTGCCCTTAACGGTGCCCCAAGGGACAATGGCCACCTGAAGCAATGGTCTGCCACCTGAAATTCTCCAATTGGTGGCCTGGCTGACTACCAAAAATAGTCTTCGCTCACAGTGTTGAGAGTTTGTACTACCTGGAAATCCATTTTGCCGCATGGATCTCATGCTAAATTGGCCATGTTGGACACTTCAAAAAAAAAAAAAAGTAATGGGCAAGCCCTGCCTGTATCATGTACAGTGTAGGAAGTCAATCTGAATGAAATTAAATCTTCCACCCTCGCAGTTAAAAAAAATATACCACAGGGGCTCAGAGCCATTGTAGCCCCCCAAATGCCCACAAGTGCATGGCAAAACAGCCCTGTGAAAACTTCACTTTCTCATAGTGTTTGTTACATGAGGTGAGGATTAAAAAGAAGCCGCTGCAATGTTTTTTGATAGGATGATAATTTAATGATATTTCTTCCCCCTGCAGCCTCGACTCGTTTTGTCAAGTGTGAGAAGTGCCATCATTTCTTTGTGGTGCTGTCGGAAGCTGACAGCAAGAAGAGTATGAAAGAGACTGTGGCTCCCAAGTCAGATAGACCACCACCTCCTCCACCTAAGAAGGTAAGCAAATACACAAACAACAGACACATCTTCAAATATAAACATATACCAAAGAAGGTAAACGAATGTACATATACACAAACAACAAATTCTTGTTCAAATGGGCCTGTCCGTGTCTACAGTAATGGGTATATTTCTGTTCCATTCACTTATAACATCATTTGCATAAATCTTTTATATTCCAATTATTTTTTTTTTGTCTCTTAGATAAACGAGCCAATAATGATAAAATATAAAAGAAATGTATTGATTTGCACTTAACAAGGTTTGTATGCTTCAGAAAAGTTGCCTTGTACAAATTTGCTACAGCAGGTTGGTAACGGGACAGACGAATTTGTCATACACTTGTCTGTCCTCTTACCAATGTGATATTACCAATATGTACAGCATTAGTTTAGAAACATATAATAAATGAACATTCAGAGCAGGATTTTTTTGGAGGAAATTGATTCAACACTCTGTCATATTTTGGTGGTGCAAGGTGGTCATAATTTCAAATGATTCAATTGTGCCAAAATATATCCCTTTACTGTAGACAGACCCAAATACATACTGAAAAATACTCCCTCCTCCACCTATTAAGGTAAGCAAATACACAAACAATACTGACATTCAAATGCATACAAACTACCAAAGTCTAGGTTAATGTACAAACAACAGATTCATGTTTAAATACATACTGACAAATAAATGTACCCCCTTCTCTACCAAATCATTTTCATATAGATACTGACAACCTTCTCTTATACCAAAGAAGGTAAACAAAAACATTTTTTCAATTTCTTGTTTTGCTTCATGCTGTTGAGTAAAAAAAAAAAAAAAGATCTTTTAACAAATTATGCAACACAGCTTTGGAGACAAAGGGAAGAATAGGTATGTGATACTGCGTACTTCTTGCATACACAGTATATGTTTTCTAAATATGTTTACTAGTAGCTCAGTGAATTACATCTCTGCTTGGATTGTTAAGACCCCTGTCTGTGCCTTTGTAAAGATAAATATATGCTTGACTTTGTTTTGTTTTGATGTACCTTCTATAAATATGTGTAGGTACATTCATTGGGACATGTCTATGTGAGTTCTAAATAGTTTTGAGACCACAACTGAGAAGGATGTGTTTGTAAACAGGAGGAATTTCCATACAAAGTGAAGTGCATAAGTTCATTAAAGCATGTATTCTAGATTGTGTAGGGAATAACTTTAACGGGTGTTTATAGTTTTAGCTGATTACCAGGTAGTCTTTCTACAGGGTTAGTGCTCTCAACAGGTTCAATGTGTAAATTTCCTTCTTTTTGTTGTTGTTCAGAAGTCTAGACCAACAAAGTAACGATTCCATTGTGAACTAGTGGCCATATGAAGGAGCAAATATCACTTATTGTTATCATACATATTCACAGCATCTGTGATATATAAAACCCTATTGTTGGCTTCATACAGAATGTGTACACATGCTGCAATAAGCCAGTTCGTAGTTACACCATCGTCAGAAAATCCAATGAATCACGTACTACGAGAATGCAGACTGGGACTTGTTCTTGAAGTAGTGTTGGGTGATGGATGTAAAAAGACATTTTACAGCGTGCTCATAACAACAATAGAAGCAGGTGCACAAGGTGGAACGTTCTTTCACTACCATATCAAAGCTGAATAGGTGTTCTTGTATCTGCATGACAATGGGTATGAAGGTTGTCAACTTTCCATTTTACTCTGTGAGTGTTTCGATTGACCTTAGGTAATTTGTACCAGCAATAATCTGCTCATACGCACATTGCAACTACAAACTGGCTTATTGGTTACAGTTGCTTTGTTCCTTATCTGACTGATGCGTCATGAGCACTTTATTCTGTGCATGCCGGAAAAACTGTAGCTTTGTAGGATTTGTGCATTGTGCATTTGTGCAAGTCGATCTGTGTAAGAGCAAAGCTAATCAGTGAGAGGAGAAATTATATCTAGAAAATTGTCAGGTTTCTATAATTTTGGTTAGAAAATGCTGATTTCCTGAGCATTTTCTTGTTATTAGATCAATGGTGAGTCTACAGGAGACAAAGCCAATGTACAGTGCGTAAGGATAACGGAATTGATGCAAGCATTTTGAAGTCTAAAAAAGTTGTTGTTATTTAATTGAAATGTTCAGATTTTTCCCTAATCATTTCCTATTTTTTATTATGTATATGATTGCTTACTTTACTGTTGGTTTTTATTTTCCTTTATACACATTCATCAAACCGATTCACTGGGTTGTACATGTATTCATAAACTGTAGCAATTGCTTGTGCTAGCCTTATGCTTTCCATCTGTATGGGCAAGCAAAGAGGCTGCACAAGCAATTGCTACATGTACTTTTCGGCAAATATGGCCCACTGTATCAACCTGTAGAGGCTTAATCTGTGGTTCAATGTTCAACATACACACTTAACATTTATTTCCTTGGTATAGCATCTGCAATCTAACTGTACATTCATGAACATATGTTCAAACTTCATAGAACTCCCATCAACATGAATCATATTGAATGACAGTATAATGATATGGCATACTCAGTAAGGAGAGAAAGAGAGAGAGAGAGGGAGAGAGAGAGGGAGAGAGAGAGAAAGAGAGAGAGAGAGAGAGAGGGGGGGGGGAGAGATGGAGGAATGAAGAGAGAAGAATGTAGAGAGATGAATGTAGAAAGAGTGTAATATCAACATGCAAAGTATGCATAAACTTCTAATTTACAGTGTACACAGTGTTCATTATACATAATGTGCATGTTACTGCATGGATTTTCTCAGGCAACCCATGGAAAGGCAATGTGATATAGAATAAACAGAAACAGTCACATTATTGTAATTAAGATTCATCATACAGTTACTAATGCTATTCTGCACATCATGATACCATTATTCCTTGACTGAATGTATGCATTTCTTAAACAAATTTTATAATAAATATATGCTCTGTCTTTAATGCAGATGGAACTTCTCTTAGGCCCTAAAGAAAAACATTATCATTCCATTTGTTCTTGATACATCACCATTATATGTTAATTGAATGCATGTTGCACACATAGACCAACATGCACACAATCCCATCTGCCCCACCTGTTACACTCTAAGTACTGTTTCTGTTGACTTTGAAGCTTTGGTCTACAGTGTGTCTCAAAAGACAAACTATACACTTTTGAAATGGCTGCCAAATAAAAAAATATTTGATTCTGGGGATGTATGGATAGCTTATGGTCTCAACTTTCATCTGACACCAAAACGTCCAAAAATAATTCTTGCTTGAATGAGCAATGCTCACTTTTGTTAATGGTATGAAAATTATGCTGCGCAGGAATTAGTCTTCCAATTTATGGAGAGGTTGAATATTGAATATTCAATTATGGGTTGTCAAAAAAAAAAAGAATGTCAAAGATGCCGGCAATTTATTCTTCAGGTCAATGGATGACCTGAAGAATAGGCAGCCAGTAGCTGAGACATTCCTTTTCTTTTTCAACAAAATGTGTTTGAATAATGAATATTCAATTCAACCTCTTGCAAAATTGAAAGGCTAATTCCTGCGCAGCCTTATTTTCATACCCTTAACAAAAGTGAGCAGTGCTCATTCAAGCAAGAATTATTTTTGGACATTTTGGCGTCAGATGAAAGTTGAGACCATAAGCTATTCATACATGGAAATCATTCTCCCCAGAATCAAATATGTTTTTTATTCGGTAGCCATTTCAAAAGTGAATAGTTTATTTTGAGACACACATTATAGACTAGCTATATTTACATCTAATACATGTATGCAATGTGTCTGTTTCTCCTGCCAGATCTACGACTACCTGGATAAGTATGTTGTGGGCCAGGCCCAGGCTAAGAAAGTCTTGTCTGTAGCTGTGTACAACCACTACAAGAGGATCTACAACAATATCCCAGCAGCAGCACAGAAGAACGCAGCCGAGGCAGAGGGCAAAGGGCAAGGTGGAAACTTCACTCCCAGAGGTAATCACATGATTGATCACATGATTTGCAATGTATGTTTCTAAATGTCCCTTTTACCTCTGAACCCATCACGTACATAAAGTGTTATTGCAGGTGCACTTCATACAAAATGAAAATTATATTCTTTTGTGTGTTTTCCTCAAATTTACAGACAATATGAGTTGGCAACAAAACATGTCATGGTTCACTGCAGATAAGCCATTCAACCGTTCTCTATTCTGTTTTTGATTCTCAACTTAGTAGCCAATATATCTTAACTCTTTTAATACATGTATGTAAACAAAGACTAGCTACATACAAAATACTATCTGTATTGAGGTTTCATATTGGAAATGGTTATTTTCTTATGGATCAGTAATTACAAATGTTTTGAATCTCCAGCCATGAACAGGAGCTAAGAATAGCTTTGCCCTGCATTGCATTGCAGTGACCCCATTATTTCCGTTGTTGGGTATTCGTGGTAAGACTGAAGGTGACCTCCAGAAAGAAGATCATGTCTGTTGTGTGTGTTGTTCCTGTCCATGACCCATGTGTATGCTTGCTGTTTTCTGTCCAGGGTGTACAAAGTGCAGCCACATAATGGGCATGAATAAATAACTCTTGTTTTCTTAAATGCTTAATATGTTTGGTTTCTGAGTGACCTGGAGTGTGCGTGTTGAAGTACACACAATGCACAGTAATTGCAAACAAGAAGTCTGCAATATGGAACACAATGTATTCTCATTGAAAGTTTCTTGTTTGTGCATTGTAGATGATATGTTCATTTCTGAGCTTCAGTGGATCATGTTTTTGTTATTTATTTATCAATTGTGTATGATGTTACCTAAAGTGTTATTGTACTATTATCATGTCTAATGTCACACTGTGATGATATTGTTTTATTTTGATCAGATTTAAGTTCATGTCTATTGTGCTTTCCGCATTGAAGAAAAACAAAACGATAACATTCAGATATCTGCAGAACACATGGAAGCTAATGCAAGCTACATGTATGTAGATTATCACATCAGTCAACTGCACAATGAATGCAGATACCATAAGAGGTTGAAATCATAAAGCATCCAAAATTTACAGTCTTATAGTACAAAAGGACATAAACATGAAAAACCTGCTGATCATGTACATACATGTATGTACATGCACATGTTTTAGCGTCTACATGTACATTATGAAGTGATCCTATATATATAAAGTAGGAGGCCTAATTAAAATGAATATAGGTAACTGTACACACCATCCGAAATTTGCATACAGTTATGTATAATGGAAATTAACTCTTTAACACTCTTGACGATACAATGTACATACATGTATGCTATTTCCAGTATGTTATTGCTGGTAATCTGGACGTATAAGTTTACTTGAAGAATGTTTTTTTAACCATCACAATGGTTTCCCAGCTACACAATGTAGTACCATTGAAATAAGTATCTTTTTTCTGAATGAACAGACCCAAATGTGTACAGGTGCAAGGTTGCTAGTGGTGTTGAAAAGGCAAAACATATCTCGTGTGCAATCAGTAATGCACACATTTCACATGACCTGAGCCCATCATGTGGCATTGCTCAGGTGTGAGCTACATACTGTAAGGTGTTGTGAAGGCTAATCAATCAAAGTAAATGCACGTATACCACCTGAATGCCAACTTTATTTACACCAAATAATGAATCAAGTTCATAGTCAGAAGAATTTCCCTTATAAATGTAATTGAAAGAAGGGAAGATATCTTGTACCGATGTTCAGGACTGTAAAATAGTTCCATTTTATATACATTTGTGTACTTGTACTTGTACATTGTACATTTTTTTTTTACCCCGGTAGACACTTGTGTAGATCAAACTACAATGTGCTGTTGAAACTTTTATTTGCATGTATGTATGTCTTGTTGATTATTTTGAGCCTGCTTTTCATATTGGCTTTCTGTCTGTTATGTATGTCAGTCATCCACATTGTTCACAATGATTCTCATCATCAAGCATTCTGACAATGTACAGAACTGCTGTACCGTATCTTGCAAGAAGCACAAAGAGCTTGATTCCCCAGCACAGAGGAAGTCACATGCTGTGTCCCAGTTTTAATCCTAATCCCATCCCTCTAATCCTGTACAGAGCTGCTGCAGCTAGCAGGCATCAGTAACCAGGGCAATGCCCTAGGGGCTTCCTCAGGCCAGCCGCCCAGCCAGGGGCCAGCAGAGCCAGATCACCAGCACAGAGGAAGTGACCTCCTCTATGCCAGTATATTTGACCTCAAGCTGGACAAGAGCAACATCCTCATGCTGGGACCCACAGGATCAGGTATGCTACATTAGCCTCACTTCCAGGTGTTATCAAGTATTCATTATGTCAAATACTAATACAGTATGCAGTATACAAATACTATTGACAAGGCTAGTCCTCATTTTTTTCTGAGCTGGAGCCTGGAGAAAAACTAATTTGGCAAACTGCAGATCTGTTCATTACTCATTTTATTCTTTACAGATTCCAGTGTATAGCAATTAATTCTGCTGGAACAGATGAGTGCAGCGTGTGTAACCTGATTGAGTGAGCCCAGTGATTAAACAAAAATCCATACTTTAACAACTATACTATTTATGCATGCTTCACCAAACATGCATCCTGCAAATTTAAAGTCCTCATCTTTTCTAAATTTACAACTTGATTACCTGTGTTACCAAAGACAACTAGGCAGGAGGAATAATTATATTTGATTCTTTTGGATTTCAGTTGCCAAGCAGTTTTTATATCAAGTCTTTATACCAAATATCAATGAAATTTTGCCATTTTGTACTGTTATGTACTGTACCATATATCTTGATTGCCACATGCTGTTTGTTGAAGGCAGACTGACTTGTGATAAGACATGGAAAAGGAAAGATGGAGGTCACCCAAGGAATATTGTCAACACCCTGTGGACTGTTCAGGATGTGCACAGTTTCCTGTTTATAACTGCAATACAACTGTCTTTTGTGTAATAGATATCTGAATGACGTTGGTTCAAGTTTATTCAAGCTTTTATGAGTGGAGGAATTATTGTCTCATTTGTAGCATATCTGTTGTATTTTACTACCCAGTACATGTATCACACAGGTCACATGTTGGCTCACAGTGTACACTTTATCATTAGGATCACATTATGTTGTATTCTACCTTTTATTTAACACTGTTAAGATAGTATACCAATTTTTTGAATGAAATGATGTATTGATGGATAAGTGACTGCAATTATTATTACCAAATTACTTATAGGACTCCCTTTTCTCAGCATTTGAAGTTACATAAAATGACACTACTTACAAAAGCATGTCATGATCCATTTTCTGTGTTTCATTCCAATGCCTGAAAAAAGAATTTTGTGGCTATATGAGTTGCTTGTTACAATTGAACTGATATTACAATCAAACCTGTCAACAGAGACTAATGCCTTTATACCTGTCTGTAAAGACCACTTGCAATGTAACTTAAATCCCTCCTATATCTTTGCATGTAGTTGCACCTTTTTATAAAGGCCACTTTCTCTGATCCCATGTATATGCTTGACTGTTGTATTTTTTGTTCATTGCTGTTCATTGCTACTTTTGTTATTTTCCCTTCAGGTAAGACACTTCTGGCCCAGACGATAGCTACGTGTCTGGACGTGCCTTTTGCCATCTGTGACTGCACCACGTTGACCCAGGCTGGCTACGTGGGTGAAGACATCGAGTCCGTCATAGCCAAGCTGCTGGCTGATGCAAACTTCAACGTGGAGAAAGCTCAGCAAGGTAATGCTCTCTAAATGCTCTCTAAATTAATGAAAAGCAAAATATGTGAACCAGAGGGATTTGAACCTGCATCTGCTGCTTACCGGGCAGTATTTTTTTACCACCAGGAGGGTATTTCACCAAGCTGTTTGTAAGTTACGAACGACCTTACGAGCGACTGGTGATCCCTTCTTTTGCTAAATCAGATTCTCAATGAGCAAAGTGTGGTACCGCATTTAGCACAAGAAGGGATTACCAGTCGTTCGTAAAGTCGTTTGTAACTTATGAACAGCTTGGTGAAACACCCTCCAGGTTTGTTCTGATCAACAGAAAAGCCTTATAGACAATAACAACAATAATAACTGGATTTTGCAGTGTTTTTCTGGGATTTATTTCAATTAATTTTTATCAATCTGGTTTACACCTGGTATTAAGTAAAGCTTGCTCCATCGTCCCAGCTCATTAATAATGTCACTATCCTGGTTGTAACCATGTGGTTTCTATCGTCTCCACCAGGCATCATCTTCCTGGATGAGGTGGACAAGATTGGGGCGGTGCCAGGCATCCACCAGCTGAGGGACGTGGGGGGTGAGGGAGTGCAACAAGGCCTCCTCAAGCTGCTGGAAGGCACCGTGGTCAACGTGCCAGAGCGCAGCTCACGCAAGCTCAGGGGCGAGAGCGTCCCCGTGGATACCACCAATATCCTCTTCGTGGCATCCGGTGCCTTCAACGGCCTCGACAAGATCATCAGCCGCAGGAAACAGCAGAAGGTAGGATCGTGGTCGCCATGAGCGGGTAGTCTTTATGTACTGGTTATTTTCACACAGGTTCCAATGGGATGAATTGTTCAAGGGAAACAGTGAATAGGGTCCTCATCGGCAAGTAATCATTCTGGACAGGTGGTCGTTACAGCATGTTTCACTGTAGGAATGGTTTATCTTGTAGCGCTTGATCTGTAACGGTAAACAAGCCTAGTCAAACCTGTTTGGAAAGACCACTCTCACAGGAATAAAGAACAGGGAAAGGGGATAATTCAAACGAAGGGAACAAAGTAAACCATTTTGATAAGATTTTTATGATTATCATTGTTCAATGTTTTTTTCTTCTTTGTCCTACAGTACCTTGGTTTTGGTGCCCCAGCCAATGTGAGCCAAGGCCGGCGTGCTGCCACCATCGCAGACCAGACCAGCCAATCAGATGGCACCAGCGCCAAGGAGGACAACGAGGAGAAGGATGCCATGCTGCGGCTGGTGGAGTCACGTGACATGATTGAGTTTGGGATGATCCCAGAGTTTGTGGGCCGCTTCCCGATCTTTGTCAGCCTGAGCTCCCTGGATGAGGACATGCTGCTGAGGATCCTGACAGAGCCACGTAATGCTATCATCCCGCAGTTTGAGGCCCTCTTCCAGATGGACAATGTAAGTTCACCCTTTGTAAGAACAAGATTAACTCCTGCTCATACTAGTCCCTCTAAACCCAGGTGTGGTGAATGGGTACCTGGCAGGAATGTGTATATCTGATCAAAGTAGCTCATCTCATTTCTTGCACCATTCTTGGGATGAGATCACAAATAATCTGCATTCTATCAGTGATCTCATTTTCTCTCTTCAATGACCCAGTAAGAAGTGTTTCCTCATTGATTTTGGTAATGAACAGAAATTTAAAATCTCAAAATCAACGTTTGCTTCAAGCCCCCCAAATGTTCCTTTAGAAAACAAATGCTTGGTACTTTTGCAACAGTGTTTCTCCTACACATGATATGGAGCAGCATTTGTTTGGCACAGATTCATGACTAAGTGTTTCCCACTTCAGTCAGTCCTGTAATGTGTACGCTCTATGGACACTGATTCAGAGCTGCCAGCCAATGTCATTTTGTTGTATTTAGTCCAATGTCAATGGTGACAAATTACAATACAATTTTACTTGAGTTGTTGCATGACTTTGGACTCGAAAAATTCTGAGTGTAGACATTATATATAGGTATGCAATGAGATGTTGAGCAGTTATCTGTGGATCTTTCCTCTATTTCAAAATATATTTTTTCTTACTTCACAAAATACTATGTTTACTTGTAAATTATGTTTTTTTTAGAAGAGAAGTGAAATGTCCATTTTGTTTTATGTTGCCCTATGTGCTGATTGGTCTTGATATATTTGATGTTGTTTCCCCTTGACAGTGCCAGTTGAACATCACTGAGGATGCATTGAGGGCAGTGGCTAGCATGGCTCTTGAGAGGAAGACTGGAGCCAGGGGACTGAGGTCAATCATGGTGAGTGGGTAGCAGCATGTCTGGACTCTCAATAGTCAGTATAGATGTGTGGGGGCTCGTTTAGATTAAGCCCCAAAAATGCAGACGTGTGCCCACATTGGTAATTTGACTGATTTGATTTGATTTGATTTATACATATTTCTGCTTGATTTCCAATACAGCAAATGAGAATACAATAGTAGAGACAACATGTGCCAAATTAATATATAAATTAATATATAAAAAATGAATGAAATACGAAAAGCAGCCTATTCATCAAACGTAATGAGAAAAAAAAATGGTCTCCTGTTTAAATGATAGTCCAAGCAATTTTTTTTTTCTTTTGTCCCTTAGCTTTGATGTTTAGGCTAAACTGTTCACAGAGAAATGTTTGGTCAGCCCCTATTGTGTCTAATGATATTTCTCTGTCTTTCTTTCTGTCATTTTCTGCACACAGGAGAACATCCTCCTTGAGTCGATGTTTGAGATCCCAGGCTCCGACATCGGCGAGGTGGTGGTCGATGCCGAAGTGGTCTTCGGCAGGAAGCAGCCTGAATTCATTCTAAGGACATCGCGACCTGTTGAGACAGATTCCCCTGTACAGGCCGAAGCTGTGCAAGCCTAACTAACACAAACACATCATTGCAGTCACCTAGGCAGTCCATGTACCATAGTAACAGTCCTTGCAACTTCCAGTCAAACTTCGTACCATTCATTGTGCTGTCATTGATTAACTTGTATCATTTCCATATTTTTTTAGTTGTTGTTCAGCATTATAGTGTGGCATGTGTTCTTTGTTATGAGAAGTGTATGCTTGAGTTATGTTATCCTTCAAACTTGATTTATGTTTTAAGTGAAGACATAAAGTATAACAATGGTTGCTATAATTGCTTTTAAGGCTCTGGTAGCATATCCACTATGTTATGACAAATGAACTGATGAAATATGTTATCCTTTAATTCTCTAAGTACCGTTGGCATGGCAATGTTATTGTGGGATTTTTCAAGGCCCAGTAATGTGAAGGGTTAACTTTGGTTTATGTTAAGTGAAGTGAATACATGTACATACAGTATAACAATGATTCCCTAATTTGCTTTTAAGGATTTGGTAGCATGGCCACTATGTTATGACAAATGTGCTCATGAAATATATCTCACCCTTTCACTGAGATTTGCATTTCAAACACTTTGTATTAATTGATTTAATATGAACTGTATATTATGTTATTTTTTTAATTATCCCTGTTGATTAAGTTCAATCATGAATATATGATTTATGTAATTCATTATTATCCCTTTTGTAATATAATTTGCTTTAAGACCTTTTTCTCTCGATTTTGAAATCACCAATGAGAAAATAGTAGATATTACAGATATGTGTGCCTTGTGGAACATCCTAGAAACTCTACACTGTACATAAATGGATTTCTTATCTTGTAAAATGTTTTAAGGTTCTGAATGAAAGCGTGTGTACATAAATTTCATATATATAGATATCTATATATAAAGTTATGTTTGTAAAATTGCTTTTACCATACTTCTTCTGTTTCATGAACAATGATTTCCTTTCCGTTTTTTTGGTTTGCATTAGAAATTGACATCTTCTTGGTTGTATGCTTTGAGGAATATGTGGTGGATAATTTGGAGGATGTTTCTAAATGATCACTGATGCAAAGGCTAATCTTCACTTCTAAGATGATATCTCAGCTCTAGTTGCCTGTGAGACAAGTCTAGAAGATCATATTCCTTCAGATGTTGATACACTAAATTTGCGGTTCAGTATTTAATAAGGAATATGAAGGTGGATATTCAAACTATGGTCAGTTTCATAACATGGTAACTTATTTCAGTAGCAATCACACAGGTTGCTGAAGTTGAGAGAGTATTTGAACTCGATGGAGTCGATATGTGTTTTGTACAAGTCGCAGTGATTGAATGTTGTACATATGTAAGCACCTGTAGGATTCATATATGTAGAAGCATGTTTTCTCTTAGAACTTGCTTCTGTATGGAAACTAGAGTATGAAACTGCAAGTATGACAAGTGATATGGAATGACATTGATCAAATTCATAAATGCTGCTTCTTTCTACATCTATTTTTACAACACATGTTTTTGTTTTGGAAAGAGCAATGTCGAGTTGATACTTCTATGGCAATTATGGATGTTTCTTTTTTGTATCATGTTGTCACCGTGCAAATGCATGTTCCTAAGTTTCTCCTGTCTGTGTGAAAAATGTCCAGAAATATCTGGCAGCTCTGAAAGAAGTGGTTGAGTCTGTCGTAGGTGAAATATCAATCATAAGAATTTCCAGCAAAAGTTCCAAACATGTATCGGAATAAGTGTGCGATAATGATATGAATGGGACTCATGTTATACCATGGGCTATTGCCTGTAGCTTGTGCCCATACACAGATTTTAAAAGTAAGTTCAGATATTAATCCCAAAGTGTTAATAATGACAGAAGAACAAAACATATTTGTTTCCTTGACTTATGTAGGTTTTTCATTGTGAAATGATAGATGTAGGCATACATACAGTTATGTTCAGTTATTTGCTGAATAATTATGTAGTAACATTAGTAGTATAGTATTGCTCTATAGAATTCAGTCATTCATGATTGTAATGTCAAAAGGTGTTTTTAAAATCAAAACCAGTTTTGAACTGCTGGACTATAAATGATTAATGTCAAGATAACATTGTGTGTACCGGTATGTGAATGAAGACATGACTTTACAACAAACTAAATGGCCTTTACTGTAGCAATAGGTCAGCAGGACACTATTCTCAGGTGCAAATATTTCAGACGGCATAGTGGTTAATTTCTGTTTGTGAAAGCTTTCCTGGCAATGAAAATGAGGTAGGGTTATACATAAACATGAAATGATCCGGGAAGGATACAACTGTCTGGGTTATGGGAAAACAGCAATAGGTATTCTTTTTGGGGGCTATTTTAACCATTTGTACAGTGGCATTTATTACGCAGAAGCACAAATACAAGGATTTTAAAGCACAAAATCCAGTGATGTCTCTTTGTTGTATTGGTAAGCAGTAAATTTAAGACTGAAGGGGTATCTTCTGCATTTTTGCATTGAGATGCATATCATAAGAACCCCCCAATGGAGGAGTACAAAGTTAATCTTGATAGAATTCATGTGAAAAGGGTTAAAAAGATATTTTGGGGGACCAATTATAGTCTTTTCTTTTTGTAACCCCCATAGCTTAATAAGAATTCTCATTTATTGTTCACTAAGCAGTCATTAAATACATGTAAACTAATTAACAAATAAACTCCTACATAGAAGATGGGCAAGCCAAATTCAATGGTATCATTTATTTCATCGTTGATTAGCAGTGGAAATGTGATAATGGTGATATTTTTTTTCTTCATTTTTTTTAAAAGGGAAGTAAAATAATGATCACACACATGCCAAGAAAGAGTTTGGACTAGTGACATGATGAATGGATGCAGTTCAATGGAGTTAGGGGAGGGGCAGGTATTGGCCCAGGACTATCTTCCATATGTATAGGCCTCTCAATTTTGTGTGTTCATGATTCACTTAAATTACTAGAAATGAGGATTTTTGAAGGACACATAGAAATCATTTGAGGGAAAAATTCAAAGCTGTCTGGGTTTGTGTATGAAAGTGCATATTCCTACATGTATCTATTTACCTATTTGCCAATTGATTCAAATACTCAAATGTGTTTGATATAAAAAGAGTTATTCCTTTGATACAGGGAGTGGTATCTTGAAATAACTTATGAAATATTGGCAACATGTACATATTTTACCGGTTTCACAGAAAATTTGTGGCTATATCATGATAAAAGTCTCTTAATAAAAATTGTAAAGACATTCGTTCTTCTCCCTTTGTGCATTTATTTTCTCGTGTGAAGTCTTGTAAGTTGTAAGAGTTGTTGTAAGAGTTGTAAGTTGTAAGTTGTAAGAGTCTTTAAGTTGTAAGTCTTCCAAGAGCAAACAAAACCAATATGGTTGAACTTTATTCACCCATGATAACATGAATTGATAATGTAAAAGGAGAGTATATGGGCCTAGGGGGTGAAACCATGAAATAAGAGAAGCAGATTGAAAAAAAAACAGTTCTTTGTTTGAAAATCCTTACTAGCAATGAGCCCAGATTATTAACTTTGGACAACTCCAATGGGCAAAAGTGACTGCACTGACTTTTCAAGAGACAATGCTTGGTCTGTATTGAGAAACCTCAACGGTTATGGAGATAAGATTTTTTTATACACACATATACATAATTTTCACATATTACGGCTGATTCTCAAAATCATTACATATCCAGTGAAGCCCAAGATCACCTGCACAGTGATTGCATTTGCTGACTGTAAGATTTGAAGGGTGTTGTATCACCAACAGCGATAGATTGCAAGCACTGTGGAGTTGATTTCAGGCACCACTGTATCAAGGTTTAATACATCTTTAAAAGACACAACATTAGATTATCATTTCTGATCACTCCAGACAAAAATAATGAGAAAAGCAGGTCCAGGACACATGTTACTTCTCTGATTTCATGTGTGGAAAGACTCCCACTATTTTATTGATATCCATACTCGATAGATCAAGGATGTTACTGAATATCATTGAATACATTTCATTAAGCTTTTCATGATCAATATGACAGTATCCATTTTACAACTACCTGGAAGAAGAAACGTGTAAAACATTGAAACTTTACGTACACTTGTAGTGTACAAGGGTAAAGCTCATCATAGGTTCAGAATAAAAACTTCTTTTAAAAACAACATTAAGATACACAGAGATATAAGACATAAGTATATCCATGGGATGTGACATTAAGGGCTGTGAATTTTTACCAGAAGAAACACAAAAACTAAGAAAGTGACAATGAGGAGTGTAATAGTGAATGGATATGTTGTTCTAGACTAAAGTTTACAAAATGGCCTTCATGTACTAGTACTTCCATCATAGCAAGGCCTTCTAAAATGGACTTTGGGGCACAGTCACTTGTACCAATCAGACCATCCTGGCATCTGAGCTCTGCACTACTCTGACAAAAGGAAGCAACTAACAATAGACACTTTTCTTGTAAATGAGCAAAGTGTGTCTGTCACTTGCACTGGCATCAGTGCAACACCACATCATGTAAGATTGTATATCTCGCAGCAAGATGAATATTTCTTGTCCAGATTTTTGCCACATGTCGGGACTGCTAGGCACAATCTAAGAATACCAATAATCCAGATTTGAGTGCTTTGTCACTTGCTTCCTTTTGTCAGAGTAGGGCAGAGCTGCACAGTATTGCTAATCCAAGCTATACAGTAAAGGGTCTGGCTGTGGTTAACTACTCACTCTTTGATTCTTCTCTGGCTAAATGAATAGAATGCTAGGTACAATCTAAGAATACCAATAATCCAGATTTGAGTGATTTGTCACTTGCTTCCTTTTGTCAGAGTAGGGCAGAGCTATACAGTATTGCTAATCCAAGCTCTACAGTAAAGGGTCTGGCTGTGGTTAACTACTCACTCTTTGATTCTTCTCTGGCTAAATGAATAGAATGCTAGGTACAATCTAAGAATACCAATAATCCAGATTTGAGTGATTTGTCACTTGCTTCCTTTTGTTAGAGTAGGGCAGAGCTATACAGTATTGCTAATCCAAGCTCTACAGTAGAGGGTCTGGCTGTGGTAAACTACTCACTCTTTGATTCTTCTCTGGCTAAATGAATAGAATGCTAGGTACAATATAAGAATACCAATAATCCAGATTTGAGTGATTTGTCACTTGCTTCCTTTTGTCAGAGTAGGGCAGAGCTGTACAGTATTGCTAATCCAAGCTCTACAGTAAAGGGTCTGGCTGTGGTAAACTACTCACTCTTTGATTATTCTCCAGCTTAATGAATAGACTGGTAGAAGGGGAGTAGTAGAACCAGATGTATTTTGGAGGTATTTGCTATTAAAATTCCTCAAATAAAGTTTGGAAAGTTTTTTGAGCCACCTATTTATCATTTACAAGTATTTGACAACTGTTAGCATCATTTTAAGTATCAGTCCAATAGCTTACATCCTCTTTTGTAAAATAACACAAATTTTGTATCAATCGATTGCTTCATGGCAGAGAACATGTTCCTTCCAGTTTGCACCTGGGTCTCTAACAGAATGGGCCAATTTGACCTGTATCTCTAAAGTACCTGTAGAACGGTTAGCCCTGTCCTCACACTTTGTTATTCGCCAAAACTCTGATGCAGGAAACCACTTTTCATTCATTCACTCATTCATTGATCCATCCTATTACAACATAATCAATAGAGTACCGAAGTGTGACGTCATTTGAGCATTATTGTCATGACAACTGGCTCTAAACAATACGGGTAGAGCAAGCAGCGGTGATCGCAACGGGGACTGTAATTGGGAATGACGGACACTAGCCTGATAGACAATATCAGACAGCTAAACCTCTCCCTGGAGTGAGTTTGTTCAGAGCAAATTGTCTTGACAACATGTTCCTATGATGACACTACTTGGGTACTCTATATGATTGGAACATATACTGGTCATTTAGGCATATTCTGTTACAGACCTACCAGTTCACAAAGGAGAGGTACTCAGGATTAAATACATGTACAAAACACTTCACACTCTACCAACTAAGATCAGGAGAGTGACTCGCAGAGTTCGCAAGACATTATCGCCAACTGCACACAAAACACACTGTATCAAAAACTGCATATGAAAAATGGTGGGGAGATTTGATAATAAACCTTGATAATTAATGATGAATGAATCAATGCGGTCTCCATGCCACAATTGCAGAAACTGGTGGAATTCAGAGTGAATGGATGGAATTTGGAGAAGGAAAACATAGTGATACAGACATTAGAACATGTCAATAGAATTACATTTACAGACGCAATGGAATACTGCTTTGAAAAGATATTTCATATCTATTTCACATACTGGTACTGGCAGGTCAGCCTACAAAGTTGAAATACTCTTTATAGTGACAAAAATTATACATGTTAAGTATTACCCATCCAAATTTACCTACTTTCCTATGGGTACATGTACTGTACAAGGCTCCATAATATGAGGATAATTAGGAACAGCTTCACAGGCAAACCAAACCCATTCCAAGCACAACACAAACCGTTTATCATAATTCTGACTTGGTCTTAGACAAATCACATGAAATATCATATTTTCTAACATTGTTATCTGAATGGCATGTAACTTCATATATATTTCTTATTGGTCTTTTTATGTACTTGCACTCTGCAAAACACAAACCAATTAAAAAGAACTACTTTATATACACATATGAAACAAATATATATAAAAATGTTACGTACATAAAATACTACATAATCTTTGCTACACAAAGTATTGTAAAATATGTATTTGTTTGTAGTAGAATGGCATGATAACTCTAGACTACATATTGTACATACATATGTACACCAATACTGACCTGAGGGGCAAACTACATGTATATGAGAATAAATATCAGGTGGTCAAGAAGATTTGAAAACATCTTACTGGTGGAACATTTTCTTGCATATATGCAAAAGTGGCATCCATATTACGACTGCTATTTTTTACACCTTATATCACATTAATAAATGCATTCGTCTACTTACAACATGGCAAGAATTTGATCAATGTACTTTACAGTAATTCAAGGGAGAGGAAAGACTATTAACAATAGACCATTCTCAATTTGCATGCAAGTTGTTTGCAGGTTGTTCAAACAGCCCCAAAGCTTGTGTGAGGTTTCTCCAACAAGCAACAACTAATAGAATCAGAATGAATCCCACACATTGAAACAGAAATCACTATGGGCAGGTGAATGTCACCAATCTACAGTATACATGGTTAGAATTGTTCTGGTTCTATGACCTTGAATGGCTCATTGAAAGCTGAAAAAATTGGATCATTATACTCAATATATGTATTTGTATGTAGTACAACCAACCACACTGTGTAGTACCACGTTATACTGGTAGCTGTAAGTCCGCAATTTCACTTCGTAAGATTGTAACCACTTGAACGCTTCAATGTTCTGTCTTTCCCAAAGTCTGAAGCATCGGTCATTCGGCTGGAATACTTGCCAGAACTTGGAAGCCTTTTCCTGAACCACAATTCCATCTAGCATAAAACCATTAAATATTCACGTCCTTGCAGTCAGCCACTTAACTACTGCAAACACAGTAATAATCAAGATGGTTTTACATTCATGAATCGGTCACTGCGTGCTAACATTTTACAATCGCATATTTGTACTCGATCTAACATCACGCACAGGCATAAATACAACTGCAAATTGAATGCATTTTGGGATTACATCAATCTACCTTACAACTGCAAAATGAATGCATTTTGGGATTACATCACTCTACCTTACCAACATAGATTGTGTGGGAAACATCTACAGTTTGCAATGTAAAGATGGGCAAAATACTTGCAATGGTCTTGACAGGTTTTCCTAATACATGGGCCTTCTTGGGGACTAGGGACTCATAATGAATCTAAGGAGGTAGAGGGGGGCGGGGGGGAGGGGGGGGGGGGCTAGGGTCACATGGCCCCCTTTGTCTCCCACTTAATTACATCGCACCGCTGCTGGCTTGTTATTACAGGATCTAATTCGCAGCAGCGCGTGGGGCTTCTTCACTCTGTCTGTTCAAAGGGGAAACAAGATGTACGCATGATGACAGGCGACTGTTGCTATGCAGGGCTGTACATCACAGCAGTGGGCGGGGCTTGAAGAGGCCCTCTGTTTGGAGGGGATACAAGATGTATGCAAAACGAGAGGTGACTGTTGCTACGCTGGGTCATGTGACTGGGGTCTCGTTGCGAAGCTTGACGATTTGCTGGAGTGCTTGCTTGACCTCAGGACTTATTTCATCCTGGGAAAAAAAGAGGATGTAAAAGAGATAGAGAACATTCCAGTTTTAGCTCCACCATTATTCCTTGATGATAGAAAGCTCATAACTGAAACATTGAGAGTTCCAAATTTGCAGCTGACTGATATCAATGGTGTAATCCTCAAATAGGAGTTAATTTGTTCATTAGTTAACATGTATTTAATGATTGCTTAAAGAACAACAAATGAGAATTCTTATTGAGCATTGGGGTTTTCTAAAAAATCAATCAAGAACAGTTGTATTTTCAACCTTTTTCACATAAATTCTGTTGAGATTTGTCCATTGGAGGATTGTAACAATATGCAACCAGAATATCACAATACTGTATCCATAGAGGTCCATTTGATTTGGTCTACTTCCATTTCATCGAATTCAATTTCATCTATAAACACAAGCTGGATTAAGGTTAGAGATTAGGTTTAGGGTAAGGCATGAGGTTTTGTTAACTTTATTGTAAACTCTGGTTTTGCTTTTGGACGAAATGAAAGTAGATGAAATGATTATGATAGTTTGCATGAGCTGCAAAGTGCGTTTACCTGTACAGCACTGAGTAGGTGTGCCCGGTAGATGTTGACCGTCTCTTTATGCCTGGCGTCCATCTCTGCCATCTGCTGCCTGAGTCTGGCCACCTCCTTGAGCGAGGCGGTGGCTGTCCCTCCTCCTCCTCCCCCTCCTTCTCCTCCTCCTCCTTCATCTACCCCATTCACGAGTCCTCCATTTCTCATCCCTCCTCCTCCTCCTCGTAGTTTCTCCACTGTCTCCTTCAGTTTTGCATTCTCGGCCGCGAGCTCTGCAGCTCGCTTCATGTCGCCGTTACTCAACCCTCCGTTCTGAAACTCGCTCTCTACATCCTCCACTTCACCTAAGCGAGCTTTCAGGGCTGCATTCTCCACCAGGAGCTCAGAATGTTCTGCTGCCTTCACCCTGAGCTCCCGCTCCACCTCCCGTGTCCTCTCTCTGGCTCTCCGGTTCTCCTCTTCCAGCCGCGCTCCGTCCGGGCCGGTCTTGGTGGCCTGGAGCTTGGAGAGCTGAGCGGTCTTCAGCAGGAGCTCGTCTTCCGCCTTCCGCACAGAGTCCTGGAGGCGCCAGTTCTCCGCTGTCAGCTCCTCTGTCCGCCTCTTCTCTTCTGCCGCGTTCTCCAGGCTTCGCTCCAGCGCCCCCATCTGCTCCATCAGCCGGCGGTTCTCTGCCTCCAGCACCCTCCTTTCCTCCTCTTCTCCCTCTCTGTTGCTACCTGACAACTTGCCCGTCTCCACCTCCTGTGCTAACTGATCCCGCTCGGCTATCACCTCCCCCAGCCGCGCCTTGTCCTTACGCATCCTGTCCGTCTGCTGCGCGATGGCCTTGGACTGCTTGGAGATCACTGACTGGAGGCGCTCGTTCTCTCTCCTCACCGTCTCCACTTCCTCCTCCCGAACCACCGCTTTACTCTTCTCCTGCAGCCTCCCCTCCAGCTCCACCTTCTGCGCCTCCAGCCGCTCTACATCCTTCTTGAGGCTCTCCACATCATCTGCCTGCTCCGCCAGCACCTCCGAGTGCTTGTTGATCATGTCCTCCAGCTCCAGCTTCTCCTGCAGGAGCTCATTGAAGCGGAAGTCAGCCGAGGAGGAGCTGACCGGTCTCAGCTGCAGCTCCTGCAGCTCCACCACCCGGTCCTGAGCCCGCTCACTCCGTTCCGTCATCGTAGCAAGCTGTGACAAGAATCAAAAGCAAGTTATTTATCTACTTGTGCATACTTCACTTGCTACCTTTATTTTATTTTTATCATCTCTAGCTTTATCATGGATTCTGTTTATAACCTTGTAAAAATATAAACGTTCCATTCATTACATCACACAAAAATGTCAAAGATTGGATTTAAAGTAATCAGGGCCATGTTCCATATAGGTTTTCAATTATTATAACTGACCATAAATGGTAACTACCATAGCAACAGTCGCAATAATGAGAGCTCATTGGATGTTGCCATGATAGTTACCATCGATGGGAAGTTAAAATAAGTGATAAGCAATATGCAACATGGCCCAGAGCAATTAGAAATAGAAATATATGTCAGAGAGGCAATACATGTCATATTTGTTTCTACTTGCTTGAATAGAAAGAATATAAGCTCATTTGGATGATTGTTTCAGTGCTGACTCACTCTCTGTGAGATGTTGCCAATCTCCTCCTTAAGTAGAAGATTCTCCTTCTTGACAGCTGCCAGCTCCAGGTCTCCAGCAGCCTTGAGCTCCTGGTACTCCTGGTAGGGGACCACATGGCTCCGGTCATGGGCTGATGTCTCCTCCAGCTCCTCCTTGAGGCTGGCAAGCTCCTCCTCTAGGTCAGCAGTCCGGGCCTCCAAAGTGGCACGCACCAGGTCTAACTCAGTCTTAGGGACGGAGGGTGCAGGGGGCATGCTCCCAGCAGCCTAGGAGAGCAGATCAAATATTTACAATGGCTTTTAGATTGAAGCAGAGTTTGACGGTTGCAGTGATCGATTAGGACTTAAGGTTTGTTTGAATAAATTAATAATTACAGCAGAGTTTTAAGCTTGAAATGATTGATTTGGATTAGGGTTGGGTTAAATATGTATTTATCCATTCTTTCTGGCATATACTCGGGCTGTTTTTTCCACTCAGAGACCTAGCAGCACAACTTTCATACAATCTGCTGTTTGGACAATTGATGACAGGCTATCAATAAACTTCTCATATCTTATAAGACAAAATTAAGCCACAACCTTTTGGTAACTGCAGCTCCATGGCAAATTTGGACACCCTAACTGGACAAGGGTTCACAAAGCCAGAAAGCTAACCTTGAGCTGCGTGTCAATGATTGAAGCAGAGGTTAATGACATGAGTATTGGATAAAACAAGTAGAAGCACTAGTCTTGATCGTACCTCTGCCTGGTTCTTGAGGTTCTCATTCTCCTTCCGCAGCGCCTCCATCTCAGCCTTGAGCTGTTGTAGTTCAGCCTTCTGCTGGGAAGACTTGATGTCCAGAGACAGCTTGACTGGTTTCTTGGGCACCTTCTTGGTACCTTGACAGCAAAATGAAAAGCAAGAGTCAAACTCACATAATAACATCTATTGTCTGCCCAACAACATATTCTTTTTGTTGAGCACCTGTCCTTCTGAGGATTCACGAGCATGGACTATTGACGTGTCACATGTACTGATATTCAAGTGCCAAGTTCTTTTCATGATCTCACTGACTTAGTCCAGAGGGATCAGCAGGCTTATTGTCAATAAAAAGAGAAGCAATAGATCATATTATATCCTACATACATTGAATCCTGTATAGTGATTGGTTCAGACAGCATCATGTGACCAAATATATTTCAACTATGATGTTGCGTGACGTCAGACCTCAAAATATTTTTCACTATACCAATATTCTGACGTCATCATTTCAGAAAACTGGATATTTTGCTATCGATATCCATCGATCAATTGCTTAAATTTTGTACTTCAAACATTTGTCCTTTTCAGCAAGAGCGAGTGAGTGAGCTGTGAGATGTATACTAACCTGGCAGGTCAAAGAGGTCATCTTCACTGTCACCCCAGCTTCCCACAGAGTTGGTGTCATCGTTCTCCTCGTCATCGTCATCCTCCTCGAAGGAATCCTTGGTTTCTTTTAACTGAACAGGAGCAGGGAATGAACAGCCAATGTGGAGAGAATTAGGATTGTTATTTATACTCTGGACCTTAAAGGTAAAGGGTTATGGTGGGATGGAATGTTACACTTAAACTGTGCCTGGAGAATATCTATGATGTGGGCATTTAAAGTAGAACACCATTGATTTTAGATATTCTATATTTTGGTATCATATGATAAAGTATAGTATAGGGTACCCAAATATTGACTTTTCCAACCTCGCTGATCTAACAGAACGGAGTAACCCTGCATCAAAACTTACAATTTTATTTCTTCATAATTCTTCATTATCGACTCTCCGGAACCATGTCAGCATGATGACGTCATTCTTTGAACATGATCTGCAACCGAGCTAGCTAGCTCCCGATACATACATGTTCACGCATAGGTTTTGAACGCAATTACAACCAGTGATTGACTCCGAACTTGGTCCAAAGTAAAGCCAACATGTTGGGAAACACACTAGACCTTGACATCGACATTGGAGAGAATGATTCAGGTGAATTTTCTTTCAATACTGATATTGATGATGGGGGGGGGGGGGGAGATGGAGACGGAAGAGGAAGGAAAGAAAGTAATGACGATGACGACGGCCATACACACAGAGTCAGAGACGGAGGAGAAGGCGCAGCGGCTGTGCTACCTCATGCGCGTTATTAGTACAGCATGCGAGTTAACTAGTCCAGATTCAGGACGTTGTTTGTGAACACACGATAGCGTGCATCATCGGTGCATGCCTTGATTTGCCTCAACGCTAAGCTGCATACTGTGCGCATCATTTGCAACGCCTCCAAACATCTGCGGGGTACGATGGGCACGGTGATTGTTTTGTGCTGTATAGTATGAGCAGGGAGGTGGGAGTTGCATAGCAGGCCGTACGGGTAGCGGACTACATACAAGTACGTGCGTATGTGCATGTCTGGCTGACCCGTAGAGCACTGATCCCTATGTAGAGATCGGTGATACAGCTGTATGACTCGTATAATTCAGGCCAGCGCAGCCGCCAGCAAGCTCGCCAGCTAGCTAGCCTTACTCCGGCAGCGCTAAGATGAGACGTACATGCGTAAGAGTATAGACGGCCGCGGCTGCAGGGGCAATTTCAGGATCGGAGCTAGCGTTTGTTAGCTGTGCAGAAAACCAAGTACTGCGCTCGCGGGAAGCGTATGAACGGGAGTACACATGTACTATGTTGCCATGGCCAAGTTGTGCAGCGCGCGCCCAATGCCTATAGCTAGATGCAAGAAAAAGATCGGCATATTTCACGACAGAATGACTAATTATTAATGAAAATGTTCAAAAGACAAATATGTGTGTATCACTGTAAGGAAATACTTAATTAATATAAATCATACAACAATAGGTACGAATCAACATTTGCACAGGGGATGCTCTTGAATGATGACGAATTTTGTGTACAATGCGTATGGCGAGTGTGCCTGAGTGTGTGATCTGTTCAGTTAATGACGTCTACACAAAGGGGGTCTGTCACTCACAGTTTCGCGGTAGATGAGGAGATCATGCACGGGCGATTAGAATCGTTAATTTTTATATTCTCATAGCAGTGTGAGGCTGGAAGTTAATATTTTCGTGATCTCTACATAACCAGCTTTCCATAGATGTAAAAATTTACTATATTTAGAATTTTCGATGGAATTCTACTTTAACAGCTGATGCAAATTTTGAGAGATTCAATTTCTGCTAAAGAGCTCCTGTAATATCAAAGAGCCATTAGTTAGAAGACCAAAATGTTTTTAATTGAATACAGCAGCATTATGTATAGCTTTCATGACACATCTTTTTACATTTATGAATATAGTTCAGAGATGAACTCCACTGGTCCTCTGAAGATTACCTCTGGTATCTATGGTTACTGCATAGCTGGTGAATCAGAGAGGCTATGTGAGGAATAGATGGTGACAGAGTGCTTGCTTACCTTCAGAGAGCTGAGTTTATTTTTCAAATCGTTGATTTCTTTCTCGGCCTCTTTCCTCTTGTCCTCTTCTGCCTCCAGCTTTTGCTTCAAGTCACCAATCTGCTGGAATGGATTTGGAAAAGGAAATTGTATTAATAAATCTGGAGCAAATTGAGAAATTTGCCTCTGCCTCTCAGCTTTGTCTAGTTGTAACATGATAATCTTCTATCCTTTAGTACTGACAGTTAATGCTCATCGATCATTGATGGAAAACCATTGCTTGATGTATCCCAACTTGTAATATTTTCTTTGAAAACCTGTGACCTTTGAAGCAATACTTTGTGTGGACAACTTAAATCATATAAGTATAGCTCCAGTGAGTAAAAGTGCAATTTGACAGCAACACAGAAGTCAAATAATGAATGCAAAACATATTTTTGCATAAAAAAAAACTTTTCAGCAGCTTACCTGTGCCTCGTTAGCCTGGCCTTCTAGAGACCGGATCCTCTCTAGCGCCCTCTTGTGGGCAATGTTCACTTTATTTAGTTCCTCATTCAAGAAGTCATTTTCTTCCTCCAGTTCCTTAAAAAACAGACAAGAATACAAGAGAGAAGTAGACAATGTAACTTAAATTCACAGAAAGATATGTGGGAATTCCCACAAAGAAAGTCATAAAATCAGGTACATTACTTTACTTTACTTTACTTTACTTTCCATTTCAATTCCTAGAAAATAGAAAACAGACAAACATGCAAGGATGATCTGAATTCAAGAAAAATTGTGGGTTTATTTACAAATGTACTGTCATATTGTCATGATAGACCAAAGTTCTATGCTATCTTTTTAAAGCACATCATCTAAATAAAAAAATATACTAATCCATAAAATCAGTTGTAACAAACATGATATCCTGCTTGCTTTCATAAAGGGAGCTATAAAAATGTTGACTTTAATTAGATAGATCTCACTGATTACTGTAAGAGCATTTCCATGCAACAATATCCATATTGCCTCTTTTATAAAAAAAAACAACAAAAAAACCATAACATAAAAGATGACAGTATTGAAACAGGATACAGATCACATCCTCCCACAGATAAAAACAAGTTGTTACCAGACTACCATCTATTCAACACACAGACAAACCATTATAGGAAATGACAATGCAAACAAAAACACACACACAAAAAAAAAACATTGGAAATCATTCGTAACCAGAGCCCATGAATACGAAAATAGAACATTTCTGATAATAATCACATCACCACTTCCTATGAAACCATGTTTGTGATGGTTTGAATTTCTATTTAAGCACACAATGTGGTAGGAAGTCATTGCAAACGGAAGAGGCTACATTCAATTATGACATACTTGTTACTTCATCCTAACCCCATATATTCACGTAAAGGCATAGTTTTTCAGTTATCTGTACCCTCATAGCTTGTTCCATGGATTGAATGGTATTCATCCTGATATTGCAACTTCTTCTCAAGGCCAGTCAAGATTGTAATTTCATCTACCAATGCTTTGTGCCACAACTAAATCATTATAAAAATGTTATCTTAATCTTCAGTGCCATAAAAAAAATAAAATAACATGCCTCGCATGCTGCCATGTAAATAGTCAAACTGTTAATAGGATCCTTACTGAGCCTGTGTCTTTTCAGGGCTGGGTGTTTTCCACTCTAATACTATAAGCAGCGTGACTCCTGCATAATCCGCCGAATCGACAATAGACGGCAGACTATGAATAAACCTCAAATGCCTCATAGAGAGCAATTATCCCGCATCTCTGTTGGTTACTGCAGTTTCAAGGCAAATTATCACATTCACATCCTTTCTTGCATTTTTTTTTGTTTTGTTATTAAAGACAGGGTGTCCCATTGGCAACAGTCATGAAACTTGGCAGAAGTCATCAGTATACTCTGACACAGTCATAGCTATCATTGGGAGGGAAGTTCTGGTACAGTATCTTCTTCCATTTGCTGTTGTTTTTACAAAATTGTAGTTTTTTCGACCTGCAATATGGACACCCTGTCTTTAAAACATCTGAATTCTGTATAAAGAAGCTACCTTCAAGTCGTCTGTCTTGGAGTCGTTGAGAGCCGGCATGCTGATAGCTCTGCTGGGGGTCGATGGAAAGTCTGGCGAGATGTTATTCTGCAAGAGAGAGAGGTTAGAGATAATGTAGCAAGAAAAAATAAAACCAGGGTACCTTACTCCTTGGTCTCCTCCCATTGGGTCCAATCCCATTTCATCTACAATCAAAAGCTGATATGCATGCATAGAGTTAGGGCAAGGAGTCAGGATTACGGTGAGGGATTCAGTTTATGGAAAGGATTATGGCAAAGATTTTTGGTTAAATTCACAACTGGTTTCACGATACAGGTACTTGTAGGAATCTCACTAGTACTAATGCCAGTAGAGTCAAACCTGTTAGAACGTCCCCAGGCAAAAATGGTGTTTTCAACCCCCTCTATAGAATGACCACCTGCACAATGCGACCAGTGACCATCCATATTGCCTCCGTACAGACATATGAAACTTACTCGTGCCTGTAAATGAAGTCTAAGTTTCTAAAATATTGCTTAGCTTTAAAAATCCAAGCAGGGGATAATCTGTGTCATTGTGTTGTGGTATTGTGACTGATTACCAATGCACATATCAGTACTAACCAAGCTTTGTTGGTTTGTACAGGGTGTCTCAACAAAAACTATATACTTTTGAAATGGCTGCCGAAAAAAAATTCTTTGATTCTGAGGAGAACGATTTACATGTGTGGATAGCTAATGGTCTCACCTTTCACCTGACACCAACATTTCCAAAAATAATTCTTGCTTGAATGAGCACTCCTCACTTTTGTAAAGGGTATAAAAATTAGGCTGTGCAGGAATTAGCCTACTAATTTTGCGGAGGTTGAATATTGAATATTCATTTGAATATTGAATATTCAATTGAATATTCAATTATGGGTTGTTGAAAAAAAAAAGAATGTCAAAGATGCTGGCAATTTATTCTTTAGGTCAATGGATAACCTGAAGAATAGGCAGCCAGTAGCAGAGACATTCCTTTTCTTTTTCAACCAAACGTATTTGAATAATGAATATTGATTTGAATATTCAATTGAATATTCAACCTCTCGCAAAATTGGAAGGCTAATTCCTGCACAGCCTTATTTTCATACCCTTTACAAATGTGAGCAGTGCTCATTCAAGCAATAGTTATTTTTGGAAGTTTTGGAGTCAGATGAAAGTTGAGACCATAAGCTACCCATACAGGTAAATCATTCTCCCCAGAATCAAATATCATTTTATTCGGCAGCCATTTCAAAAGCGTATATTTTTTTGGGGACACCCTGTATAGAGGTACATTACATCATGATCTGCATATGATATCATACAAAATGATTGAGGGAACGGAGTTAGCAATGAAAGTGTCCGAGTTGAGCTTGTTACCTGCTGGTTCTTGTTGATAGGTTGAGGAGATTCCGCTCTCTCATTGGCCACTTCAAAGGTGTCCACATAATCCACCGCATCAGGAGCTACCTCATCATAGTTATCCTCATCTTCATTCCCTGTTAAGCAGACAGAGTGGTAGATTGGAGATATTAAGCGTTCAATATGTCCAACGCTTACATCTCATAATTCAATGATTATAATGAATTAGCAATAATTGCCATATCAGTTCCAAACAATCAAAAGTGACAATCAATGAACATTTATATGTGCAGTATTTGTAGGGGGACCTACAATTCATGATCCAGATATCTAGACCACCCTGTTTATTGATTTATTTTTTTTTTACCAGGGGAGCCTCATCAGTGACAAAAGCACTGTTCTCCCTGGGGGCACCAAATGAATAGACAATCACACAAGAAAACCAGCACAACTTACTGACGTCCCAGGTGGCTACGGAGGGGGCAGAGTCTAGGAGCTCAGTCAGGTTGGGTTGCCCGTTTCCTTCAGCATAGTACTTGGCATCAAACCCCTGGGCGTCCACTAGGTCTGCCCGGGCACCTCGCTTGGTCAGCAGGTCAACAACCTCTCGATGACCGTTCTCACACGCAACCATCAACGGTGTCCTATTGCAGAGAGGAGACACCGACAGGTAATTTAATGATATCTCAATTCTTTTCCCCCAAAGGAACTTGGTTTATGGACGCGTGATTGTTTGGACACCTGATTGTTTGGGTAAAGGATTGTTTAGATAGTAATTTCTTGATATCTTGATTATTCCCATCTTTTTCCCCAAAAGGAACTGGGTTTATACACACCTGATTGTTTGGGTAAAGGAGGGAATCTGTAGATATACTTGTCTATAGGGAAACTGAACAGGCTATGTTTATAGAGACATGGTCTTTATAGCAATGTGCAATGACTGTACATGCAAACTACTCTGAAAAGATTCAAGACGAGTGGCCTTTATAGTGGTCTTTGTGTCACTCTTTATTGAATGACCAGTTCCATTTTTGTCATATAATCAAAGCTACAAGGAATGGACATAGCCAGTGCAAAACTTCAAAAACAATCTTGGGATGCTTGTGGTGGGTTTCCAGGGAAACTGCTTTGAAAAATAATGTTTGTGTATATTAACCTTGCTTACATGATTTGAGGCTTACGTTATATGTCAAGGGAGATATAGATTTCACCAGGTGAGTGATATCACAATGCTGCAAGAACCAAGTGAGATGTGTAAAAAGGATTTCCACAAGACTATGATAGTCATTCTACCTCCTTGTAAGGGATTGATCTGATTCCTAATTTGAAATGAAAGGTTGGTCACATGATCCATCAAAGAATCTCTACGGCAGCTTTCAGCTGTTGACAGCCGGATGTGTATATTGTTTCCATGGGAGATATTGATTGCACTAGTTTTCAAAAGCCTCCTTATTTGAATAAACTCATAGAAAGATGGAGTACATCAGGTGAAATATCATCTGCTCATTGCAAGGCAAGCATTAGCTCACCATGAATTATGAAAAAAGAAAAAGAAAAAAGAAAAGGGATAGATATTGCAGCAGTCCTGGCAGGCAAACATATGCATGAAGAGTTTTTTTTTATGTTATTGTGAGGTGTCATTTTTGATGAGACTTTATTTCAGATGGAAGAAAGTAGGGATGGGTTGATCATGGGTTGATCCTGTACGCATTAGTCCTGTCACAGAGTCTTACGTGTATGAAGATACTAGAAGATACTAGCAATACACAGACAAAATGTTATTGTCAATGTAAATGATTATGACCAGGTTGAATATAGATACATATTATATGAGGAAGGAGATGTAGATTAAAGATGGAAGAGGAGGAGGAGGAGGAGAAGAAGGAGAAGGAGAAGAAAAGAAGGAGAAGAAAAGAAGAAGAAGAAGAAGAAGAAGAAGAAAAGTATTCAGAAGATGATGAAAAGGAAACAGGTGAGCAGGTAGATGAAATCAGAACAAGAAAAAGGTGGCAGTCCAAGGGAGAAAGGGAAAGAAGAAAATGAAGAAGAGGAAGGAAAAAAGGGAAAACAAACAAGTCAAAACAAAATGGAAAAGAATGAAAAGGAAGGGAAGAATAGACAGAACAAAGAAGGCTCGTTTTAGAAAAGATATTTCATATTGTGCAGGGTCTCTTTTCTTTGTTCCTATATTTTGATTGACTGCATATTTGTTCATGAAAAAAGTCCAGACACAGGTTTGGGAGTTGGAACAATCTTGTCCTCTCTCTCTCTCTCTCTCTCTCTCTCTCTCTCTCTCTCTCTCTCTCTCTCTCTCTCTCTCTCTCTCTCTCTCTCTCTCTCTCTCCAGGGTGAACTTGGTATTGGAGTGGGTTTACATACAGCAACAGAAACAGACAGCAATTAGCTTTCTAATCTCTTTTGACAATCTGACCCCCCTAATCTCCCACTCAGAGATTGTAAGTCAATTACGCCAATTTAGGAGTCTTCCTGAACTAGGCGTTTGGGGCGCTTTTCATCTGTGGTGACCCTCCTTCACTCTCCCACATCCCCTCCCCCAGAACCCCACTGCAACTCATTTTCCCAAATTTGTTGACCTCCCTCTCAGAGTAGAACATTACAAATCATATTTGCTGGATCTACTTTTCAAGGTTGACATCATGGAATAAAATGGCCACCCTGAAAAAGGTAATGCATAATAACCCATTGAAGAAACAGAAATGTTTATAAGGGCTCTTTTTTGTTATTCAAAGGGGCCAGAAGGGAGGAGACTGGGGCCTCTTTTTGGCACTGAGTTAATCAGGATAAAAATTACCAGTTAAATGCAGGTTGAAACCAATTTTTCTGCTCACCAACAATCAATGTATACATGAGTATGTCTGAGTATGTGTATTTTGGGAATACATGTATGTTGATTAACTTTTCAGCACATGTTTTATTTCTGAAGTGATCTCTTTTGAATCATATTCAACAATCTAGCTTTATTTTGGTGGTACAAGGTTGGCCTGCTGAGCCACAACAGTCCCTCTTAACATAGACGGACCGATGTTTAATCAGAATACAGGGATGAGGTGGATTTTTGATAAATACGTTGCTGAGAACCTTCAATGAAGGTGAATCTTATTCTCATCTTGGCTTTAGGAGGTTGGGATCGGGGAAAGGTTGCAAGCTGCACGATACCTGGAATAGTTATGAGTGTAATTTGGTGCATTTACAGTTGAGGCCAGAAGTTTACATACAACCAGATAATACAAAGAAAATTTGACACTTGCCAAACATCATAAAATTTACATGTACTGTATCTTATAAAATATTTGTGCTATCATGATGAATTTGATATCAAACAAATGAGTTTGTCATGCCCCTTCATCACATTACTTTGGCATCAGGAGCTGAAAAATATTTAGGTGTCATTCCCCCCCCCCCCCCAAAAAAAAAAAAAAAAAAAAATCTTCATATTTTAGACAAAAAAAAAAAAACTTGACAAAAACGTTTCATATTTGTGCTAGTTACATCTCGACACAAACATTTCAGATTACACTTTTTTGTTCAGTGGCGACATATCATGATGGAAAATGTAATATAAATCATAGATTTGTCATTCATATATTTCTAAGTTGATTCAAATGATGTTTGAATATGTAATAACAATAGAATACATTTGGCACAAATATTACTTTTTTTCTTCAAGGAAAAATTTTCACCAACGGCATCCCAATCATGTGAAAGAGCTTAATATGCTCTTTCATTTGATACCAAATTCGTCATGGAAGTATTTATATTTCTGAAGATAAAGTAAATTTTACGATGTTTGGCAAGTGAACAAACTTCACTGAATTCCATGGGTGTATGGCCTCGATCAACGGTATCAACCCTTTCCTCGCCTACCATCAGGGTTTTCAAACGTGATTCAGGGAAGCGTTTGCAGTTGATAAATGTAAACATGTTTTGTCACGTGATAAGCCTCACCAGTTTGAGTACGCAGAAATGTTTTTGCAAAGACACTTACTGGGCGTATGCCTAAAATTTCTTTGCAAATTGAAATTACCCCAGAAAGCCCTTTCACTAAAAATCTAGCCAGAAATGTTTTTGTTTTGAAACGGGAATGTGCCAGAACCACATACATCAGACTTCATAAATGTGGTTTCACATTGTAACTTTCAAACATTGATAAACATGCCCATTGACTAGTAGAAATCAGCACACTTACTTCTGTATGTGGTCCTGGATGTTGACTGCAGCTCCTCTGTCAATCAGGTCTTTGCACACGCTTACATGTCCTGACTGGGCTGCTGACATCAGGGCTGTCTTTCCATACTGCAACAGAGAAAAATGGTACACTCATTCAGGACAGGGATGGACTGGGGTTTGGACATCACTGAGGGCGCCACTAAGTGGCGAACAGTTTCACAAAATTTTTAGTGCAGCTTTGTTTGATTTTGTCACTTTTTCTGTGCAATGTTGAATTGTACTCTGTCATAATGTTCCTGCAAATGTTTAGCATGTTTAATTTAACTATTTGAAGTACTGTGTTTATGATATTATCAGTAAACCTTGTAAAAATAATTGTTGCTTTCATGTTTAATATTACATGTTGCCATATCACGTAAACAAAATGAATTTGCATGTAGCTTTTTAAGTGCAAGTGGACAGATTAAAAAACAATTTCAATTTCATGACTGAAATCACCAACTCTGGTTTCTTTCTCTGGCCTCCTGATGACATCAAGGCCATCTGCCTATACCTAATGTTTTCTGCAGAACAGAGATGTCCTTTGACTAAAATATGATCTCTAGTTAATAACTCAAATTAGCAACATTGATCATATGGCCATCTTCCCATACTCCAATGCATTGGCATACACTATATGTAGTTACCAACGCCTTCAGGAGAGGGGAGAAGGAGGTTACCCAAATAATGTTTATTTCATGGCTGAAATTGGCAACAATGTAACCATGTTTTATATAGCTCTAGTGATATCAATGATAAATACTATGACAACAGCTGCAATCAATGAAGACCCACTATACATGTAGCCAGTATCATTCTTTGGTTCAAAATCTAAATGCTTTAAATACATGTACTGTACGTCACAATACTGTATCAAGGCAATTAGAGTGCACATTTGAGAAAAAAAAGAGGAATTAGGATTATCCATCAAGTGTTGCCAACCTGAGGATCATTTATAGCGTTATTTACCATAAATACTTTGGGGGGCAATGAACATAAAACTTTACACAAAACCTGGACAGAGGGAGAAATGGGATGCACAATGACATATACATGTAACTTGTATTTAGGGCACAATATATTCCACATGTACGAGTAGCACCTGTGTCAACATCAAATTGGCAACAGATGGCGCAGTTAATCCACATGGGAGTGAGGTAAAAAGAAGTGGTTTATCTATATATATGAAATGCATAAGTATATGTTTGATCAAAAATGTCTACTGACCCAGACTCATAAATTAATAAATTGGGTTATTTTCAAGGTAATAAATTTGATAGACTCTACAAAGCTCTAGCCAAGAAAATTTGATTGAGGAACTTTGAAAACTCTCCACACAGGGCCACATCACCTGCCTGATCGATGAGAAAATAATAAGTTTAATTCTGGATCACTAAACTGCTCACTATTTCATGGTCAAATTGAAAATGTCTATTTCCTCCCTTCTGCTTCTAAATTTGAATGATTCAGTAAGTACATGTGTACAATGTCATGCCAAGTCGTTGACATGCCTAAAATTAACCATACAGCGAAATTATTGCTAATATTTGAGCTAAGCTGAGGGATTTAAAAATTAAAAAATTACTTCTTTTTTGCATTCATAACCCTATATGATATGAGGATCTCTTGTGTAACAAACCATACTTATGGGTTAAGAGCACCTGTAAAAAAAAAAAACCTCATACACTGCTGCTCAAAGGATTTGGCATAGGGAAAGGGAAGGACCCGCAGTTTTAAGCCGCTGTATATTTTGTCCAGTTCAGCATGAAGCACAATGCTTTAGCCTAAAAAGCGTCATGTTTCATGCTGAACTGGACAAAATGTAAGGCGGTTTAAAACTGCGGCTCCTTCACTTTCTTCCCTTTCCCTTTCCCTATGCCAATTCCTTTGAGCTAGAGCGTAATGCAAGACGGGGTGTTAACTTCATGACATCAGATTTGAAATACTTATTTTTTTTGCATTTTGATAGTTATATTTCCCTGGGCCCCAATGTAGTTTGTGCAATGCCTCTGTCCTGAACGCGCTAATTGAGGTTAACCCTTACATAAACACAGGCCTTGAAAACTCCATTGACTTACTACACATCTACATGCCAATGGTAATGAGAGAGTTACATTGTTGCACAAAAACTAAAGACAAACTGCTCAACAGAGGTTTTTAAAATGATTTATTGATAGATGGGCTTTCTATGATTTTGCTTTCATTAAAAACAAATCGGTGAAAGTCTACTGATTTTGCTTCAACTTTCAATTATCGGCTTGTTGTACCATTTGCTAACATGCCGGTAGCAATACAAGACTACAATCTACACAAATATATCAATGTTCATGGCCTGATATAGCCAACGTACATGCACTATGTACTACAAATTAAATAGCTATAAACCCTTGCACTAATTCTAATATCCTGTCTAATTTATTAGGGAAGTTGACCAAACAAGTTGTACATCCTTAGCCGTTACATATGTACATGAAGATCTAGAAATCAAGTTTCATAAATGTGTGTTTCTTTGGTTCAAACTTAACTCCTCCACTTAATATCGTGTATCACAGACTTAAATAGGTTACTAAGAGGATTTGGCAAGCCCAGAGTGAGTATTATGGTTGGAATTAGCGCATGGATATTCCCCAGAGGAGCAGAAATAGCTTTAAAGGAGGTTGCTTAATCTCCCATCGGCTTATTGCTGGCTAGGTTCCTTCAAGATTTCCTCTAACGCGGGGTCAGCTCAGCGTTGTATCGCTCTCATTAGCAGCGACGGGTATGCACGTCTCTTGTTAGTATTCTGTTTGTTTGGCGTCCTTGCTTTTGCATTTGAGCTTCATTACAGTCTATAATTAGAGCAGTCTGAAATGAGGTAACTCATATTTCAATGTACCTTCCAATACAACAATAGAGAAGTAATGCAGTGGACTGAACTCTTGAAAACTATAGACCATATGCTGATACACTCTCTAATATAGTAATGCAGAAGTCTTGTAGAGACCTAAATTCTAAATGACAACCTAGCCTCGCTTGTTTGACACTTTATATCCAAACTATCCCATGTACATGCACATTCTGGGTTTACTAACTAGTAATCATTAATTTCTCTTCTCCTCTTCTCCAGTTATCTCCAGTCAGTTGGAGCAGAAAAAAACAGAGAAATTAGGCTACTACAGGCAGTTTGAATAAGAAACGAGACATACTTGTGGACAAGTATAAGGTGGTATGCATTGGCAAATTCATGCACAGACATGGGCTGGTAAATGCACGGTGACACTATGGACCTTCAATTGTGACACTATCTATTCATAAGAAATCAGAGACAATGCTCAAGAAAGCTCATTGCATACAGATGATCAGTTCTAAGGCTACATGAGATAATAGATTTTCATTTTATTGATTGTGCATGATGTCACGATTGTAATGACCTTGAAATCCAGGAACTGATATGTTCACCTATCCCTATACATGATGAACATTTGATAAAGCATGGAATATGCATTGCTGAGATACAAGTGACACAAAAAAGTGGGGGGGGGGGGGGGGGGGGTCTTAATAAAAATAAATAATAAAGAAAGAAAATTCTAACGAAATTAAGAGGTGATCTGTCATTCATGACAGATCACCTAATAACCCGTAGCCTGAAAGCAAGGCTAATCCCGTTCATGAAGCTCAATTCTCTTCCTCCTTCATGAACGGGTGCATAGACATGGACATAATAAATAATACATAGAATTTATATAGCGCACTTTCCATCTTAATCAGATGCTCAAGGCGCTTCAGAGCAAATTAAAGAGAGACAGAAAAAATAAATACAATACAGGTATGAACTTGTATGTCAAAAAGCACCATTATACAGTTATGCCTTTAGGTTGCCCTTGAAGGTGGTCACTGACGTCAGGGTTTTCAAACTCTGTGGAAGAAAATGATAATGAACGGAGTGACGTTGGAAAATATCTTTGAGTCTTGTTAAATAAACGGAGAACAAAATGGGCCCTCCAACAGAACCTATAAGGACACCGCAGACCATTGATCGAGATAAGGAGGTAACACCATTAACCCTTTGTGTGCCAGATAAACTGCTGCTCTATGGGATTTGTATACATTACTTGTGAATGAAGGCACATTTGGTAGACATAGAGTTAAGAAGGACTGACTGTGAATGTGAGGAAAGATATGAGTGATTGTACATGGACATGTGCGTGGCCCAGCGTAAACATCCTCTGCTCATCATTACCATGCCCCGATCTGTCTGGAGGAGGGAGGAAGGAAGAAGGGGGAGGAAGAGGAAGAAGAGGAGGGGATGGGAGGAAGGGGATACAGGGCGGTCCGTGGTGACAACCTTAGTAGCGGTGTTTGCTACTAGGGGAAGCCATCCTAGCAAGCCCCACCCTGTCCTAATGGCTTTGTGCAACTCTTCTAACAAAAGTGTCTATAAAAGCCTCATCATAAGATATGTCCATATACACTACAGCTCTAAGAAATTGGCATAGGGTAAAGGGAAAGGGAAAGGGAAAGAGCCAGTTTTGAACCGCGGTATATTTTGTTCAGCATGAAACATGACGCTTTTTAGGCTAATGCATCATGCTTCATGCTGAACTGGACAAAATATAGCACGGTTTAAAACTGCGGCTCCTTCCCTTTCCCATTCCCCGATGCCAATTCTGAGTTGTAGTGTATTGCCTCATCTTTATGCAGTGAAACCAGTATAGAAATATCACTGCAAGAAACAGCAGAGTTTATGGATACATGGTCTCTATATCGACGGATGCAATTACCTGCAAACAGATCTGAAGGAATGCAAGTTGATGTCTTTACAGATAGGTGGTCTTTGTAGACAGGTTGGACTATACTTCTATAAAAGCCAATATTTTTGCAGAAAGATATTTTTAGCAGATGACATAATTAAGGACATTTCTAAGAGTTGTTTCCACGAAAGACAACTGGGTTTCTATCACACATCAATGCACCCGCACTCCATCATATCCTGATGCTTGATCGCAGCTAGGCTAAGCATAGGCTAAGCTACTTGTGCTGAGTAGTATGTATATACACAACTTGGGCACACACTTCCGCGAAGAGAATATGCTGACACTGCAAACTGCATTCAAGATAATAAGTCAAGATTATGCTGACACTGCAAACTGCATTCAAGATAATGAGTCAAGATTTTGGTAATATTCACAAATATAAGAGCCTGTATTCATAACCAGTGACCTCCCCTGTGTGGTGTGACCGTGCCTATGACAAGATTAAGCGAGGGAGGAAGAGGATGGGTTGCCCCTTCCTCTCCCTCCTCTAGGTGTTAATCCCACGCTTCTCTCATCACCACTCAGAGCATCCTCCACACCGCTAGGTCAGGCAGACTCGGCAAGACTAGCTACATGTAGCTGCCACTGTGGCTGTGGCTGTTCTACACTATTTTCACAATCACTGGAGACAAATATGCTGCCTACACTGGTAACATTTTCCTTGGCCGTTCCTATTCACTGCTGAGAGAGCCCGTTTAAAAACTCATTGATATGCCTGTCACATAGTCTAGGGTTAAAGATACTAAACTCAGGATAATCCGGGGTCTTGACAAACCCACTGTAAAAATTATATTAATAGAAATCCTGTATTGGAGCAAAGGCCATGATGGATTTTGAGTATGGTAAAACAGAAACTCCTTCTCAGAGAAAGACTGATTTGTAATAATATATCAGCAATCAATTCAAGTGTGAGCTCCTATTGAAATGTCTAACATCTCTCTCCAATATTTAATACCCATTTTATAGAGAGAGGTTCCCCGCATCAGGTCCGGACCTGATGCGGGGTAACTCTCACTATAAAAGGTCGAAAAATATTTAGCCCGAGCGTAAGTTAGTGCTGGCTGGGAGGAGGGTCAGGTCCGCATCAGGTCTGCATCAGACCCGAGCTAACGTCACTATAAAACGTTTCCTGTGACCCATGCATGGCGAGCGTGCGTTCAATGTTCACGCTCACGGGAAGCACAGCTGATTGGGCAATAGGTTACCGTACTACAGAAACTAGCACAGTCTCGCTCTCGTCATAGGTAGTCTAAAAAGCAGTATACAACGATTTACCCCGTGCTAAAATTACCCCGCTTCTGAAGCGGGTAAATTCAGCGTGCACTATAAAAAGGGTATAACAATTCAGTCTTCCCCGTGTGAACAGTGCTACTATGAGGGAACTGGTGGGATTAATGGTGATAGGAAGACTAATAGGCCATGAACATCCTAACCCAGGTGGGCTCTATAATTAGGCTCAAGGGGATCTTTATTTGTCTTACTGGGGACTCCTATACTGTTTAGATGACTTCCCCTTTGTTTATTAATTATGACAAAGGACTCTATCTTTAGACAGGGGCTGAGAGACAGGAGAGAACATGTGTGCATTGCTAGTAGTCTCAAGTCTCATACCTTATTGCTCACCCCCCCCCCCCCCCCCATCCCCCATGTCCAACACGGTTTCTGCAATATGCATGTACTTCAAATTGCCTAAATCTAATGAAGATGCCCTGAATCAAAATGGTCCCATCTTGTTGTTGGTGCCACCCCCCCCCCCCCCCCAAGGCTCAATTGAATAATGTTTGGTCCTGCAGAACTGGTTAACTCAATTGAATGAGATTTAGAAGATTGAAATGAAATGCAAGAACTTCACTTCAGCCAAGACTCTCTACATGACTTTTCTTTATTTGTCTTGGTTTAATTGACAACATTATGAGCGACTCACAATACATGGTAATGTTAACTCTAGGAAACTTGCTTAATGAAGATTCACTAACTTCCAAGGAAGTTTAACAACAATGAAATTTGCAGCTTCCTAAAGTAATACAGCTTTTGTATCAGGAGCAACGTTTGTTAACAAGTTTTGTTTAAAATGTACATACACACATACATGTACCTTTTTTACAATTTTTTAAAGGCATATATGTGAGAGTTGTTTTTTTTTTTTAATTGCACAGAAAGTTGACTATCTTGTCTTTAAAAGGCATATACTGTACTGCCTAACGTTATTTGCTCTCGAATTATCCACATTTGGAGTAATTAGTGATTAAATCACATATCCTTGAATTGTTCGGCCCGAACATTTTGAGGAATTGTGATTTAATAATTTATTCCTTCAAATGTAGATCATTTGAGAGAAAATAACTTTCAGCAAGTTTCTAAAATGGGCAATACATGAATTTGAGACCATTGGCAAGAAGATTTTTGTTTAAAATGTACATACACACATACATGTACCTTTTTTACAATTTTTTAAAGGCATATATGTGAGAGTTTTTTTTTTTTTTAATTGCACAGAAAGTTGACTATCTTGTCTTTAAAAGGCATATACTGTACTGCCTAACGTTATTTGCTCTCGAATTATCCACATTTGGAGTAATTAGTGATTAAATCACATATCCTTGAATTGTTCGGCCCGAACATTTTGAGGAATTGTGATTTAATAATTTATTCCTTCAAATGTAGATCATTTGAGAGAAAATAACTTTCAGCAAGTTTCTAAAATGGGCAATACATGAATTTGAGACCATTGGCAAGAAGATTGCTCATGATCTCCTTTTGAAGGCCTTTTTGTCTTCCCAGTACAGTACAGTGTATATTCCCTTTAAATGCTGATAGATCATTTACAGTCCTGGGTGACTGGGCACAACAGGCAGCAAAATCATTGTCCTACGTTACTCAACACAGTGTCTGGCTCTGCGGGACTTTGATATCACTTATGGGTCACATGACCTTCCCCCTTATAGTCCTATGATCAGATCTATTCAAAATTAATGTGGCGTTACTGCATGGGCTGATCACACAATGAGCTGCAGGACCAAAATTCTCACGATATACTCGCACAACCAATTTGAGCAGTTAAGTCTTCCAAAAACCAGGCAATACAGTATGTACAATGTATGATGAAATCTACTGTGCCCCAGGGTAACCAAGTAAAATCTACCATTTTGTTAACTTTCTAAGTATATGTCATAGCAATATCCAGGGTGACCAATGAGGCGCCAGGAGTCTTTGATTGCCTCTTTCCGTCGTCACAGGGGGCAGGCCAACAATTACTTGAGGGGTAGTTCATTTCAGTAAAACGTTCAATAAAAGTAGAACAATTAAAGAGAAATAGCTTGACACAAAAATATGACTTTTTGAAAAGTACGGAATTGCAAAAACCTGGTCAAAGACCGTCCAAGACTGTGATATGGTGGTTGTGCCCGGCTATCGTTTGTTTGTGAGCGGAAATGTTGTTGATATTAATATTTTTATACATAGCCTTCATGTATATTCTAGGATGTGGCGTATGACCTATTTCGTTCCTATTCATCGCTGCAATCATAAGTAAAGTACAGTAAGTGTGGACACCAACTCTATAAGCAGCCTTTGTTTCTTCCAACGACCTGTATACCTGTGTGGCTGAGAGGGAGAGAGAAGGAATGGTAGTCTGCAGGCCAGATTTTATTGTGATCAAAGCGTATAATAGAAAGCAAACACCAAAGCCTGACCCTGAGGCTATTTTCCCCCTGCAGCTACTAGTATGACAGAAGTAAGACACAATAGCAGTCTGTACATAAGCAAGAAATCCACCTCAAAGTGACTTCCTATTAATACTCAATATCTGAATCATAGGGTGTGTTTAAGAAATGTTGAGGATAGAGTAATTGTTAATTATCTCTTGCAGTGTCTTTGACATGCTCACAGCAACTGCGTGAACACACAAAGACATTAGACTTTACTACAGGAGGGTTATCCCCTTAACATCATAGGCAAGAGACCACATTGTGCTAGGAGCAGGTCAGAACATATCTTTCACGATTTTAAAACATCTTGCATTTATAAACTTCCTAAATTATGATTCTAAATCAAACGCATTTTAAATCTTATCTTTTTCCTCATTTCAAAACACAGATGGATCCTAAATGAAACCATGTTTGTATTCATGAATTTGTCAGAATCCTGTTTGAAAATGCTACTGGTCAGTAAGCAATACCCAGGGTCCAGCCATTTCTGAATCATGTAATGGGCAGTGAGGCCTCATTCCTTGTGGTTTATCTCTGCACACAATCCCACATGCACCTGTTTCTACCTACATGTACATGTACTATGCTGCCCTCAATGTGTCACTCGTTGTTTGTTTCCCAATCACAACACACAAATGGCATAGAGCAGTATTTCGTCTGGCACACGCAGGGTTAAGGAGTGAATCAGCCATGCATGTGTTAACCGATGCTCTGGTTGACACTTTGATGCAAGTAAATTATGAGCGAGTTTGAGCCAACCATAAATCATGCATGCTTGGACCCCTATGACAGCAGTCTAATTAGCAGGCAAGCTGCTGCACAATGTACATTATGTAGATACTGACATTGCACAGCAGCGCAGCAAACGTTCTCCGAATCCCTTGAATGCCGTTCCTGACTTTACAGCTCTCTACGGCAGTGAATTCTGTTTCAAATCAATTTCTAGTATTTGCAGCCTATTATTGTGACTGAATTTTGAATATAAAAATCTAATGATACATCAAATTATTTCTATACACAGGAATCTTTTTGGTAAATTTTGTTAATAGATACATTCATGAAAGCAAATTAAAGACAACATTGCCAAATCCAAAGGTTTTTTTTGCATTTGGAGGCTGAGCCTGATAGGCAAACTCTAAGCTCAAACAATATGAATGTGACTTCATCAATGAGTTTCATATTTTTCAAAATGGGCATATCTGTTGTTTTATCCAAAGTTTTCCAGAATTAAGCAACGTCTGCAAAATGGATTCACTAGAGGCCATTTAAAGAAACCATTGACCACAGCGCAATGGTAAGTAGCTGTGGCCATTATGTTTCTTGTATTTTGCAAGGACATGGCTTGTGGGTGATGGGACCAGCTGTTAACATGGTGCTATGTCTCATTTGTAGGGTTATTGCACTCTTGGTCTGACTTCGGCTATAGCTTCACTTCCAGGCTATTTGATATTTCTAATCTGAGCTATCCAATGAAAAGGTCTGGCTGCAGTAGACTAATCACTCTCAAGTCCCTGGCTCTTCAAACATTCTGATTGAGAAATTGCCTTCTCTATGTCCCTTGGAGTGGTCTTACACAGGTTTGACTGGCATAAGTCTATCGTCAAAGGCCAACAATGCAATCACTCACCTCGTCTGGTACGTCTATGGAAGCTCCACACTGCAGTAGGAGAATGGTACCCTCGATGTGACCGCTGCCAGCTAGACATGGACAGAGCAGAAGGTCACAATATACATCATGGTTAAAGACAGGGACGCCCATTAGCAAAAGTTATGAAACTCAATAGGAATCAGCAGTATAGTCTAATTATAACGTGTATGAAATCTCACATTCATAACTTCACTAGCCTTTTCAGGACAAGGCATTAGCAATATTGTGTCTCGCCCACTTGCGAAAATAACCAGAAATATCGCGATCTCCGTTGCTACGCGAAAGAAAACTGAAACAAATAAATAAGCAACTTTAAACAGACAACATCAAAATCAGGTGCAAAATAGTGACTTTGAATAAATTTGCATAAATGTGCATGAGTAATGTTTGCCTAAATCTACATCAGTAATGCTCACACATGCTCACACAATTCTGTGCACAAGTTAGGAAGCCTTCACCAAGAGTCTTGCAAGTAAACTTTAATGTATGACCTCAAATGACCTTTGACCTTATCATGTGACCTCTTACAGCACAATAACATGCAGGTGCCCCCAGTGCATCCATCATCCAAGTTTGATTGCCATTGTAGCAACATGTGATGAGTTATGTGTGATAAGAGAGTCTTGCAAGTTAACTTTAACGTATGACCTCAAATGACCTTTGACCTTATCCTGTGACCTCCAACGGTACCATAACATGTAGGTACCCCCAGTGCATCTATGACCCAAGTTAGGTTGTAATCCAAGCAACCTATGTGAAGTTATTTGTCAAAAGAGAGTCTTGCAGGTAAACTTTAACATATGACCTCAAATGACCTTTGACCTTATCCTGTGACCTCCAACAGCACCATAACATGTAGGTACCCCCAGTGCATCTATGACCCACGTTAGGTTGTAATCCAAGCAACCCATGTGAAGTTATTTGTCAAAAGAGAGTCTTGCAGGTAAACTTTAACATATGACCTCAAATGACCTTTGACCTTATCCTGTGACCTCCAACGCCACCATAACATGAAGGTACCCCCAGTGCATCTATGACCCAAGTTAGGTTGTAATCCAAGCAACCCATGTGAAGTTATTTGTCAAAAGAGAGTCTTGCAGGTAAACTTTAACGTATGACCTCAAATGACCTTTGACCTTATCCTGTGACCTCCAACGGTACTATAACATGTAGGTACCCCCAGTGCATCTATGACCCAAGTTAGGTTGTAATCCAAGCAACCTATGTGAAGTTATTTGTCAAAAGAGAGTCTTGCAGGTAAACTTTAACATATGACCTCAAATGACCTTTGACCTTATCCTGTGACCTCCAACAGCACCATAACATGTAGGTACCCCCAGTGCATCTATGACCCAAGTTAGGTTGTAATCCAAGCAACCTATGTGAAGTTATTTGTCAAAAGAGAGTCTTGCAGGTAAACTTTAACGTATGACCTCAAATAACCTTTGACCTTATCCTGTGACCTCCAACGGTACCATAACATGTAGGTACCCCCAGTGCATCTATGACCCAAGTTAGGTTGTAATCCAAGCAACCTATGTGAAGTTATTTGTCAAAAGAGAGTCTTGCAGGTAAACTTTAACATATGACCTCAAATGACCTTTGACCTTATCCTGTGACCTCCAACAGCACCATAACATGAAGGTACCCCCAGTGCATCTATGACCCAAGTTAGGTTGTAATCCAAGCAACCCATGTGAAGTTATGGATCATAAGAGAGTCTTGCAGGTAAACTTTAACATTTGTGACAGACGACGGACGACAGACGACGGACGGACGACGGACGGACGCCATTTGGATCCCTTAGTCTCGCCTTCACCTCCGGTGGGCGAGACAAAAAGTGAAAAATTATTCTTGTTTGCATTTGAAACAGCCTGACCATGTACAAGTATTTCTTTGCCATCTTTTCTCTGTGGTGTTCATATCACATGATATCAACACTGGTGAGGGTCTTGCCTGTGTGTTTTACTGGTGGAGGAATGTATTGCAGATATATACACCTAGTTAAAAGTGTATATTACACAGAACTTTTTGACATATTTCTCGAGATTTAGCTTTTTCTCCTTCAGTTCATTTTTGATACAGAATGAAACAATAATTTTGTTCTATGACCTCATACATAAAACACTCAATAATGCCTGAAATTTCAAACATGCTAGTGAGTTTGGTTAAATACATACTGATTATCATTGTGTGGTGCTGCTTATGTTTTATTCAGGTTTTCTGCAGTACAATTCTAATTTCATTTTGCCTGCAAAGAAGCACAATTGCTACAACAGCTGTTACCTCCAAGTGTATCCATGCACTTTTCATAAATAACCAATACTCCTGAATATGTTCATCATAAAATTGACCAATAGTGCATAAATGTAATTAGACAGCACGATCAATTACTTACAAGGCCACGCTGAAAATAATGTTTTGCAATCATTGACACTCACAATCAATTGCAGTAACTATTGAGGCTTTGATATTGTTGTCATGACATTGTCATGGTGATTATTACAATCAATTGAAAGAAGTTTTGTTTACAATATTTGGATAATGGAACAGAACTGCCATATTTCTAACTTTGGATCTTACACTATGTATATCTTGGTCAATGGTCGTGAAAATACAATGTACAGCTCTCTCTCTCTCTATCTCTCTCTCTCTCTCTCTCTTTCTTTCACCCACTATCTCCCAGCAATAGTAGATCCTGGGTCATATTGCATATAGGTTTTCAATTATTGAAACTTCCCATCAATGGTAACTACCATGGCAACAGGCGCTATCATGAGAGCTCATTGGCTGTTGCCATGGTCATTACCATTGATGGGAAGTTACAGTAATTGATACCTACGTGCAACATGGTTCTGATCATCCTCTAAATCTACCCACAAGCTTCATTTGGTGTTTTTTTTTTCCTCCATGTCTATTAATGTCTTATTTATGTTCTGACCAGACATTGTTGGGGCAGGCTTGTTTTCCTGCTTTGACCTGTGTCAGGGTAACACTTAGGAAACACATCAGGAAGGGGGAAACATGGCAACCCTGATTAGGGCTGGTATTTCACCCTCAATCTTTTAAGGGATAACACATTTTTCTGCTCATACTCGAAGCAAAAAAAAAAAGTTGAAATGCCATGAACTCATGTCATGTTCTCGCTTGACAAAAATCGTGTTAGTATCAGAGAGATCTCCGATAATCATGATCAGATTTCAGACAGGATGTCTGACTTGAGTGCTCTCTCTCTCTCTCTCTCTCTCATTCTTCCCTCTCTCTCTCTCTCATTCTTCCCTCTCTCTCTCTCTCTCTCTCTCATTCTTCCCTCTCTGTTTCTCTTTAATTCTCCCTCACTCCCTCCCTCTCTCTCTCACACACACAAACCCTCCCCCCTTTCTCTATCATTCTTTCCTTTTTTTTTAGACTCTTTAATTCTCCCCCCCTCTCTCTCTCTCTCTCTCTCTCTCTCTCTCTCTCTTGCTCTCTCACACCCACATTTTCCGATCTAATTTGAATTATGGTCAACCTCTCTTAACATTGTCAACCTCTCTTAATCACTCCACATTTATTCTGTATTCTGTACAGTGTTTTTGTCATGATTTTTCTTATTTTTGTGAACAAACTGACTCGCTAATTGTACTGTCAAGGTTTTGAAATGCTTCCTGAATGGGGTACATACTACACAAGATAGTGAAAAATGGTGTGTTTTCTTATATCATTTAGTCAAGTTCAAAGTCATAAATGGAAGAGCATTTCTCTATATGAATATCATTTGTGGTCCAAATTACATAATGCATTGTATGCCTGTTGCACTACTGAAGGGTGATTTTTGGCACCCTTGGCACAGTCTGCAGCTTACCTGAGAAGTGAAGGGCTGTCTTGCCATTGAAGTCCTGGGCATTGATGGGCACCCCAGCCATGATGAGTCTATGCATGGAGTTCAGGTGCCCACCCTTAGAGGCGCAGTGCAGAGCTGTGCAACCTGCCAGCCAGCATGGGGGTTTGCAGAGCAGACGGGGAGGTGCAGAGATTAGGGGAATGGGGGGGGGGGGGGGAGCAGAGAGGGGGTAGAGAGATTCATTTGCGAGATGGGGGGGGGGGGACAGAATAGTAGTAGAGAGAGAGGAAAATGGGGAGAAAATGGGATAGAGAGATGGGAGCGAAAGGGGGAGAGAGAGAGGGGGGGCAGAGAGGGGGTATAGAGAGAGAGATACACGTGCGGGGGCGGGGGGAAGCAGAATAGTGGTAGAGAGAGGAAAATGGGGAGAAAATGGGATAGAGAGATGGGAGAGAGAGGGGGAGAAAGAGAAAGAGAGGGGGGTCGGGGAATAGTATGGGATGGGACAGAGAAGGGAAGAACAGGAGAGAGATACGAATGAAAGATTTAATGGTCAAATTTACACACATCAAAAATTGTCAAGTCTTGGTATTTACACAACCTGAGTAAAGTTCTCTAACGTTTTTTCTTCTTTATGGAGCGGTATTCAAACAATGAAAAATGTTAGGCTCCAAAGCACATATACATTTTGAAGCACAATTTGCAAAACTAAATTCAAATACATTCCATTGCACATAGAGATCACAGGTATACATGTACAATTAATTTTCCACATTTTTGTGAAGAAGAGATAAGACACACAGGTACCTCTGTGATTTGTCTGCATGATCAACCTTTCCAGAAAGCTATTTTTAAACATAGCTGCTCAATGTATGAACCTTGGCGTAAATCAGGGCAATTTTCTGAGCTTAAGATCAGTCATCTCCAAAGCAAAGCATCCCTGGATCCAGTCAGGGTGTCCACAAAAAAAAAAAAATCATTGTATATACAACAAAATTCTGTGTGTGGATGGTGACTACCGATACGTCGTATAAGTAAAAGTTCTATAAAGAAACATGAGTCTGGGCATCGTTTCAAACTAGAACGGTATAAAGCATCATGCTTAATCACAGTTCACTGTGTGTGTATACATTACTAACGATATGTCTCATAACTGGGTAGAGCTTTGCGTGACCTCTCGCGCAAAAGACCCAATCAACTAGAGCATGCTCTCTGACGACAGGCAGACAGCATAAAACAACAAGATGAGCAATAGCAGTCAGCTCACCTGTACAACATTTCTTAATTGAGTTTCGTTACAATTTGTTTGTATGTGGGAACACCCTGTTTGCTATACGATGATTCTTTTTAGCGTTTCAGTTTAGATTTCTTCGTGTGTGAACACCTATATGATGATTCTACTTTTACGACTCATTTTTTGTGTGTGGACACGTAGAGTTTCATCTACTTCTTCAGTCATACGGCCAGTAAAAGAAATACAGTTTGTCACATCTTTTCCCTTGAGTACGGCATAATCAATGCCTCAGCAACACAGTTTTGTGAGCTAAAAAGTCTTCTGGGGCAAAAATGAGGGGGAGAGGCAATATTCACACTTTTCCTGTGAGGCCAATTATTTTGTCTGAAATCTGGACTTTTTCAAGCCAACTTTATGACACAAACGCATTGATCAATGCTTTTTCTGACACTCTTGGAGTTTTCACAGAGGCTCTTATGCCATTTACAGAGATTCTTGTTTGCATTTATATTAGAAATTAAAAAATCACTACAAAATCATGAATTGATAGTTATTAATTCACAATCTGAAATCATGATTACAATACCTGCAATCAAGGCTGAATGTTTAATGTTTGAAAATTCTTTTTCATGTAATGGTGCTAGATCGTGGCGCAGCTATACATTGCAGTATTTGATCAAAACAGTCATGGGCACTGTGTTGCATAAAAATTTCAATTTATGGTAACTTTGCTACCAATGGCAATTTCAATGGAAACCTTGGATTTCATTGGCTGTCAAGCAATATTACCACGGTAGTCACGATTGATGGCAGAGCTACCATTCATGGTAAAGTTTCATACAACAGGGCCATAGTAACAGTCAGATGCTAGTGCCTCTCAGCCAATCAAAACTGAGGATTTCACTGAAGTTGTCAGCACTGACCAGTTAGTCTGTGCTGACAACGTTCATGAAATGCCCTCCAGAAGACGTTGAAATTCCCTCGGCTACCCCTTTCTGTCCCTTCCCTTTAACACCAAACGCCTCTCCACATGCTCTAATCACTATGCATCGGTACGAGAGTGACAGATTGTTGCCAATTTAAATCTCGAGTCTGGTGATAGTAATCTCACATTCTGTCAACTAGGAGGATTTTTGATGGTGAATAAGCACATTTTTTTTTAGTCATCCATGATGTTCATTACACATTTTTTGTAAGTATTCTGCGGTACATGCCGGTACACATGAGCTGATCGTGGCTCTTGCATGTCATGTTTTACAGTACTGGGTATATACATGTATCCGGAAAAGGGGATTGTACATGTACATGTACTAATATAGAATGTCCTGGACTCTCTCTCTCCCCTCCGACCAACCCTCTCTATCTGTCAGTTTCTGTCTGTTTATTTCTCTCTCTCTCTCTCTCTTTCTTTCTCTCTCTCTCTCTCTCTCTCTCTCTCTCTCTCTCTCTCTCTCTCTCTCTCTCTCTGGATAGAGCCTGCACTTGTAAATTGTACAAACCATTCACAATGTGCATACATGAGTCAACTCCAAACTATAGTACAACCAAAAAGTATTACGACTGGATTAGACTAGACTGAAATCAAATGCAATATAAAATAAAAATATTACCTTCTAAAATCTGCAAACATGTTCCCATATGTATACAATTTTTTCCAATTCTTATAGCAACTCCCACCTTTGCTAAAATATTCAGCCCTTTAATTGGACATGTACAGTTGGCAAAGTAAAACAAAGTAGTTCGCGAACCATGAGTCTTGCCTTATTTCATAATCAATATAGAGTGCTGAGTTGTTTTCCAAATATCTCAAATGGTGCCTAGATGACCTTTGATTTCATCATCCTCATGAGACACACGTGGTATTACCCAACGATCATTTTTGTACCAAGTATGATCACACTTGATGTAGAAATAAAGAATGAGAGCAAGTCAAACAAAAACTTTGAGAAAAATGATGCACTTGGCCTCATATCATTTGAGGTTTTGACCCCTAGATGACCTTTGACCCCATCAGCCTCATGAAGACATATGTGATATTATCCAAGAATCATTTGTACCAAGTGTGATCACAATTAATGCAGAAATAAAGAAATGAGAGCAAGTCAAACAAAAACTGATTAAAAAACTAAAAAAAAGTGATTACTCGGCCTCTGCCAAACTTTGTTCAGGCGAGACAAAAAAGAATCAAAATGATGTTTAAGAGGATAATCTCAAGGACGTATCAGATATTCTACAGGCTTTGAATATCAAAACATGATGAAGTGATTAAGAGACATGTGGAAGTCAGTTACTGTATGCAAACTCCTTGAGTCTCAAACTGAATCATAAGTGGAAGGTGGGCTTAACCACTTAATCGCTCACCATTATAGTGACGCACCGGTGATGTGATTTAAAGGGATAGTCCACCCTGAAATTAAGTTAGTTTTAAAAGCAAAAAACTGAAAGAAACATATTGGTGAAGGTTAATGAACATCCATCACAGGATATGAAAGTTAGGATTGTTTTAATTTTTGTTTTAAATTTTGATCCTCTCAAAAGGACACATCATTTCACCTGTGCATTTGATACATTATTAGAAACATGTATAGACACATACCTCTATGAAAAAGATTTATTTACACGGAAGAAGAGCATTATACAGCACACAACATATGGGAGAGCACCTCGCATGTGACATCACAAAAGTAAGATTTTAAAAAATCATCTTTCTTTTCCTTTGATGGATTTTTGTCAAACCTTTACTAATATGTTTCTTTAATGTTTCTGTCTTCATTAAAACTTAATTTCAGGGAGGAATATGCCTTTAATCGCTCACCATTAATGAGGTGATATGATTATTGTAGCGCCATGTAAAATGGGCTAAGAATAACTTTAACTTGAAGATAGGTACGAGGTAAAAGTTCAATGTGAACTCAGGGAACAGGTGCCTTATGTCACTCATAACTAGGAGTCCGTCCCTGTTGTTAATTCAGTTTCTATATTTTTAGGGCACAGTGATTTCTTTTTATAGTTCTTATCCAAGAGGAATAGTTTGGGGAGAGAAGGGAGGACTTTGTCAGCATATATGATGGCTGTAAATACCCAGTGCCCATTTGGTTCCCTGTGATAAATTGGTGCTTGATCGTGGCTTTTGATGTTTCATATTTAGGAAAGACAGAGGAGAAATCCGAGGGGATAAGAGTTGTTTTAACTTTCTGTTAATAGAAGGAGCACTTTGGGTCAATAGAGTCACGGGCAAACTGTCATGAGTAACTGCGCTGGTGTCAGTGGAGAATGACCAGACGTGTTAGGGGAGAAATTATCGATAGTAGGGAAAAAGTTAGAGGAGTGACCAATCAAGAAAGTTGAGGTGTTGAATATGTATTTAGGAATAGAAATGACCAATTGGGAGGTTGTTGTTAGGGCAGAGAGATGAGAATATTATGGGATGTAATTATAAGGAAAAGAATAGAACTCCCCAACATGATATGCAAATGGAAGTGTAGAAGTGAAAATGTTATGAATGCATGATGAGGTATAAATTCCCTTCCCACCCTTTCCTCTTTGCATTGCATCCACCACCCCTGCCTCACGGCATTGCATCCACCACCCTTGCCTCACGGCATTTCATCCATCCCTCCCACCGTCCACTCATCGTCCAGTTTGTCCCTATCCTGCTGTGTACTTGGAGGAGATTGGTTTTTTTTTTCCTTTATTTGCCTGCTTTTATTTCGCTTTGCCAGCAGTGCACCAAGTTTAAATTTTAGTTTGTGGAGACTTCGTCGATTTTATTCAATTTGGAGGGAGAATTCTGAAAAAGTTGAGAACTTGTACCACTCCTCCACCGCCATCTTGAACTGTTCAAAGTAAATTTGTACAGCAGTGTTTACCCTGCGCGAGCAGCAAGATAAATTGTTGCATATTCTACTGAACAATCACCAAGTCAGACTCTAACTTTGTTGTATCCTGAGTTCGAGAGTTGTAACCAGATTGTTCCAGTGTTCCTGAAATTGTTCCAGTGTTCCTGAAACTGTTCCTGTCCTCCTGCTTTCCCGACGTTCGCGAGCTGTTCCAGGCTACTCTACGTTTGTTTGATGTCCCCGAGCCCCGTTCCGAAATACCGGTCAAGAGCGTAACAAGAGCGTAACACGAGCGATCGCGATCCAGATTTCAAGTAAGAGAAGAGACTTTCGCGAAAAAGTAGTAAGTGGCCACAGACTAATATTCATCTTCCCATTAACCACTCCCTCTCCGATTGCATGTTCCCCTCTTGTAGGTTAAGCACAACAATTCACGGTTAAGTTAGTTATGATTAAGTTAGTCGTAATTACGTCAGTCATAAATGTGAGAATTGTGAATTACGGTCACGAAGAAGAGAAAGCATTTACGTATCTTTTATTAATAAATCATTTACCAAGTGATACTTTAATTGACGCTTGTGTTTTGACATGCTATTTATGTTGTCCTCTTGTCCTTTAAGTAAATTTAAGTAACGGTGGTTTTGATTGGCTTTTCCCCTGCCCGAGTTGGAACAGCGAACCGCATAGCTAACAGACCATTATCTAGTTCCATCTCGGTACTCCTCTTCACTGTACCCACAGTTGAAGCAGAGAGTTGAAGCAGCGGGGTTAGACGGAACTCACGACCTTCGCGTCATCAGCACGATTTATGATTAATGATTATAATTGATTTGATATAATTCCCCTTGTTTATTTTTGTACGTGGAAGAGCTAGAGATAGTTTGGGTTGAGATAGTTGTTTCGTATTTGGATGTCAGGAAAAATAAAATTGAAGACGGTAGAAATAAAATTGTCTTCAAAAGAGTGGGAAAAGTTACAGCAGGTTTCGGGGTACATACGGTCCTTAGTAGAGTGCTGCGGGGAGGAGGCGGAGTCATTCCCATTTAATTTAAATTTTACAGTACCTGATAAGTTCCATAAACCGGAGTATTACCTAGGATTACTAACACAAGGGATTACCGGCGGAACAGCATTTTACATTGACAAAGTTGACAAATTTTTAGAGTTAACGGACTACTTGCTCGTGGAAGAAGAGATAGTAATAGAAATTCTACAGGGAGGGGGGAATTATAAACCTAGCAGTATCACCCAATTGTTAAAAGACTTTGTTAGGGCCCAAGAATTAGATTTAAGAAAAATAGTGCATTTTTTCACGACCACATTGAGGATTCCCGAGCCAACACCGAATACTGAGCTCCGGTTCCTGGAATTGTGGATCGATGTGACTATAGTGCCTAGTGTTGTTAACGAATTCGAATTTGAAAAAGTTTTAGTACAAGGAAGTTCAAATCTATACGAATTAAAGAAGGTTTACACCCACCCGCTTATGAGAATATTCCCCGATCTAGCTATCCGATATAACGTGCGGGGCTATGATGGTTGGTGTTGGGAATGAGGAAAAATGAAGGTATTTAGAGGTATTTAAATGTTAAGAGTTTTATCAGTGAATTGTTTTGTAGTCTTTTTTCCTTTGCTGTTTTTTTTGCTAGCTGTTTTAGACCTATTTTATTCCCGGTGCTGAATTTAGGATATGTCGCAAGAGAAGAGTGTTCTTGATAGAAAATCTCAGAATGCTGTTACCCAGACTATACTGAGCGGGGATGTTATGCTAGCCTCCGCGAGCACCGAAATTGTACATCGGCACCAGCACTATCACATCCATCAATTTACTACCCAGCAAGGCATGATAAAGGTTAAGAAAGAAATGACACGCTCTGACCCGCAGCAGAATCCCAACCCCCAATAGTGGTCCCTGATATGTATAGCTATTTCGCGTATATTATGTGCAGTTATTGTTTTTCGTTCTGTTTGTAGAGGTATTTGCTATTTTTGTTTTTGTTTGGTGATTCAATATGGACGTGGATGTGACTATGGAATGTTTCGCCCACCATTGGTGGTTGATTTGTTTATCAATCGTTATCCTGATTGGTTTATTAGTGGTGCTATGTGTTGTTATGTGGACACACTTGTAAAGTATTTCATTATTTTTCATTTCTGTTTCGGTGAGCTGTGATTTTGGGGCAAGATTTGATTGTTGGTTAAGTTGTTATTTTTTTGGTAGTTTGTTTGTATTTGGTTCGATCAGTTCGGGTGTTCAAGATGGCCATCGCTGCGGATAGGGTGGTATTAGTCAAAAAGCTAGCGGCTAGCACCACAGAAGAGGATTTGAAAACCCTTTTTGTGGAAATAGGGGACGTATTGGAAGTAAAATTTGGAATTGACTCTGTGACAGGTGAGCCCACGGGCACTGCATATTGTCAATTCGATAGTGAAGAACATGCAGTTAGAGCCCTCACGCTCACCGGCGAGCGCGTGCGGGGCACAACAATAGAAATAACAGAGGTTCCGAGGAGGGCACTAACGATCGACTTCAAAAGAGAAAACGATGAGGGGAGGAATATCAGTCCCCCTGTTGTTCTACAGAGCTCACCGAGACTCTCCACCTTCAGTGGAGATCCACGCCCGAAGGGAGGAGAGGTCTCGTTTGAGATCTGGAGAAACGAAGTTGATTGTTTAATGTCAGAAGGATGCGGTGCGGACGCGCTGGCCCGGCTGGTGCGGCGATCGTTAAGGGGGGAGGCCGCGCAACTAATTTTACACTTGCCAGTGGACGCGGCAGCACGCGATATTGTGACTAAACTGGAAGGATTTTATGGAACGGTGGAGAGTGGAGCAGTGCTGCTCCAGCAGTTATACTCATCAAAGCAGGCAATAGGAGAAAGCATCACTGCATATAGCGCGCGGTTGCAAAAGTTGATAGATCGAGCCGAACATAGAGGAGGAATAGCAAAGGAGTCGAAAGATGAGACGTTGCGTGTTGTCTTTTGGAAGGGTTTGTCAAATGTAGGCCTTAAACAAGCCATTAGGCACAAGTACGAGTCGATTGTTGTGTTTGATGATTTAGTTAAAACAGCAAGGTTGGTGGAACAAGAGAGTGAGGATTTTAGACAGTTCCATGCAACCGAAATCCAAAGGCCCCGCCCCCGCCCGACGCCGCAATCTGCACAAGCGCAGACTTCCAACAATAACGACCTAGAAAAGGAAGTTAGGGAACTGAGAGAAAAAGTAAGGAGGATAGAGGTAAGCCAGGATTTAGCCCCTCCTCCCCAGCCAGCTTTTCCCGCCCGGCCAAGTAGAGGGCCATGCTATAATTGCGGGCGCGCAGGACATTTTGCTCGGGATTGCAATTTTCGATCGACCCCACCCCGCGGCTATGCGCCACCTCCTCCACCTCCGCCGCCTCCCGCTCCCGCACCTCCTCTGTTCCGCTCCCCTCCCCCCTCGTTCCCTGGTAGTGCGCCTAATTTAAACGGGAATCGGTCTCTGCCACGGGGCGGACAGTAGGCCATTCAAATGGACATTGCGCTGATAAGAGTTTTCCCCCCTCTGTGACGGATGAATTAGTAGGTAAGGCGAATGAAGCAGTTTCGATAGTAAATGGATGTAGATGTAAGTGTTTGATTGATACCGGGTCCCAAGTTACGACAATTAGCAAGTCTTTTTATGAAGACAATCTCAGAAATGTTCCTCTTCGTTCTTTGGATAATCTTATTCGAGTAGAAGGTGCGAATGGATTGCCTGTCCCATATTTAGGTTACGTGGAGGTTGCTATTCGTCTCCCCGATTCCCTCCCCACGTCTCAAGAGATACCCGCCCCTGTTTTGGTTGTCCCCGACACTACGTACAATAAGAAGGTTCCCTTTTGTGTAGGCACTAATGTGATCCAAGCCTGCATTGATAGAGGACAGACTGAGTGTGGCGATGAGTTTGTAGCACACAGGAATTTGAGCCCTACTTGGAAGTCAGTGTATGCGTGCATGCAAAAACCAGTGGTGACAAATAGTGAGGGAAGGATAGGGCTGGCAAGGAATATATCGAGACGAGCTGTTATGATTCCCCCTAGGGAGGCCGTCCTGATAAATTGTTATGTGCCCCTCCCCAAGTCGACACGTGATTATGAGGTTGTGTTAGAGCCCCTACATATTTCTCAGGATGGTGTTAATGTAAATCCAGGTATAGTGCGGATCGAGAAGGAGAGACAGCGAGATAGAATTATTCCTGTGTTGGTGGAAAATCGTTCCGAAGAGGCTCGATGGATTCACCGGCGACAAAAGTTAGGTGTTGTGTATTTATGCCAAGTCCAGGGACCGGCATTAGCTAAGCAACAGAATGTTGATGCACACACAGATTCTGTGCCTTGTGAAGGAGTAATGGACGATTTAGATTTTTCAGGTTCCCCTGCTTCCCCCGCTGATGTAGACAGAGTGAAAAGTGTATTGGGCAAGTACCCTAACGCATTTAGCACTTCTGATGTTGATTTGGGACACAGTGATATTATTACTCATAGGATCCCACTCAATGATGAGAGACCCTTTAGGGAGAGGTACCGTAGGATACCCCCGGCAATGTATGCTGAAGTTCGTGAGCACATACGGTCCATGCAAGAAGCAGGGGGGATAAGGGAATCGTTCTCCCCCTATGCAAGTCCGGTGGTGTTAGTGAGAAAGAAAGATGGCTCCCTCCGCTTCTGTATAGATTTTCGGAAATTGAATCAGAGGACTATAAGAGATAGTTATGCGCTCCCCAGAATTGATGAGACATTGCAGATGATGCATGGTGCAAAATGGTTTAGCTCCCTTGATTTGAAGGCGGGGTATTGGCAATTAGAAGTGGAAGAGTCAGACAAGCAAAAGACTGCTTTTGTTTTACCACCCCCTCTGGGCCTTTGGGAATGTAATAGGGTCCCATTCGGCCTCTGCAATGCTCCAAGTTCTTTTCAACGGGCCATGGAAAAATGCCTAGGGGAATTAAATCACACCTGTTGTGTTGTCTATTTGGATGATATCATTGTGTACGGTAAGACAATCGAGGAACATCTGTCGAGACTCGAGGCGGTACTTGGTCGTTTGGCGGCCCACGGTTTCAAACTCAAGGCGTCGAAGTGTAAGTTGTTGCAAACAGAGGTGAAGTATTTGGGCCATATTATTTCAGACCGTGGAATTGAGACTGACCCAGATAAGATCGAGGCTGTTAAGAGCTGGGCAACCCCCACCTGTGTTCGAGAAGTTCGTTCTTTTCTTGGATTTGCTAGCTATTACAGGAAGTACATCCCTGGGTTTGCAAAGATAGCCAAGCCTCTGAATGATCTCCTCGGCGGACCACGTAAGAAGAAAAGTCAAGGTAAGAACACCCCACACAAACCACCTCCTTGGAAATGGACTATAGAGTGTGACAGGTCATTCCAGCTGTTGAAAGAGAAATTGATGAATCCCCCTGTGTTAGCGTATGCAGATTTTGAAAAGCCTTTCATATTGCATACCGACGCAAGTACGACTGGGTTGGGTGCAGCCCTATATCAGCTGGATGAAAATGGGAAGGAAAGAGTGATTGCGTATGCTAGTCGATCTTTGACCAAGAGTGAAAGGAATGCCCCGGCTCATAAGTTAGAATTCTTGGCGTTGAAATGGGCGGTAACGGATAAGTTTCATGATTTCTTGTATGGCAATAAAGTACATGTCTGCACAGATAATAATCCTCTGACTTATGTGTTGACGTCGGCAAAGCTTGATGCAGCAGGGCACCGCTGGCTAGCAGCCTTAGCAAATTATGACATCACGCTCACATATCGCTCTGGCAAAATGAATATCGATGCAGATGCTCTTTCTAGGCAACCTGAACCCCCCTGTCATGCTGGTAGTACACAGTCCCCCGAGAGAAGTGAATTTCCAACGACAACAGAAACCTTTCGAGCAGTAGTGGATTATGCATTGCATGTTGATGTAGAGGCGAGCCCGTACGTAGAGATGGTGGATAGCCCCATCGACGATCATGTTAGGTCATGTGCAGCTGATGTCCCCATCCCCCCTGATTTTAAGATTCCTGGTACACCACCAAATTGGGCTGAAGAACAGAGAAGGGATCCAGCGATTAGTAAAGTGATAGGATACCTAGAGGAAGGTACGTGTCCACCTTTGAGTCAGAGAAGGAAAGAGTCGGCAGAAGTGCAATCACTATTAAGAGAATGGGATAAATTAGTGATTATCGACCATGTATTGTATCGGCGGAGAATAGAGAAGGGGACCCCCATGAGGCAGCTAGTGTTACCACGTCAGTACCGTGCTATTGTGTTAGACTGCCTACATGATGAAATAGGACATTTAGGAGTAGAACGAACTAGCGATCTAGTCAGAGAACGATTCTTTTGGCCATTTATGAGCAAAGATGTTAAGTATTATGTCGGTACATGTGGTCGGTGTTTGCGTAGGAAGGGAGTCGCAAACGCAAGGAATACTGCTCCATTAGTTAACATTAGGACTAGTAGGCCCCTAGAGTTAGTATGCATGGATTATCTGTCACTTGAGGAGTCGAAGGGTGGATTTAACAGTGTGCTGGTGATTACAGATCATTTCACTCGCTATGCTGTAGCCATCCCCACTAGAAACCAAACTGCTGTGACCACCGCACGTGTATTGTTTGATAACTTTTTGGTGCATTATGGCTTTCCAGAGCGTTTACATTCTGATCAGGGGAGGAATTTCGAGTCAGAAGTGATTAAACAATTGTGCAAATTGACAGGAGTCCAACGTTCTAGGACCACCCCATATCATCCCCAAGGGAATGGTGCATGTGAACGGATGAATCGAACTCTATTAGGCATGTTAGGAACGTTGCCCAATGAGAAGAAAAGTGATTGGAAATCCTATGTGGCGCCGTTAGTTCATGCATACAATTGTACCAAGCATGATGTGACTGGGTTTTCCCCGTTTTATTTGATGTATGGTAGACACCCCCGGTTACCGGTAGATTTGTATTTGGGACTTCCCCCGCGAGATTCCACACCCGCCAGCGCTCCCGAGTATGTGAAAGGATTGAAGAGTAGGCTGGATTTCGCATACCGATTGACCTCTGACCGTAGCGACGTGGCACGTGCCAAAAACAAGGCGTCCTATGACAAGAGAGTTAAAGAGAATAAGGTTGAAGTAGGAGACAGAGTCCTAGTGAGGAATGTAGGGTTGAAGAATAAACACAAGTTAAGTGATAGATGGGAAGAGACCCCCTATGTTGTTATTGATCAGCCTAATTTGGATATTCCAGTTTTTAGGGTTCGTCCTGAGCAGGGAAGTAGAAGAGAACGTGTGTTGCACCGAAACTTGCTGTTGCCATGTAATTTCTTACCCCGAGGGAATCAAGAAAGTAAACCTCGGCAAAAGAAAAGGAAGAAACCCCGTAACGATAATCTAGAAGAGATAGCTGAAGAGAATGACGGACAAGAAGATGAGTCTGGTGAAGACTTAGTTAATGAAGTAGTGGGATGGTACCTTCCTAATAGGGAAACTGAATTGATTAATAGAGAACCACCCACCCCAGCCTTAGTACCAAATGAGAGGATAGAAGACGAAATTGATCTAGGAGGGGAGGATGACGATGATGATGGCAATGTCCAAAATGCCCCAAATGAAGGAGATTTTGATGTTGAAAATGTTGTAAATAGTGCTGATAATGATGTTGATGATACGAGTTCCGATATTGGACCACAAGAAGGGAGAGATAAGGAGGGGACCTCTGAGGAGGAAGATCCGCCACTTCGGCGATCTCGAAGACGCCCTCGTCCTCCTGATCGGTGGGCCAATTATTACATGAGCACTCTTGTCGAGCCAATTGTGAATACAAAGTATCAGATAATTGTACAATTTTTGGTTCTTTTGATTGCTGTGGAATTTGTGATGTTTTTCTTTTCGACAAAAGCAGTAGTTGTCACAATTGGATTGTTGGTTGTATTCAATGACCGAGTGAAACAGGAGGTATGTCATGCAACCAGATTGTTGTCCCACAGCTGGTTCCAAAAAGGACATGACCCGGGATAGCTTGTATTTGTTGTCGGTCAGTGAAATGAACCACCGTCCGTAGCAAAAGTTAGGTGAACGTTGAAATTCAGATGAAATGCAATTGGCTCAGAGACAAGTGAAGAGGAAGAGTTACATAACAGACGAAGAGTTGTTAGAAATGTTATGTGGTATTGTACCTATTATGTATACGCTCTTAACAATGTATTGTGTATTGATTATGTTACCAATGATTTGATGTTCACTAGGTATGTTTAGAAAAAGAAAACAAGACATTTCTTCGTGCAAAATCTTAGAGTAAATGGAGCATTTTGCCGTAATAGCAGTGCATCCAAAAGTAATGTTTACAATTTACGTTTCATACAGCTTGAAATGAATTTCGTTATATTTTGTTCAGGTGGTTAGTGATCATTGGCTTTGGCCTGACAGCCGGCTCTAGACACTGCCATTTATGTTTGTGCTGTAATGGCCTGCATTTACTTTTGTGTTTGGGTTTCCCAACACCTTATTTTTTTTGTAAAGATTTAAGTGGTGAAAGGGGAAGAGGATGGCAACACTCGCACATAATCGCTTGTGTTTGCTCATCAGAAGGAATAGTGAGTAAGCTGGGATGCCGGGGGCATCATAGCTGAAGGAATCATTTATGTTTAATAGGAAGGAAAATACATTTCTTCTTATGGTATGTCCAATTAAAAGGAGCATTATGCCGTAATAGCAATGCGTCCGGAGCTCGAGTCAGGCCTGAACCGTTTTATGACTAAGCACTATCTTGATATTATGTCATGTTGTAAATAAGGTATATTGATATGTATCATTGTTTTCTATGTTCCTGTCCTATCTTCCTTTCCTTCTGCTTGTTCTGTATGGTTTAAGTAGCATATATCAATTGTTTGCAAGAGGACTGAAACGAACTGAAGGCGCAGTCTGAATATTGATATTCAAATGTTTACCGTTTTTGGGCAAACATGCCACAAGGTTTTGAAGACGAAGTGGAAATGTAATTTTGCTATATTTCTCGTAATTTGTAAGGTGTATTTACCGTCTGTTATGTAACTGGTCGGGTTATATATCTATGTACATAAACCTGCATATGCCTCAGTGATATTGATATACGATGATATGTATTTGTTTAGATGGTATTAAGCGAACCAAAATAATTAGAGGGATTAATTATTTTGTGCCAAATGTTGAGGACAACATTTCATAGGGTGAGGGGAAGATGTAGCGCCATGTAAAATGGGCTAAGAATAACTTTAACTTGAAGATAGGTACGAGGTAAAAGTTCAATGTGAACTCAGGGAACAGGTGCCTTATGTCACTCATAACTAGGAGTCCGTCCCTGTTGTTAATTCAGTTTCTATATTTTTAGGGCACAGTGATTTCTTTTTATAGTTCTTATCCAAGAGGAATAGTTTGGGGAGAGAAGGGAGGACTTTGTCAGCATATATGATGGCTGTAAATACCCAGTGCCCATTTGGTTCCCTGTGATAAATTGGTGCTTGATCGTGGCTTTTGATGTTTCATATTTAGGAAAGACAGAGGAGAAATCCGAGGGGATAAGAGTTGTTTTAACTTTCTGTTAATAGAAGGAGCACTTTGGGTCAATAGAGTCACGGGCAAACTGTCATGAGTTACTGCGCTGGTGTCAGTGGAGAATGACCAGACGTGTTAGGGGAGAAATTATCGATAGTAGGGAAAAAGTTAGAGGAGTGACCAATCAAGAAAGTTGAGGTGTTGAATATGTATTTAGGAATAGAAATGACCAATTGGGAGGTTGTTGTTAGGGCAGAGAGATGAGAATATTATGGGATGTAATTATAAGGAAAAGAATAGAACTCCCCAACATGATATGCAAATGGAAGTGTAGAAGTGAAAATGTTATGAATGCATGATGAGGTATAAATTCCCTTCCCACCCTTTCCTCTTTGCATTGCATCCACCACCCCTGCCTCACGGCATTGCATCCACCACCCTTGCCTCACGGCATTTCATCCATCCCTCCCACCGTCCACTCATCGTCCAGTTTGTCCCTATCCTGCTGTGTACTTGGAGGAGATTGGTTTTTTTTTTCCTTTATTTGCCTGCTTTTATTTCGCTTTGCCAGCAGTGCACCAAGTTTAAATTTTAGTTTGTGGAGACTTCGTCGATTTTATTCAATTTGGAGGGAGAATTCTGAAAAAGTTGAGAACTTGTACCACTCCTCCACCGCCATCTTGAACTGTTCAAAGTAAATTTGTACAGCAGTGTTTACCCTGCGCGAGCAGCAAGATAAATTGTTGCATATTCTACTGAACAATCACCAAGTCAGACTCTAACTTTGTTGTATCCTGAGTTCGAGAGTTGTAACCAGATTGTTCCAGTGTTCCTGAAATTGTTCCAGTGTTCCTGAAACTGTTCCTGTCCTCCTGCTTTCCCGACGTTCGCGAGCTGTTCCAGGCTACTCTACGTTTGTTTGATGTCCCCGAGCCCCGTTCCGAAATACCGGTCAAGAGCGTAACAAGAGCGTAACACGAGCGATCGCGATCCAGATTTCAAGTAAGAGAAGAGACTTTCGCGAAAAGTAGTAAGTGGCCACAGACTAATATTCATCTTCCCATTAACCACTCCCTCTCCGATTGCATGTTCCCCTCTTGTAGGTTAAGCACAACAATTCACGGTTAAGTTAGTTATGATTAAGTTAGTCGTAATTACGTCAGTCATAAATGTGAGAATTGTGAATTACGGTCACGAAGAAGAGAAAGCATTTACGTATCTTTTATTAATAAATCATTTACCAAGTGATACTTTAATTGACGCTTGTGTTTTGACATGCTATTTATGTTGTCCTCTTGTCCTTTAAGTAAATTTAAGTAACGGTGGTTTTGATTGGCTTTTCCCCTGCCCGAGTTGGAACAGCGAACCGCATAGCTAACAGACCATTATCTAGTTCCATCTCGGTACTCCTCTTCACTGTACCCACAGTTGAAGCAGAGAGTTGAAGCAGCGGGGTTAGAATTATTAATAAGCCCTTCAGGGTACAATCACATATTTCCTGCACGTACATGTATGCAACGCTAGCCTCTCAGGTACATGAACGATCCACGCTTCACAAGCCTACAAGGGCTAATCTTTTATTATACATGATAGGATGTTGATCAATACATGGGTAAAGAATGTGGCCCTGTCATATGTGTAGCCTCTTAGGTATTAAGAGGTCACACTAGGGGTATCTTCATATTATTTGGTCAGGAAATCTACCCCCCCCCCCCCACCTCTCTGGGCTGAGAGACCAGGAAAGCATGCTCTTGTGTGGTGCATCTCCATTACATCAAAATCTCTCCCAAGTTTGGCACATAAGGCAGGATCGCACTGCATTACATAACAGCAACAGCTGAAGGATTATCAGCTTGGACGTGGGCAGGCATTATAGCATGCCCTCTCTGTTTCTTTCGGGTTAAAGATTGTCCGTCCCTTTTGCAAGCTTAAAATTTGAAATCGCCTATCACGATCGTAAATTGAAGAAAGTATAATTCAAGACCATTTCTAAGAATATAGCATGTTGAAGCGTTCTGTATATGCGAAAATTTCAGCCGTTAAATTTCAAACCGACTTTTTTCGTACTACGAAAAAAGTATTAGTCTTTGTTACAGTATCTATGTGGTCATTATGCATGTGTGAAATCCTAATTTTATGAGTAATTACCAAATTTTGGAGATGATTCCTTTTATAGAACAATTTATTTTCATAATGCGTTTTGTAATTTAATAAACAGATTAATCAATAAAGCAGATATTTCAACACAAACTGCTAAGAGCCTGAGGTAAAGACTATTAATCAGACGTTGTTTACGTGCATTATTTGCATTTTACACTACGTATCAGTTTCAAATTATGAATATACAGCTTGCTAACACTTCTCTATATGTTTTGCCAATGTTTCAATGGTTTTGTGGTGATCTGAAAAAGGGACGGGCTGTCTTTAATGGAGCTGCTCTTTCATCCTCAGTCTACTTTCCCAGTTCAGAAAAAAAAGGCGCTATTTCGTCAGCATGATTTCTAACCATGCTAGATCCACTTTCCACCCAATGTGTATAATCACTTTCAGCATACTGGTCAGCTTTGAAGTACGGACAATCTTAATGAAACTGAACATAACACCTTTCAATATGAGTATGCCATGGGTACCTGTCCTAGACCAGATTGTTTTTAAAGATTTATCATTGGATGCACAAGTTCTAGAATTAAATGCTTCTGCAAGTCCATCGTCCAGAATGTGTATGTACAAGCACTTATTCGGATATGTATTGCGTTTTCATTCTTTTAAAAATTAATTGAAAACATTGAATTGTTCATCAATTTTACCAATGGATCTGTTCACCTGTTCACCTGCGATTGTTGTTAAGAACATCCTAAACATTTCCTAATCTTATTTCATACCAATTCAATGCCCAATGTAAAGTGTTCCATTTATTTTTCAAATGTTAATGTTTCAATGTTGAATGTAATGCCTCTCAATGTTTCATATGTAAATCATGTGCAATTCAGCGTCATTTCCATGAATTTTGATACGGTATTTCCAATCTACATAATACAATTCTTAAGTCCTAATGACATATAAATTTTGATGACAGGTTTCTAAATACTTGCTACATGTATTGTGTTACAAGCGTTGACATACACCTAATCCTATTACTACATCAATTTGTTGTACATATGGTTCAATTTGCATTGGATTCATTGATGAAACCTAAAAGAAAGTGATGACATTTCAACTGCTGATTTTGTACATCTTGAGACTGTCGACGGCCGAGGCCCCCTTTGATATCCTTCCACTCAATCAACAGCTTCCTCTGTCAGGTAACCTCTTCACACTCCGCCCAATATCCCGCCTCAATTAGCCAGGACTAAAAAGCAGACAACCAGCTCTGTCAACACTGGCTAGCCTGGCTACCAGGCTGCCGGGCATTTTAAATCCAAACTACAATATTCAATAAACGGGTCTGGCTGCAGTAGACTAATCATTCTCAATTCCTTCTCCTGTTAAGAACCAAGGAAAAAAAAGACGAGAATTAAACCGTGACAAATCTAGTGAGTACTGTATACGCCATATATTTCGCTGAGTTTTTATTTTCATGAATTTTGCGAATCTGGGCTATTCACAAATTTAACAACATGCGCAAATATGAATATGACGTGCTCGAGCACATGTACTACTAGTACTAGTAATCCAGGATCGCGAATTTAACCACTCGTGAAATTGTTGTGAAGTCCTGATTCGTAAAAAATTAGACTCGCAAAATATATGGCGTGTACAATACATTGTACTAGACTCTAAATCTTTAAGTCTGAATTAGCCTCAGCCTACATGTAGAAACAGGGATGTGGAAGAAAATGTGGGTTCGCATACTGTAAACATGGAATATTTCACAGAGTTTTAATCTATGCAAATTTTGCGAATGATTCTCAACAAACACACAAAATTTGCTGATTGTATATGAATTGTTCCATCTATACACTCTGTCACTGTTTGCAACAATACACTACAATGGGCGACCTATATGTGCTGTAATTTTTGCACACTAATCATCGCTAGCTAGCTCACTATAGGCGCAGTGCGGCTCTTGTCACTATACTTGGTATGTTGCACTGTAATCTTTCTGACTTGTGTTGGATGATTTTGTAGGCTTGTGCATTGGGCCTGAGGTTTGCCCGCACAATTCAATTCTCATGAAATGGTTGGGGATGTTATAATTTAAGAACATGGAGAGAAAATACAGCCAACTCACCCTGTCCATCAGATGCTCGTGGGTTAGCACCCAGTTGAAGAAGGACCTCCAGGCACGGGTACTGACCCTTCTGAGCTGCCACGTGGAGTCTGCAGAGGGGAGGGGTAGAGGGGGTACGAAGGGTGGGTGGACAGAGGGTAGAAAAGGAGAGGGGTAGAGGGGGTACGAAGGGTGGGGTGGACAGGGAGTAGAAAAGGAGGGGGTACAAAGAGTCGGATGGAGGGGAAAGGAGGGTAATGTGTAGAGGGGTAAGAAGGGTGGGGTGGAGGGGTAAGAAGGGTGGGGTGGACAGGGGATAGAAAAGGAGGAGGGGTAGAGGGGATACGAAGGGTGGGGTAGACAGGGGGGAAAAGGATGGGGCACAAAGGGTTGGATGGAGGGGTAAGAAGGGTGATGTGGAGAGGGGTAAGAAGGGTGGGGTAGACGAAAGGGGATGGGTGGAGTGAAGGGGGTGAGATGGATGGGGTGGAGGGGTAAGAAGGGTGGGGTGGACAGGGGGAGAAAAGGAGGGGTGGGGTGGAGGGGGTAAGAGTGGGTGGGGTGGAGGGGTAAGAAGGGTGGGGTGGACAGGGGGAGAAAAGGAGGGGTGGGGTGGAGGGGTAAGAAGGGGTGGAGTGGAGGGGGTAAGAGTGGGTGGGGTGGAGGGAGAGATGGAAGAAAAGAGACAGAGGGGGAGGAGGGAGTATGAAGGAGGAGAGAGGGGAGAGAGGAAGGGGGAAAAGGAAGAAGGAAGATGGAAGGGAGGTAGGAAGGAAAGAGAGAGCATGGGAAGAAAGAAGCGGAGTATGATGGATGGAAGGGACGGTGGATTAGAGGTAGGTGAGTGGCAAAATAGAAAGGTAGATAATGGGGATATGGAAAGAAAGTCAGTTAGAATCCTGTTAATATATAGTGTGTCCTCAATTGAACTGAAAACATGTAATGATAGATGTTGGGTATTAACAATAACAGATCATTTAACAGAACTATCAATTCAAAATAGACTAATAAAGGGTGAACACTTAAATAAATGAATGAAAAATAGCCTAGAAAATGGAAGAAGGGAAAAAAATGCAGAAAACAACAATGAAAAAGAAGATGGAAGAATACAATGCTTTAACTGAAACTTTACAGTGCTGTACAGTTCACAAAACTTGACTAACCTAGTTATTTACGTTCCTGTACATGGATGTTTTTCAACTACAGTACTAACTAGAGAGTCAAGTTTCATGAACAGCCACCACAGATTGTGACTCACGGTGTCCTGCCTTCTGCATCCAGCTTGGTGGGGGACGTGCCCTTCTTAGCCAGCGTCATGTGCAGCTTCTCCATGTCCCCCATATCAATGGCCAGCATGACCTTGTCATCATTCTTCGTCCACTCAAACTGAAAGAGGACACACAAATTCAAGAATTCAGCAATCAATTTAAAACTAAAAATTACGAGCTCAGAATCATAGAATTCTGAATTATAAATGTGTGCACCACTCTTGCACTCCTGAATTTGTTAGAAACACAATAAAAAACGTATTTAGTAATAAAAAAAAAAGTACGAGTGGGCATATATGTGACTATGAATGGTGAAAACATGAACAATAATGGAAGAATAAAAACAGTTAGTAAATTGGTATGCCTCAACCCGGTTTCATGTTCTCTTCAGGAAATTATGTCACGTCATTGTCAGGGGATGGATTACATGATGCAAACTTACATGTATACGTGTTATTCCTAATGTACAACATGGCGGCATTACTGATGATACATGAACACATTACTTATGTATGTAGCCCCCACCCTAGTCTACAGACCCAGACTTCATAGTTAGTACCATTGCAAAATATATTTCTGGAAGTAAGGCCAATACAGCCTGACTTGCTGGCAGCGTCCTATAAACTTATCAGAGCTACAGCAAGTACAGTACAGGAACGTATACCTGTAGTCTCTGCATTGGAGACCCATAAGCCCCGTTCATATACCATATACCGCTATTATTACCGATGCACATCGGTAAGCAAGTTTCCAGCGAGCCGCAAAAGCACCGTTCATATACACCCCCAAAAGCCGTAATGTTGCGGCGTTTTGGACAGCTGGACTCTCTCCAAACCAATGGTGACATGCTCCGCTCAGCCATACGAGCGCTAGGATTAGCGACCAACAGGCCAGAGCGCGATGCTAAAGGCGCAACATTTACGCCTATTTCGCGGACGCAGTTTATAAGATTCGCTTACCGCAATATTGCGGTATTATTACTAGGTCTCGATCCGCGAAAAAGCCGCAAAATAAGCGCAAAAAAGGAGGAAGCAAATACCGCATTATTTGAGCGATTGCCGTTCACATACGCAGCTATCGGTAATGCATCGGCAAAATTGCCGCAAATGTTGCGCCTTTTTCGCGGATAGGCGGTGTATATGAACGGGGTTATAGAGCAAGACAGACTGACTGACTGACTGACTGACTGACTGATAATGGTTTCTGCCTGTAAACTACCCCCGGCCAGAGTATACATGTACATACATGTATCATTATGTACTAGCATGGAGACACTCTGGATCTCACAGCCTGCGGTTACATTATCCCCCTTGCAGCTCTGCGCTGAACATGGGGCATCAATGTAACCATGCATCACATGGGGGGATACCTGTTAGTGTACGTGAAGTCCACAGACAGAGACACATACTGGAGGGACTATGAATGCACAGACTTGACAGAATATTGTAGCGCTCCCAAACCATTTGTGTGATACCACATCGTGTAAGACCAGTCAGAAGACCAGAAAGCACAGCGCAGCCGGTGACCATGAATCACCATGGAGATTGATTTAACAGCCCCTGTACTACGTGCATGTACACTCCAGCTCAAAGGAATTGGCATAGGGAGAGGGAAAGGGAAGAAAGGGAAGGAGCCGCAGTTTTAAACCGTGGTATGTTTTGTCCAGTTCAGCATGAAACATTAAGCTTTAGCCTAAAAAGCATCCCATTTCATGCTGAACTGGACAAAATATACCGTGGTTCAAAACTGCGGCTCCTTCCCTTTCTTCCCTTTCCCTTTCCCTATGCCAATTCCTTTGAGCTGTAGTGTAGTTAGCATTAATCCTCTCAGTACCAAGCACTGCCATCCCTACAGTTAAAGATCTACATGTACATGTATAAAGCAACTCAGTTTCTTGCTCATGGGACTAAGCGGATTAAGTCACGAGTGATATCATGATACGTATGTCAACTAAATGATGATACATGTACTTGGTAAAGTTACAGGTACAAAACAGCTCAAAGGAATTGGCATAGGGAAAGGGGAATTCAAGGGAAGAAAGGGAAGAGGCCGCAGTTTTAAAACGTGGTATATTTTGTCCAGTTCAGCATGAAACATGATAATTTAGCCTAAAAAGCATCATGTTTCATGCTGAACTGGAAAAAAATATTTTGTACCACGGTTTAAAGACAGCCAGTCCCTTTTTCAGATCACCACAAAACCATAGAAACATTGGCAAAACATATAGAGAACTGTTAGCAAGCTCTATGTTCACAATTTGAAACTGATACGTAGTGTAAAATTCAAATAATGCACGTAAACAACGTCTGATTAATAGTCTTTACCTCAGGCTCTTAGCAGTTTGTGTTGAAATATCTGCTTTATTGATCAATCTGTTTATTAAATTATAAAACGCATTATGAAAAAAATTGTTCTATGGAAGGAATCATCACCAAAGTTTGGTAGTTACTCATAAATTTAGGATTTCACACACGCATAATAACCACATAGATACTGTAACAAAGACTAATACTTTTTTCGTGGTACGAAAAAAGTCGGTTTGAAATTTAACGGCTGAAATTTTTTACATATACAGAAAGCTTCAACATGCTATATTCTTAGAAATGGTCTTGAATCACACTTTCTTCAATTTACGATCGTGATAGACGATTTCAAATTTTCAGCTTGCAAAAGGGATGGGCAATCTTTAAAACTGTGGCTCCTTCCCTTTCCTTTTCCCTATGCCAATTCCTTTGAGCTGTAGTGTACATACTCCTCCCCCCATGAAAGCCCCCTGCTACTGCTGTCGTTGTACTTTATAGGATGCCGTTTAGCCCAGGGTGGGCTTCCGAGGCTTGAGTGATGAACTCTCCTGGCTGGTTAATGGTTATCCTGTATCTAGTTAGTGACTCATCCTTACAGTTACTCACTGTATCACACTGGACAATTCAGATCTGATGGCCTGATATACTTTTTTTAACTGAAGGAAGGTTTCAAATTAAATCTTACAATGTTGTACAAGAAATAAAATGACATCCTGTGTAATAATACATTGCAAATTATGCACCCAGTATTTCCAATGGAAATATTTTTCATAGCTATTCAATATCTTTGTCTTAAGCCATTTATGTACAATTAAATGAATGTTATCTAACTGCAAATGTACATCTGTCGAGCTGCACTTGTTCTGAAGTTAAAAATGGCCACAAAACAAAACAATGCTACACAGTATGGTGTCATTAAAGCACTTGACTTGCACATCCCATGAACCATAAACAATTGGTGGACGCAGCTATTGTCTCCTGAGTGGGGGAGCTGATCCGCTTAATTGAGATGACGGCGCTGAAAGGTCACTGCTCCTCGTTGGACGAAAGAAATGGCCATACCCAAAGCATTATCCTCGAGATTAAGCCTTCCCTTATTGATCACTATTGATTGGCTGGAGTGTTGGGCTTCATCAATATTGCTTTCTTCCGCTTAAGACTGGATTGAGTCTACAGGTACATGTAGTTGCTTTTGGCAACGATAATCCCCTCTCAGGGTTCTAATGAGGTCTAATTGTGCCTGTATAGAAGATGGTACATCATTTTTGAAAGGAAAATAATATAACACTCCTGTCAGAGGCTTTCCGTTTCTCATTCCATGGCTACATGAACTGATACGTACAGGTAATATACACCCACTCTGAAACAAGAAAACGTGTATAAGTATCTTCAGACTTGTCTAGAGCAAGTTGTCTTTTCTGAAAATGTTAGTACTATAACCTTGTATCCACGGTAGTTAATGTGGTAACAGTGACAGATAGGGAGGTACAATGTATACATCAGCTGAGGTCATCAGAGTGGGTTACTGAACAGGGAGGTCCTGTCACAGCACATTGGTTAAAGACAGCCCGTCCCTTTTTCAGATCACCACAAAACCATCGAAACATTGGCAAAACATATAGAGAAGTGTTAGCAAGCTGTATATTTATAATTTGAAACTGATACGTAAACAACGTCTGATTAATAGTCTTTACCTCAGGCTCTCAGCAGTTTGTGTTGAAATATCTGATTATTGATTAATCTGTTTAATAAATTATACAACGCATTATGAAAAAAATTGTTCTATAGAAGGAATCATCTCCAAAGTTTGGTAATTACTCATAAAATTAGGATTTCACACACGCATAATAACCACATAGATACTGTAACAAAGACTAATACTTTTTCGTAGTACGATAAAAGTCGGTTTGAAATTTAATGGCTGAAATTTTTTACATATACGGAAAGCTTCAACATGCTATAATCTTAGAAATGGTCTTGAATCACGCTTTCTTCAATTTACGATCGAGATAGACAATTTCAAATTTTAAGCTTGCAAAAGGACGGTCAATCTTTAAGGACATCTTAATGGGTCCGTACTTGGAAGTGAATAATGAAAATGTACGCTAAATATTCTAAGTGGTTTAAGTTTAAAGTTAAACTTGTATCTTGTACTTTTACTTGTTCAAGTACATATAATATGACTGAAGAGGAAAACACTCACTCTATTTGGCTCCTAATCAATTGATAAATAATCTAATTCACAATGCCTAGTTTGTCCTCAATACATATCAGCAGGCCTTGGTTGTCCTAGCAGAGGACACTGGGCGCAAGACCTTTGTTTGGTCTGTACTGGACTTGCTCTCTTTCAGCACCAGCTTTCCATTGTGATGGAACAATATGCATTGACCGCCCTCTTCCCAAATGCAAAGGTTCAATCATACTGAGTGGCAGTCTTAACTTTAGGTGCCAATAATTGTCAAAACATATCAAAGAAAATTACAAACACAAGCCTACTGTACAGTTCACAATGAGGAGTACTAGTTTTGTTTGAATTTTTGTTTTATTTAAATCATCCCCCCCATACACACAAAATAAATAAATAAATAAATAAATAAATAAATAAATAAAATGACAAGAAAAAATGATGTCGAAAGTGGAGATTGAAATTTGGACTTGTCAGCAAATTATTGATGCTAAAGTTTCTTGTCAGCCATGGTGACTCATGGATATTTATCAAATGCCTCTTTAGAATTATAGAAACAACAACTGAAGCATATTTATCTATCAACAATTGGAGCATGATCCAGGTAACATACTCTATACAATGTCAACATACAATGCTCTCCATAGTATTGTTTTCTCAGCCTGAAAGTTGGACTTACATTGTACATGTATATTAGCCTGGCTTCCAGGCTGTTGGGTAAAAATATATTTCTAAACCAAACTATTCGATAAAGGGGTCTGGCTGCAGAAGACTAATCAATCTCAGAATCTTCTTGGACTCACCCGATACACTGAGAAAAGAGGAGAATGATACACTGACTAGTCTTATGGTGTGTTAATCATCTCTTTTCTTGGGTAGAATTAAGGTTTCCAAACGCCTTTCAAGGTTTCCAAACGCCTTTCAGGGAGATGATAAATGCAAAGGTGTTTTGATTATGGGGTTCAGAAAGCCTTTTTGAAACACACAAATTTGTGGGATCTGCAAGATAAACGCAAAGCTGTTTTAAAACGACTTTCTACTTCGATAAGTGCGCCGCATCTGACCTCCTTCCTCGGTCAAACGGCGCAGTCCAGCTGCACAGTGACAAGGCCAGTTTTCGACTGGGCAAAGTGAGTTGATAAACGCAACATTTTTTTAAACGTGCTCGTAAATGCCTTTTGACAGTGCATATTGAAAGGCGTTTCAAATTCTGGAAAGATGATAAACACGGCCTTAGAGAATTAAGACTCAATTTGTCAGTTGGGATTATAAATGTTCAACAGCCTGGAAGTCAGACTAGACTCACATGTTCATGTACAAAATGTAACCTCCATGTAGCAAGTTGTCACTCTCATGAGTCAATGACCCATCTTTGAGGTTCGTCAGTGAGGGGGGAGGATTAAGAAGGACATGCCTCAACAATGCAGCCATCTATGTATAGAGCGCCCACAGTCTCAGACAGGGGGGGGGGGGGGGCTTTTTGTTCTACCAAATGAGTAGGCTGATGCTAACAAAAGAGACCTCCCCTCAAATTGCTGGGTTTGGTCAGAGATCCCAAGGCTATCTAGTCTCTTTCATCCTATTGTCCCCTAATCCATGTGAATCTTCCTGGCTTAGGTGATTGTAAAGAGCTTGGTGGCTTAGACTAGAGTGTTGTATTACATGTATAGTGGGATCACCATGGAAACATGAATCTACTCTACTAGTATTTTGATCCTCTTGCCTCATGGCAGCTTGCAGCATACTATTGTAGCAGACCTACTGTACATGCTGTACAAATACATTGCACAAAGTCTACAGTAACACTAACATTGAGTATGCACTAAATACACTTGGTTGATTGTAAGAAGTATGAAACTTTTCCTGAAAGATTGTGTTCCACTCCAACAAAGGGCATTAAACAATAAACACTCAGGTTGTTAATAGCTCCCCCATATCTTACTCGGTCTTCTCTTATTGAACTTGGAACAAAATATCCCTAATGGCTGATGCACCCACTATAAAGTTTATTCAGCATACATGTACTACACTTAATTTAACATGTGTGTAATTCCAGTGCATTCCAGTGTGGAAAAACTGCCAAGTGCTTTACCAGTTAAGTAATTAGATGACACATTACACACACTTCTAGTGAAAGTACTTCAATTTACCCAGAGTGGTACACAGCCACTTGGTATTCATAGCTCTCCATTCACCACCCTCTCAGTGAAGGAGCAGAAGCACATTCCCTAGCTTCCCAAGCGATACAAGCCCAACAATGCTATCAGACTCCCCTGAGCCTGAAGGCAGTGTGGGATGCTATTGTTGGTAAACAATTACAAGATTGGAGACAGTTACGATGTACAATGCATGTGTGCACATTACATCTTTTCACTCTCTTTAGTCTCCCTGCCCCTGGCACTCAATTTGTACCCCATTCAGAGAAAAACAACTTGTGTTACAAACATGTTACTGTGTACTCTCTTGTAAGAAATGTGCACTACTGCATTGTATTTGCATACTATGTGGAGTGGACAAACATTATGTATCTTACAGTGAAAAGCACAAACTACAAACAGGTACTATGTACATGTACCTGTACTGATAAGTGCAATGAAGTTGTTGAAACTGTAATGTACTCCCCATGGATGTACATGGCACATTGAATTGCAATTTGATGACTGTGCAAAGTACATGCATTCTGTACATAAGAAGTTTGATTATGATTTCCATAGATTTTTTTTTATTTGTTCAAAGTAATGGATACCCTTTAATGTGCACATCTATGATATCCATCAAATCTTTAGAAACAAAATAAAGATTTTAGCAAGACACCTGTAAAATGTTTTACACAATTTCATTAACAGGGAATTAAATCATATTATAAGTAAGCTTGAGATTGATTAGCAAAAGTTTGTAAAAAAAATCTGACATGTAGTGTACACTGCATCACTAAAAGGGAGATATTTTTGTGTGTAGAAATCTCAATCACTAGCCTTGTAACATTGCTCTCTGATGATTGAAAGGTAGGCATGTGATGCTATGGCTATTATCTTTTCTACGAATGGTACATATTGTACATCATACAGGAAAAATGAGAATTCCATACGTTTCGTCACTTCGGATGAGTGGAGTTGTCCTTTAATTGTAAGTGATAGGAAATCAATGCTAATACTCATGATTTTCAACAATTGAAAACTTTCTCATAATAATGTATGTCTGATTTCTCTCAAACTTTACCAATTTACAATGTAGTTATCCAACTTTTCTGCTTTTATTCAATTCAATTCATTTTCATGTTTTCATTCCCCCTTTTTCAATAGAAGATGCCTATTGGGTACATTGTACAAGTGCATTGCTTTGAATTGTGAAGATGTCAATATAAGTATACAGTACATACATTTTGTTTACATTTACATGTATGTACAACTGCCAAGAATGATGTGATTTCACTCTTACAAACTTAGATAACATGCATGCATGCTTTATGGCAAACTATTTACAACATGTAATAGTAAATTCTGACTTTACTGAATATAGCAATGCAAAGTATTTCCAACTATGGTGTAATCTACAGGTTATATTGCAAGCTAATCTGATCTTAACATCTTATATACTGTACATGTAGTTGTATTGCCCTAGGAAAGGAATGGTGCAAACTAATAACCCCTCTCTAGTCTGTACAAACATACTTTGTCAGTTTATCTAGACATAAACTTTGCACAACCATTTTGTGTAAATATTTAGGGACTCCTAATATGCTTTCATTCCATAGTTTGTTGAATGATTCTAACTCTTAAAAGTGCAGTTTAAATATTGCATTTGATAAAATAAACTAAGGTTTAAGAATGGTTGATTGCACTGCCACTCACTCCTATAGCACAAACTTTTCTTTAAACTTGAGAATACTATAAAGTACCTCATGAATGTACACTCCAGCTCAAAGGAATTGGCATAGGGAAAGGGAAAGGGAAGAAAGGGAAGGAGCTGCAGTTTTAAACCGTGGTATACATGTATTTTGTCCAGTTCAGCATGAAACATGATGCTTTAGCCTACAAAAGCATGATCTTGTTTCATGCTGAACTGGACAAAATATACTGCGGTTTAAAACTGTGGCTCGTTCCCTTTCTCCCCTTCCCGTTTCCCTATGCCAATTCCTTTGAGCTGTAGTGTACATAAGTATAGTGTACTAACACAATCCCTGATACTCAAAATTAAAATTCAAACATCACACAGTTCATACATGTAGGACACAAACAACAAATGAAACATTTCCACAAAGTAGACAAAATTAACTTAGCCCTCAACGTACGAAGACTACAGTAGCCCTAATAAGTAACACATGAGCCAGTGTGAAAACATGTTCTCACAGGATACACTGTCTAACACAATACATGTACACTATAGCCCAAAGGAATTGGCATAGGGAAAGGGAAGAAAGCAGGGACCTGCAGATTTAAGCTGTGGTATATTTTGTCCAGTTCAGCATGTAACATGATACTTTCAGGCTAAAGCATCGTTATTCATGCTGAACTGGACAAAATATACCACGGCTTAAAACTGCAGGTCCTTCCCTTTTTTCCCTTTCCCTACGCCAATTTCTTTGAGCTGTTGTGTACATGTATACTGTACACTGCAATTCAGGTTGCCCATTTCATGATCCATGTATATCAATGACTTATATTTAAAGAGAAGCCCCTGGGCACAAATAAATGCGAAATATTTTCCCTTTATTGTACAGCATGACCAATTCAATGTGTTTGTTTGTATCATGTCACCAGACTAAAAATAGCCCCTACACATAAGCTTTAATTTTCCCTGAAAGAAAAACCCAGTGCTTTGAAGACCATTTTTGTCAAAGACAGGGTGTCCCTTTTGTACAATTTTTTTTAAATGTGTTAAGAACACATAAAATGGATGAAGATACTGTACTAGAACTTCTCTTCCAATAACTGGAAATTCACATTTAGTGAAATCAAAATGATCAGTAAATTTTGAGATTGTTTTCGGCAGGTCTTCGGAAATCTGTAGCCTACACACCGAAGACCTCTGTGCGATATGGTCCACACCAGTTTGCTCCGCAGGGCATATGTTCAATGTGAGCAATGGTCGGTGCGTTTCAAATGTAAACAAGGAGAGTATTTCACGATTTACATGTAGGCATGACTTTTGCAAATGGGACTCCCTAATTTTAACTTTATATTTTTCATTCCTGAATATTTACAATTGAACGTGTTTCCATCTTACCTCTTTGTCCTTCGTTTGTCTCTTCAATTTCTTAAACATGATGAATGGTGTTTCGATTTGACACACGTCAGGAATAAAATCTTTTGTTTCCAAGACGATCCAGTCTGAACAAGCAACTTTACTTATACTAGTCCATCTACACTGGTAAATGATTCCATGCTGATATTATCTCCATGGTAGAATGTGGTGTCTGCATCTCATTCATGTATCTGCAGAGGAAAAAACAGAGAGAAAAAAGACATTAACATTTATAACAGAGCAATGCTACATGTACATTGTCATACAGTATAATTCATTGAACTATAGAAGCTGTATCCAGCATATATGCCAACGACACAAAAATCTTCAGGGAAATCAATACCGTTGATGACTGTGGAGCCATACAGACTGATCTTGACAAACTGATGGAATGGTCAGAGCAGTGGCAGCTGAAGTTCAATGGGTCTAAATGTAAATTCCTACACATTGGTACACACAGCTTACAGTTCCCCTACGACTTGGACGGAACAGTCATCATGGACTCTGCACTGAAATTCCATTCCCATATTGCCTCTGCAGTCCTGAAGGCTAGTCGTGTACCCGCAGTCATCAAATGCACCTTCTTCTACAAAGAAAGTGACACAATCACCAAACTACATAAAACCCTTGTAAGACCAATCCTGGAATATGGAAATGGCATCTGGCATCCGAGATTTGTCTCACACCTGAAGGAGATTGAAAAAGTCCAACGCAGAGCTACAAAGCTGATACCATCAATTAAAGGACTTGGACTATGGTGCTAGGCTCCGTGCCTTGAGATTCCCCTCACTCCAGTACAGAATGAGGAGAGGTGACATGATTCAGACATATAAAATCATCCATGGCATTGACAGAGTCAATGAGGATCTGTTACTCTTGGCTGTAACCATCGGGACCACAAGGGATCACCCTTTTAAGCTATTCCTAAGGAGGAGCAGACTGAACACACAATCAAACAGTTTCAGCATTAGAGTCATCAATGACTGGAACTCTCTCCCATCTGAGGTCGTAACTGTCCTATCTGTCAACTCCTTTAAAGGAAGGTTAGATAAGTTTTGGTCTGCATACCAGTACTGTCACTCATGGGACACTTGACTGTGCTGCAACACACACACACACAGCACAAGTTGATAGCAAACAAAGGATGACAGATAGGATAACAGATACACGTAGACCTGGAAACCAGACTGCTCTCGAAAGCAATTGTCCAGTAGATCTGGTAATAAAGTAATAAAGGTAATGTAGTAGGAAGTGACCCCCCCCCCCCTCACACAAGCTCCACCGGTAAAGGGCGGCAGGGCCGGATATATAAGCCCAGCGCCGGACGGGAGACGTCAGACTGATTGCAGATGAAACCAGAACAAGACACAGTACAGAAACAAGGTAAGAAAACCTCTTTTTGTGCTTCTCTGTGCTTGGTCTCTCGGTCCGCTCAAACGTTTCGTAACGCCAATAGACAAACCGCTTCAGTAATAAAGAATATGCTGATTCAATAGAAAATCATATCAAAGATGTAGGCCTAGAATGCCATTGCCTTTATTAAACCTACCATAACCAGGGACACATGAACTGGAAAGGTGTTTATAGGACGTCATATAAAAAGTGATGTTAGGTTTGTGCTTCCCTGTGAGCTGTGTTTTGTGTGAAACGCCGATCTGAAACACAATTTTTGTGCGTTTGACTGAGATCAGCATTTAAATGAAAGGAAGTATGGACGCAAACCTGATTTAACATGTTTACAAAGCCTGATTCTAGCCCAAAAAGTTGAGCATAAATGCACCCTAAAAAGGGCAAGATGTCATCTGTCTAGGACGCGCATGGAGTACATGATGTTTATGTACTTGTTAGTACTTGTATATAGTATTAAGTCTAATGCACAATTTTGCTGGGATCCAACAAGTACATGTATTTGATCGATGGCATGGAGTCTGGACATGGACATGGTCACTTTGAAAATATCACAATAATCTGGTGAGAATTAGAAGAGTTAACACCTGAAACTGTGGTTTTTTTAAAACAAAATATTTATAGGGTAAAAGATCTGTTTTATGCGCTAACCCCCGTGCATGGGCCATGGCTGGAAAATTAACTTTTATACGAGCACACTGGAGCTGGAGCGGGTCTGCCGACTACTCGTCGCCAGGGCCAGCCCACCACGCCACCGCTATAGCTACGCCGCCCCGACCGCTTGGAGTCGTGCCTTAGCTTGCCTTTGCCATGATCATGAATTGAAAGATCAGTTCAAAATCCTCCAGCCAACCTTATTAAAATGTTCACATTCCCAACACACATCACAATTAATACAGTTCAATATATTGTACTCACAGGAAAGTGTGGTTAAATTCAAATACGATCGACACACGATGTAGTATTCAGTCCAAGAATCGTACTATCCTGGCAAGTGTAGTCTAGGTTTTCGTACATGTAGATGCGATGTGAACTGCATGCATGCATGCGCTTTACACTAGCACTAGCTTTGCGACGCTAGTGCGACGCCAATTATCGGTGCATGCATGCACACAGCATCGATGCAGCTTTCCAAACAGCTGAATATCGGACAGCGTTTGTTGATTGTTCGAAAATGTATCGTAGCTGGCGCTAGTCATTTTTTGTTTTCAAAAGTTGTTGGGTACAGTCACTGCACGAAAAGAACCTTTTTAGTTCAGCGGGTACAATGCAATCACTTTCTGGATGTACACATCCCGGGTACATAAAAACCAGTAGGCCTACTGAAACTTTTCATCAGAATATTGCTTATTAATGCTAGACGTTAAAGTGAATTCGTGAGTTGACGAAGTGATCAACAAAATGAACAAAGATTTTAACGAATAGGAGAATTCTAACAGTGTGTCAGCTCAATCATTGTAGTTGGTAAGCATCGATCCATCTGACCTTACGCGAGCTTTTGGCCTTTTTCTACAATCACGATTTGATCTTACTTTCATTAACCCAACGGTGATATAGGAATGTACTTGTTCATTTTTCAATGTACGTCTTCTCTGGTGTTAAAAAAAATATCGTTGAAAATACAAACGTGAAAAAAGACTGGTGGGTGTAGTATCTTAAATTACTAGCTCATCAAGAAGACCTTGACTATCAAATCAACGTTTGTCTTATCTGTGAAGTATCATCTACCACGCTGTTGCAAAATAAATAAATGTTTCCTCATATCAAGAAAAGAGTTTCTTATTGTAACCAATTGACATGCTCTCTGCCATAAAGAATGGATTATGCTGTGTATTATACAGTCATCTTTCTAACTTGTTTTTTTGTACTTGAAACATATTAATCACTCACCACTCTTACGCCTATATGAGCAAGAGTTGGGAGTTTCACTGTAGTAAGGTTTTGGTGAAAATCTGTCAAAGGATTGAGTAATCCTTTTTTAATACGTCTTTTTTCTCAAAAGGATCTACATTATTTCATTTGTACATTCGATAGTTCAGGCGAAACACGTCTTTACACACATACCTCTATTTAATAAAAAAAAAAGAAAAGAAAAAGAGTAATTTGTGGAATCATACAGCACACAATATATTGGAAAGCATTTCGCACGTGACGTCACAAACTTGAAATTTTCAACAAACCTTCACTCATTTCTCTTTTATACTTCTGCTTTTATTAAAACTAACTTAACTTCAGTTTGAACTATCCCTTTATGTGTCTCTATATTTTTCAATTCAATTCTTTATTCATTTAACAAACAAAAATGAACAACTTTCATGAACAATGAATATAAGTCATCACCAGAAAGCCGACGGCTTGTGAGGTGTGATATAACCATAGGTTTCACATAAGTAAGTACAACATTGATCATGTTTCAGGCTGAACTAGGCTAAAGGGGATTGGAATTGCGCACTCGGCGACAGGAAAACAAAAAAAAAAGATAACAATGAACGAGGACTACGGACAACGGAACGACGACAACTCAAAAAAACCAAAAGAAAAGGCAAATTAAGAAGTCCAAATACAACTTAGCTTAGACAATCAAATAGAATGAGTGAGTGAACAGTAAGTGTTGGCTGCACTGCATCTTTATATTTTGTTTAAGTCGATTTATTAATTCATATGGCAATTTATAAGTTTTTACATCTAATTTGTTTTTCTATGGATTTTCACCCGTGTCTTGTCAATCAATTATTGAAAATAAAACTGCATTAAATTAATGAAATTAAATGAATGATACACGGATGCATAATGAGAGAGAGAGAGAGAGAGAGAGAGAGAGAGAGAGAGAGAGAGAGAGAGAGAGAGAGAGAATGAGCGAGCATGGACCAATTGCCAATTATCTCAATGTGTATAGATTCGAAGGACAGTTCAAACAAATATTATGCTCAGAGTTTGGTTATTCATTAACGGACTAAGCTGCTCCCACTTAAAACATGCTGCGCTGAGCCTATATAACACAGAAGTGACTCTTTTACGAAACAACAATTAAGTCCCATGCGAGAAAGGCTTTATTAGCATTGAATCTGACAGTAAAAAAAAATACGGCATGAAAGGCAGTTGTTTGAAATGTCCAGTGTTTGAAATGAAGTGACTGCAGAGGAAATCATTTGCCAATGTGAACTTCGCTCAAGTTTTGTAACGTTTTCCTTGGAAATAAAGGTAAGTTCGAGTTTTGTCTTGTAGCTGTGATCGAAATACGAGTAAACCTCTTAACAGTAATGTGTACTATAAAAACTCAATTAAACGATGAAAACAGTTCAAATGGACCAGCGCAAACATGGACCTAGGTCCATGGTACAAATACCCGCAAGTATGATGCTATTAAATTATCATTTTCTATTCCTTCATTCCCTCTTCCTCTCCTTCTCTTTATCTCTTTCTGTCTGTCTCTCTCTCTCTCTCTCTCTCTCTCTCTCTCTCTCTCTCTCTCTCTCTCTCTCTCTCTACATACCCTTCTCCTTATCTACCTAATCTATCTCTCCTCTCATATTCCGCTCTTGAAATGATTTCTTTTCATGATTTGTATCAGCGTCATACTACTGTGCCATGTATTGTCTTCCTTCCACACGGATCAGTCTGTGTTTGGGGTACGAGGAAGGTACAAGGATCACAGTTATTTTTTAGTTATCATCTTTGCCAACCCTGGCAGCCCAAACTGGTACTCTTAATTTGAACTCAAAGAATATTAACTATGCACATATTCCACGCTGATTGTAAAGTTATATTCATGGAATGCCGAATTAAATACGTTAACCAAATGTACTATACACTTAGGGTGAAACATGGATACCTTTATATTGCTCCATCTTTGTTGGGTTTCCTGAACATGATGATACGGTAATTTGCCAGTTGGTCCACTCCTCATTTCGTCTACCATCACATGCATATATGTATGGGTTAGGGTTAGGATAGGGGGTCTGGATTAGGGTTATACTTAAAATTGTGTCCAAATGGGTGATATTTTGTCCGAATTAATGTGGATATTGGGTACATGATTAGAGGTTTTTAGACAAGACATTGGTTTGAATAATACGCCCAAGTGTCGTTCTCGTCAGAACTGATAGCGAATAACGAGCTCATCTCCGTGTCGGGTTCTCTTGGGTGTTTTATCACAAATTCGTTCATCAGCCACCCTAGCTGTACCATAACTTATACGCCATCGATGCCTTTTTTCGTCGAGCAACAAAACACATTAAACCCTGATTACTTGGGAGCTTGGTCTGAGAGAGTTACTAGTAATACGTTCTCATTTCGAATTCTATTTCATAATACATGTATTTTAATATATACAGTGAACAAGAAACATAGACCAATTCATGTTGTTTGAAGATGCGTGTGTGCATAAATTATGTGTGAGTGTATGTGTATGTGTGTGTGTGTATGTGTGTTTATGTGTGTGTGCGTTTGTGTGTTTGTGTGTATGAAATATGGCAACTGCGCATTTTCACTTTGAGTTTGTGGTACCTTACCTTAAGGCATTTACATCTTCTTTTTTCATCACAACCATTATACATTATTTTTTTGCATTAGCTTAACTCTAAACGACACAGCGTTACATAATCTACAGGATTAGTAGCCTACTTTAAAATAACACAACAAAAAAAGTCCCCCCCTAAGCAAAATAGCATTAATTTATATCGAAGAGGGTTTGGGCAAATAATTTGGCAGGATTGTTCCTTAACTTATTGACTACATTCTGTGTGACAATCACATTAATCCATTCAGTCATGCATGAGTGGGCAAATCTTAAAGGCAAAAATGTCATTTTTCAAAAGACACAAGGGCGATTGCTCATGCCGTTTTAACATACATTTTGGCATTTCTTGTGCGATTTTTAAAGTGTTTTCACTCAACCATGACACGGAAATGACCTATTATGTTGATATAACTGTAACATTTTTGTCAAAATATCCAGAGATTTAGTTTTTTTTTTCACCAAAATAAAGGGTTTTTAAAAGTTTCAAACTCAAGAGGGATGTGTATTTATTAAACGGTGCTCACTCAACCAGAGCAATGGGGTAAGCGTCGGGATATGTATTAGCGCTTTGAGAGATGGATGATAAACCCTAACCCTAACCCTAAATTATGCTCGAGAAATGGAATTCATCAAAAATTCATATGACAGAATCCCAAAATGTGACATTTTTGCCTTTAAAATTTGGCCACCCATGCATGATTAATTGGTTTAATGTGATTTTTCACACAGAAGTTAGTCAATAAGCTAAGGAACAATCCTGCTAAATCATTTTGCCCAAAACCTTTTTGATAAAAAGTTATGCTATTTTGCTTAGGGGGGGGGGGGGGGGGGGGGGCTTAGGCCTACTGTTTTTGTTATTATGGAGTTGAATTTGTATTGTCGTGTTTAATTTCACTTTCTATGGCCTTGAGCTTCGTGTGTCAGTCTGTCAGTGGGTTAAGTATCACGGATTATAGTAGAGGTTTGTTTATTTCGAAGTGTAAATTGTAGAGTGATCAAGAATGACGTCATCACGGCTATTGTATGCATAAGATACACCAACGCAAATGTACTTTGGACGACAGCAGTGATAGCCTACAGGATTCAAAGTTCAATACATCAAATTGCTCTTCCTTAAACGCAATAAGGCACTATGGCGATGAACAGTGTACAATACAAATACTAGATTTTCGTTTTGTCTTAACATCAGCGCTAATGCCTCTGTCAACAGAGGCTATGTCTTAAACCACACCCTCAAGAATTATATTGACAATACACATAACTGGTCAAAAACACACACATATAGGACATACATATTTAACCCTGCCCTGATCCCTGCTTATCAGGTATGTCAGGGGTGGTATTTTGAAAGTAACTGGTTTGGAGTTGGACTAAAATATTGACAAAATATGAAGTCCACGAGTGGAGGCAGTTTATATACCGTAATCATTGGTTAATAGTCTCATAAACAGTGCGTTTCACTTTCTGTTCAAGAATGGCAATATGGTGATCACTCAGCAGTTCGCTTTTCACCTTGTTGCTTCCCGAATATACCACGCGATCATCGTGTGCCGCGAAACACAAGATGTAATATCCCTTCTGTACTGTATTCACACTGATGATTTGAACTTGGACCTATGTTATTGTGCTAGTAGCTATATCCGTAGCAGCGTGGTTTGACGTTGATCTAAAGGTCAATCTGCC